>CAHIKZ030003158.1:105000-147857 GCA_903632075.3 Acanthosepion pharaonis | reverse complement strand
TTTTTGACAAAAATGTTACCAGCTATACATTTGACAAAATATTACCAGCTATACATTTTTTGACAAAAATGTTACGAGCAATAGATTTTTGAACAAAAAAATATTACCAATAATAAAAAAATTTTCGGCATTAAATAACTCATTGAGGTTGATATACCGTAAAACAAAACAAAAACCAAAAAAAGAACAAGAGGAAAAACTATACTTAGCCGACGTGTTTCGTTCTCTGAAGGACTTTATCAGGGCAATGTAGGATTTATTTTGTGGCATGTGTTTATATACAAAAGCAACGATGTCATTGGTTAATAAAGGCTTTTAAATTTGTGAACGTTTATGAATGTCCATCAGGTGCTTGAAAGACCAGTCAAAACATATGGAAGACACAAAGTGTCATAATTCAAAGTCTGGTAAAAAGTATGCGAGTAATATTCAAGAATTAGTTTTAATAAATATTGTTTATATTGTGATTAGATTGTTATGGTGTAATATGAGCGTATATGAAGTGCATCTTCAAAAACATGAGCTGACCGATCTAACCATTGTCGTCTGATTTCTCAACATATTTGTGGACGTGAATCTTCGTACGTACTTGTATGCGTGTATAATGCTCATGGCGTCTTCCCACAAATGGGAAGACATGGATCTTCTAAGAGAGCTTACATTGTAGTCGCTGAAATGAAGAAATGAAAAAGAGAACGAGGCGAGAAGTCGCCCAGTATTTATAGTATAGGGAGAATTACCCCCTAGTGACAATTTGGGAATTAAGGAGGAGCTAACTCCGACACCATCATGCAAGGCATCGTTGAAGATGTAAGGAGGGCAGAGCGCCAACGCAAAAAAAAAAACAAAACTTTTCCTTTAATTTTTCAACATATTTGTGGACGTGTACGATTGCTTGGGAAAGTAGTAATTCTTTCAGGAAAGTGAATTTATTTCGAAATATTTTCACTCCGATCTGTCTTTTCTTGCCAGCTGTTAAATGAAGACGCACGCGCTTTTAGAAAGACACAGATCGGAGTTAAAATATATTTTCAAAATAAAATCACGCTTTATGTGATTCAAACGGAGAAAAATGGCGTGGTTTAGACACATTACAAGGCACGAGAGCCTGTGCAAGACCATCATACAAGGCACCGTTGAAAATGGACATAGGTGAAGACATCAACGCAAAATCTGGTTGGACAATGTCAAACAATGGACAAATATGACTGTACCAGAATTGCTGATGGCTGTCTTTGATAAACCGTTGTGGAAAAGAGTTAGTATGGCTTCTGCATTCGGATCCCACCCCCCATACGATTACAAAAGTCAAGTGGATGATTATTATTATTATTATTTCCTTGTTGTCCTGCTCAGATGAAACAAATGGATTTATACATTCAATAAAAGTCCTTTAGCCTCATAAAATATTCAACTCTAAACCAACTGACACGTTATTGTCAATTAAAAAGAAAATCAAAATATGGAACACTAATAAAATTTTATTATTTGCATTCTACACTTGGATTAATATCCTCAGTTTATTGTTATAACTACAATGTTTCGGCTTTTGTGTCCGCCAACCTTCTTCAGGAGTTTGTCAATCCGGTTAACCACCAGGGAACTTCGAACTGAACCCTTTATTTAATCTACGGTGATAGATTAATCTCGTTCCGCTGAACATGTCTCGGGGTATCGATACTTGTTCTTTTTTAGAACTGCTCAGTGATGGCTCGCTCTCTTTTTCCGTTTAGTCTAAGTCCGTGCTACTCACCGCTGGGGTTAAAACGGGGATTTGGTTTTACTCAGAGAATATATTTTTCTGCAGGGATCCTTTTAACCAACAACAAAAATATTTCTCGGGCGATCAAGTCTCACGTTTTTGTCTATTCCTCGTCTCGTTTTTGCTTTTAGTCGTGTCCTTGGAATTCACATTTTTTTCTTTCTTTTCATGCTTTAATTCAGACAAAAAAGCCTTTACTGTATTGTTTGTCATTCTGTCCCATTTATTTTCAAATTTCATTAACCGGGCCGATATAAATCCACAGACACAATATATCCTGAATAAATATATGCATTTATATATATATTTATAAATATCATCATATATTGCAAAGTTCACATAAAGTGAGTTAACTCCCAGCGATTTTAAAAAAATGTTGTTTTCAATGAATTTAAAGTATTTGTATTCAAAGGTTAAACAATCTAACTTTCTCGATCTGATGCTTCTGAAATTTTAATTTTTTTACAAATTAGAAGTCTTCCATTCCCTGTAATATTATATTTCAGTATAATATTTTCTAAAGTCCCCATTTTTTTTAATAAAAGGGTGACTTTTTTTTTGACCAGTCTTGGCATCTGTTTGAGCGTTTAAGATTTGTATAAAAAGAATCTATAAACATAAAGTGTCTTTTTGTATAATATATATAATGAAATATCCATATAATTTCATTCAAAATATTCGTTGCATAATACTTTTTTTAAATGTTTTGAAAAGTTTGGAAAATGGTATTCCTTTTATGTCCATCGTCTTTTTTCATTAATGTTGTATATGGTCTATATTAATTATGTTTTATGAATATGTCCTGAAGATGGTCTATTAGACCGAAACGTCCGACGTTGACATTAAACATTAAAACAAAAATAATTGCATATTAGGATTTTTTGTTTGTTTTTTATTTTTTTTCTTCATACTTTCGGATCTATATCCATATATTTATATATATATATATATATATATATATATATATATTATATATATATATATAAACCTATATTATATATTAATCAAAATTTAAGATAAATATGTTTTATATATATATATATTAATTATGTTTTAAATAAATGTCCTGAAACTGGTTATAAAAATAATAAAAATTGAAAAAATATTTAAACATTAAAAATTTCAGTTTATTCAAAAATTTAATATGGTGAGTTTTAAATAAAAAATTTTTTAGATTATAATTCAAATATATTCAATAAATATTTATCTAAATTTTTCTTGATAAAGTCCAATTTCCTTTTTCTATCCAAATTGATTTAAAACAAAACTTTTTAAAAATTTATACCAATTAATTTAAATAACAAACAAATAAAATATTTTAAAAATACAAATCTAAGAAATTAATTTTTTTTTATTTTATGTGAAAATATCTTATTAAATTGGAGCAAAATTTGCCTTTAAATAGGAAATATTTTTTATTTCATTAAATTTAGATTTTTGATTATATATTCAAATACAAATATTATTTTTGAAAACATCAAAAATAATGAAATTTAAAACTAAATATAATATATGACATTTATATAATTTAAGATTAATATGAAATTGAAACATAAAAAAATAATATTTAAAATTATTTTATTTTAAAAAATATGTATTTTTTTATGATATCATAACTTTTTGATTAATTTTCTTATATAAAATATAATATAAAGACATTTAGAAACTTTTGTTTGATTGAAAGCAAAATTTATTTATTATTTTGTTTGGCCTTCAATTTCTATCCGTAAAGTATTCAAAACAGGTTTTTTTTCTTATTAAAATTTTTCTATAAATTTTTTGAATATTTATTGGTTTAAATTTGAAATTTAGGCTTCAAATTATGTTTGTTTTAGAAATTTATATTTTTATCTGAAATTCAGAAAAAATAGATGTTGAAAATTTATATATAAAAAAAAAAAAAAAAAAATTTTTATTAATTTTTTTGTTAATTTCAAATTGGTAATATTTTTATTATAATAACAGAAAGTGACTTTAAACTGTAGATATAAACAAAAATTCTATATATAGATGTGAAAAAAAATTAATTTAGAATTTTCAAAAAAATACAACCTTTGTTTATTTTGTTATATATTAAAAAATATTCAAATAATAACCTTTAAATATAACTAATTTCATTTATTTTTTAATGGACAAATTTTGACATTTTTATGTTTTTAAATATATTTTTCCAGTATCGATTTTTAATTAAAAATTTATTATTCCTTAAAAAAATTTTTTATTTTTTAAAATATTTAGAAATTATATCAAAAATGTTAATAGGTTTTTATATTTGGTATTTCTTCCTGTGGTTTTAATATTTTTAAAAATTTGAAATAAATTATGACATATATAAATATTAAAAATCCTGATTACATAATTTTTAAATTTTTCATGTTTTTTTAAATATTTATGTATAATTTTTTTTTTTTATCTGGTTTTCTTGTTATGTATCTAACAAATTCCTTTTTTTTTTTGTGTAAATTTTTATAAAATTATATATAAATATTTATATTATTTCATATATTTATCCCCGGATTTATATAAAGTGTATAAGCCAACTAAAAATTTGTGTTTAAATATCCGACGTTGATTTATCTTTAAATTTTTCTAAAAAATATATAAATATATATCTCATTTTAAATATTGTTTTTTTTGAAATTGTTAAATATATACAATAAATATCTTGGTATTTTTAAAGAAATATATATAAATGAGAAATAAAGAATAAATTTATATTATTTGGAAATTTTTGAAAAGATTTTTTTCAGAATCCTTTAAATCTTAAAAATTTGTCTCCTTATTTCTTTATAGTTTTATTTTTTATTTAAGCTTTTTTTATTTTCATTTATTTTTTTAAATATTTAAATGTGATTTTTAAATATATATCATATTTAATATGATATTTGTATATATCAAATATTTTGAATATATATTTACAAGTCTTTTTTGGTGATATTCATTTTTTGTTGATTTTTTTTTAGAAAATTTCTGGTAATTATTGTTTTATATGATTTAAAATATAATTGTTTGATTAATCATTCATCTATTGAATTATGATATTGGGAAATTTTTGCCAAAATTTTTGAATTGTTTGTCAATTGACAAACCAAAATTTTTAATTTATTCATTCATTAAAATATACATTAAAAAATTATTTTTTCATAATTCTTTCTACACTAATTCAATGAAAAAATTCTAATTTAACTCCCAAATTTTTTTTATTTGAGTTTATTATTAAATTTATATGAATAAATTGTATCCAATTTTTGGAAAAAAAATTCATTTTTTTTGTAATCATTGTTGGCTTTTTTAAACTTTTAAAACCAGTTTTAAAAAAAGAAAATTTTCAATTTTTTAATTGGTGTATTAAAAATATATAAATTTAGATAATATTTATATATATTTATATATATATTTACATATTACATTTATATATAATTATTTTTCATATTACGATTGCATAAGATGTATGTAATGCTGAAATTAATCAAATATCAATTACAAATTGTTTTATTGAAAATCTTTGGTTTAAAACCATAACGATTTATTCATTATGCCAAAAAAAATAAAATTAAAATCATTTTTAAAGTATGAATCTGCAAACTTAATGGTTTAAGTTCAAAATCAACAATTTTTAAATTTTTGGAGTCAAAATGATATATATATTTCTGAATTTATAAATGATTGGATCAAACATTTTTCAATTTAATTGATCATCAGGATATTTTAGTTTTTTAGAGAAAATCTTTAAAACAATTTATTGATTATGTTTTTATTTTTTTATGAAAATGTCATATCAATTTGAGATGAAATTTTAACAGTAAAAATAATATTCTTAAAAAAGGATAAAGTGGAAACTTTTTGAAAACATGGCCATTAACACTAAAAAAACATATAAAAAAATTTTTTTAATTCAAATTTCATTTTCAAAAAAAATTTCCTTAAAGAAACATTTTTATGACATATCTTATTATTGTTTATAAATAAATTTTTTTTTTCTAAAAAATTTCAAACACTTTAATTTTTGATCTTTTTTTGAATTGAATAATTTTTTTGCCAATAAATAAAAAAAAAAAAAAAAAAATAATTGAAGATTTCATTTTAAAATTTTTTGGCAATTTTGAAAAGATATATACTTATATTTTAAAAAAAAATTCTGTAAAAATATCTGTTAATTTTCAAAATTTAAAACATGCAAAAAAAATTATTTTTCCTTTTTTTTGAAAGAAATTGATATATTGCTAATGATTCTTTAACTATTACTATTTTTAATTAACTCAAAAAAAATAAGGAGAAACATTTTTTGCATTTATTTATAAAATTAAATTTTTATTCAAAAAATTTTCCATTCTTTTTATTTTTTTGATTTTTTTTAATATATATATTTAAATATAATATTTAATTTTTATGTCTAAAATAAAATTTTTATATATATAGAATATATATATAAATATATATTTTTGTACTGAATATCTTTAAATCAATTAATGATTAATATTTTTAAAATTTTCTATTTATGTCTTTATATATTTTATATATTCCATTTTTAAACGTATTTACATGTTTTTAATTTATTGTTTTAATTTTAAAAATTAAATTATATAAAAAAATTTGTTATAATATACTAAATTTATTATTATATGTTTTAAATAAAATGACATATATCGATTTTTTTTCATATAAATAATTTGTTTTATCCTTTCATTTTTATTTATAATTTAAATATATATTTATCTATTATATATATATATATATATATATATATATATATATATATATATATATATATATATATATATATATATATATGCATGTTTCATTAAAAACGACAGACAAGGTACTACGGTTAAGCTTTTTATTTAATTTTTCTTGTGTTCTGACAAGAGCTTTCTTTTCTGGACAAAGGGTGTGTAAGAACTGTCCAAATGTTTTATATTTCCGAGCGCTTTCGGCTATACCTTTAGCCATTATCAAGGATGATTCGATTTTCAGCTTAATTGAGTGTGTGCGTTCTGTGTATGTCTTAGTGTGTGGTAGGGATGTTTTTAATTTCCGAATACGGTTAGCACATTGTGGCTTTGTTCGTAGTTAATATTGTTAAGAGTTGGCTTTTTTTTTTTTTTTATTATTAAAGCTTCCATTATTTTTAGTCTTTTTTTTGCAAGTGGATGCAGTTAATATATTTGTGTTTTCTACTAGTATTTCTAATGGAGTCTGGTAAATTTGTGTGTGTGTTTAAAAATGTGTTCTGATGGAGCTGTGATCAGATAGGTGTAACGTAAGACGTCTGGATAAACATGTGGTTGTGTAACCGATGTAATTATTTATGAGTCCGGTTTGATCAGGAACACAGTTCCTTAAAGGGCATTTGAACTCATAGATAATGTTCGTTCTTTTGTAATTTTGACTTAGTTGGTGTGTTGTTATTTTTTTTAGGATAAGGTTGGCTGTCTTAAATTTTTTATAATAGATAATAAATTTGATTTTTTATTCGGATCAATAAACAGTAGTATATTTTTTTAATATGTATGCCTTAGAAGATTCGTCTTGTTTATAATTAATATATTATTTATTTATATAAATTAATATATATATTTATATGTGTGTTAATGTGTATGATATATATATATTGGAATATAATAATTTTAATAACCCTAATATAATATATATATTATATAATATATATTAGTTTTTGAAATTTTTTCTGAGCATAATATCAAATTTTATTACTAAAATTTGTTATTGAATATTTTGGAAAACTGAATTCCATATTGAACTTATTATTTAATGAATCATTTTGTATATTCATCTTTTGAAATTCAATTCATAATTAAATTTAAATATTTAAAATCATTGATTTTCATTTTAATCATGTTTTCTTTATTCATACAATAAAAATTTTTTGCAGACAATTTGCTTGAAATAAATAAATAGAGAATTGTAACAAATGAAAGATTTAAAAAAAACTTAAAAAAAAATTTAAATTTAAATCCCAAAGAAGAAAATCATGTTATAGCAATGGCAATTTGAAAAATTCTTGCTAACATATACAGATGGCATTTAAATTTCGATAAATAACTTTTAATCAGATTTTTAATAAAAATTCGTTTAATTTCTGAACAGACATTTGTTTGCTGTTTATATAAAAAACATTCAAATTGTATTCTTTATATGAACAATATGAAATTTTTAAAATTTATATTTATAAATTTTATATAAATTCAAATTATATATTTAAATATATAATTAAAATATATATAATATAATATGAAATTGTGTAATCTTGAAAAATTTTTTTAGCAAATTTTTTAATACAATTTATTTTCAATTTTGGCAATATATATATATATATTTATATATAAATTGACAAATGAACATATTTATAAAAATTTCTAATAATTAAATTGAGTTTTCCTTTTTAAATCATTTTTTTCATATTTAATTTTTATTTTAAAAAACTCTACACTAAGGTAAATTTGTGTTGAAAAAAAAAAAAAGTGTCATTCTTTATTTTTTTTTGGAATTAGATGTTTATTTTTAATATAAAACATTGTAAATTGTCAAAAAATCCTTAATAATTAAAGATTTTCTACATTAAACAATTAATATTTCAAAACCTGCCAAATTTTTTTAATTTATAAACAAGGCAAAATTTTAAATTATGGGGTGAGATAAGATATTGAATTTAAAAATTCAATTTTCTAACTATAAGTCTATAAACATTTTGTCCTTATTTTAAAATTTTCATAAACCATTGGAAAACTAGTTTTTGTCAATTTTCATCTTTTCAACCCAGTGAGAATATTTGTCACTTAATTTCTCATATAAAAATCTACAACATTAAATTTTAACAATTAACTATTTTAGGTTTTTTTTTATTCAAAATTATAGGATTCAAACATTATAACGTCCAAAATTATTTTTTTGTAAATCATTTATATAGGTATATTCATAGAATTTATAATAAATAATTATTTTATGTTTTTGAACTTTAGAACCAATTCTGAATAACACAATGTAATCCGTAATTTTATATCATTCAAAATATTTTTTCTATATATTATTTTTAATTTTAATCAACATCGTTTGTTTTTTTTCAAGTATATTAGCTTGCAAAACAAAAATTTCCATAAAACAAATAAAAGAAAGAGATTTGAAATTTATATTTTGGATTCATTGGTTTAAAATATTTGTAAAATGGTTCTATGGTGATTTTTTCAAAGAGTTGGAATAAATGACATTTAACCAAATCAAAGAAACATTTTTAAGAAAAAGGAATATTTAAAATATTGAGATTGTATTGGTTTTTTTTTAATTAAACAAAAGATGTCATTTTATGTTTCTAAATTAGCTAATATATTGAAATGAATATAGGAATTGTAAAATTTAAATAATGAAGTTATTGAATCCAAATTGATTTTTAAGAAGATAAAGATTCCACATTTTCAAGGTTAAAATTTTATATGCTTAAATTATAAACAAATTTTTAGAATATTTTTTTTATACCATATTTAGATATATTTAAAAGAACAAGTCAGTAATTTATAAAGAAAAATTTTGATATAAATAAATATTTTAAGATGAAAATATAGAATGAAAACAAAGGAAAAATTATGAATTTCTCATGCAAATCCAATAAGAAAAAAAATACTTCATTTTCTAAAATAAATTAGTTTGGAAATAAATTTATAAATTAAATTTACTGTTTTCTAATCGAAAAAAAAAAAAATGTAAATTTTCTATTTAAGAAATATATATTATTTATAAATTAATACAGTTTGATGGGTTTATTTGAAAATATTAAAACAAACATAATATTCAAAAAATGAAATAATATTTTTAATCAAATTTTAATTTTGTTTTAGATTTTCATATAAGCCATGGTTTAATACGAACAGATGTATTAAAATTTCTAATCCCACAAAATGGAATGTTAAAAGATTATAAAAAAGTATTAAATTTTTGTATATTGTTAACATATCATATTGTGAATAAATGCAGAATTCCAATTATTTTTACCCAATGTTAGTTGCTTCTATACGTAAAAAAAAATTTATTTTGAAATGTCCCCCCATAAAGTATGGGTTTTATTTCAAAATAAATTTCTATTTATAAATGTTGATCTTAGAATCTGCGGTGACTATTTCAGGCTAAACCATTTTTTTGGGGATTTTATCCTTTTTACATTGAAAATATATTTTTCGTTAGAAATCCATTTAAATGCTTTAGAACAATTGATTTTGGCGTTTAATCATAAAATTTAATTCAAAATAAACTGAATAAAATATTATTTTGAAAAATTTTATAGTAACTCCCAATTATTTAAACTAATAAAATTTTTTAAATATTTTTTTGGGATTTTATCAAATTCATTTTTTATTTTCAATAAAATTCATATTAAAAGGAAATATAAAAATTTATAAAAGATTTATTTTCAAGGCCAGCACCCTCAAAAAAGAAAAGAAAATGAAATTGAAACAACAAACAAACCAGGTATTAGATTTTAAGATTATCTTTTGTTCAAAATTAACTAAGATAAATCCTATTTAATTTTTTTTAAAATTATATCTTGGTTCAAAAGATTTCAAAAACGTTTCGCCAGACCAAAGTTTGACAGAAATATTAAGATATCTTTTTTTAATGAAATGAATTAAATTTTTAGAGTTTAAATTTTTTTTATAGAAAATACTTACACAAATATTCATAAACTAAACTAATATTTTATTTAAAAAAACAATAAGCAAATTTGAACTTTTTCAATTTTTTGATAATTTTTAATGGTCATTGGAAAATGTTTTCAAAAGGCGATATAAACTAAGGATTAGAATGAAAATAAAAATTTTGATTATCTTAAAATAATTCTAATTTTTGGTTTATTTATAATATTATTTAAATGTTTAATTTTTCGAATCTAATATATTATAAAATAAAACTAACCTATATTTAAAGGAGTTCTTAACTCCTCCCATTTTTATTTTCTTGAAAATTCTTATTTTATTTCGACCATCATATTATTGAAAAAATATAAAAAAAATTTTTAAGGAATTTAATTGATTGAACAATTTTAAAGAATATTAAGATGGGTCAAAACAAAACAATGGATTATCGACTAGTGATATTAATATGAATTTGACAATTCTATTCCATATGTGTGATCCAAATTACATTTTAAAATTTAAAAAAGACTGCATTTAGAAAATTTTTGAAGATGAATTTTTTGACTTATTAAGGAGAAAATTATTATATAATAAATCAATTTTCAGTTCAAAAGGTTTTTTAAGAAAAATTATTAAGGAGAAAATTTATTTAGAATTGTTCAAAACTGTTATAAATGGATAATTTTTCAAAATCTTTTAAATTAGACATTTTTTAGAAAATGATGTTTTTAATGTAATTTTGAATGAAAATTGAAATTTTGATAAAATGAATTTCTTGTCATGATTTTGTGCATTGTGGATTTTTGTTAGAAGCATTTTATTTCTGGTTGATAGATTGCATTTGCTATATTGAAAATCAGAGATGTCTTAAAAAAATAAAAAATTTCTTCAGAATACAATACACATATTTTTTTTTGGAATTATAATTTTGGCCTTTTTTGCTTATACGGAGCACGAAACATGTTAACGGTGTCGGATTAATTTTTATTTTTTTTGATATTTTCTGGTATATATTTATAAAATATATATTTAAAAATTTAAAATTTATATAAAAAAATATATATTTTAGGTTTTTTTAAAAGTATATATAAAATACATTGGGATCAGATAATTTTAAAATTTTGCGACAAATGTCAGTGTTTTTTTCGGAGGAAAATTTTTGTTATTGTATATAAAATAAACTATGTCATTCACAATCAAATAAAAATGGTTTTTTTTTATATTAAACTGGATTATTTTAATTTTCCCTCAACGAGATCATTTGTTTTCTTACCAAGACTATTATTTAGTTACAATATTATATCACTTAGTAGTAGAGCCCGGCGTTGCCGGGGATGTAACAGTAAGAGATAGATCAAGTATCGACCATCATAAAGACTGAAAAATAAAATTGACAAAGATTATTGTTTAAGGTTGACGGACACACATGTCTTAATTATTTTTTTTTTTTTTTTTTTTTCAATTGGTCAAACCCAAACTCAAACAAAAACATTGTTTTCAATCGTTATGAGTCTACCGATTGAATAGAATTTTATTATAAACAATTGTCTTGTAAATGGAATTTTTAAAGCATTCTGAATGTAAAATAAAGAAAAAAAAAGTGTGCAAGACAATAAGAAACACTACCTGCCAAAAAAAAGTGAAGTTTTTTGTTGAAATCGGTTGAAAAATGTAGGAAATCCGATCCCATATATAAACGAACACACACACAAACAACACCTGGGTTTTATAATAAGTATAACTCGATATGAATTGTCCCCCTTTTGATTCTGGCGACATTAATCGTGTTAATCGTGTTTTCAAATTGATTTCATGCAAAAACAATTGTGTTTTTCCAATTTTGGCGCTGTCAGAACCACCGCAAAAGTAATTTACGTAGTCCTGTGAAGTTTTGTTGAAATCAGTTTGATTTTTTTTCATTTAATACATGATTCCTTAAGTAAATATTAGCATAAATAGAAAATTCGAAAATAAAAGTAAAATACTGACCTTTTACATGGCAAAATAAATATATTCGTGAAATTAAATCGAGTGGGTTAAATTTTTATATACGTTTTATATATATACGTCTTAAGTTATTATTCAAATGTATTATTTCAATTGAAGTTATTAAAAAAACAAATTTGTAAAAATAAAAGCAATTTATTTTGATGTTTAATGGCAAAACAGAACATCTCCCATTAATGCTCATCCATTCCTTAAAAATAATAAATTCACCTTTAAATGTGGAGTTAATTGATTCAAGAAAATATCCCAAATAAATACACTATGTATTTGTATTGATTTTCCAGTTAATAAGAATTATGGAACCTTTGAAAGTTTCGCTTTAAACAATTTTTTAAAATATACCCCTTAATATTTAAATCTGTCTTGTATAAATGATTGTTAATTTAATCATTCTAATTTAATGAATATATGGATTTTAATAGCAGGATCTTTATTATGGATGGTCATGTAAGCACGAAGGATTTTAGAGAAAAATTTCCTGAGATAAAGACTTTTTAAATCCTTTTTTAGGAAACAATCAAAACTATCTGATTTAAAATCATTCCAACATGCTGATAATGATATATAGAAAAAGTAGGAATAACCTTGAATTTGTCTGCAAGATTTAACTGTGTTCAAAAAACTTGTTAAACAAAAAAATTTAACTATAAACAGAAATTTAAAACATACTTATTTTGGATGAAATTTATGGAAATATATCTTTATTTATAATATTAAGACATATATATATAGAAATGTAATATAATATATATCAACCTGTATATAGAATGAAATTTTGACTGAATTAACAGTTGTTTTTGATTAAAAAGCAGTATTTAATTTTTAAAAATATACATGTTTTCCATTTTGGAAAGACATTTTTTTAAAATGATTTTTGTTCCTAAAAATTTGAATTGACATGTATTCATGCACATAAAACAGCAAAATTCATTCTAGAAATCGTTTTGAATTTAATCAATTTTATCTTACATTTAAAATTTTTTTTGGAAGAACTACGCTTTTATTTCCTTGGAAAAACTTATACCAATTTTTGAATACAAACTTTTGTGGAAAACAAAATTATGAAATTTTTTCATAATTCGAATTTTATTTATAAATAAAATACGTGCTTAACATCCTTAAATCATTATTTTTCCTTCTATATTTGAATAAATAAGATTTTTTAATAGAACTTTGTTTTTTGTAATTATATTATATTTCTTCCATTTTAACTAAAAAATTTTTTCTTTTACGTTTATTATACTGGGCCTTTATAAATGTATTTCCAAAATTCAACTGGCATTCCATGGCCAAAAATTTTAAAAATTTTCAGGATAGTTTAAAATTTTATTTTAGACTGAATTCCGAATAATCTCTATTCCATATTTGTATAAACTTAAATATTAAAGAAATCTTTGGATAAAAGAAATTTTATTTCTCCTTCATTTACTTTAGTTTTTTTCATATCAATTTTTCTTACATAATTTATTGGAAGGAAAACTATATTTATTCTTTTTTCTAAATTTAAAATAAATTATTAAATAAAAACAAATTCATCTGAAATAAAATATTTAAAAAAAAACTATGTTATTAAATGAAAACAAAAAAAATATTATTAAATTTCACAAAAAAATGAAATTGCCGAAAAAAAATAAAATCCACTTCAATAAATTATATTCCACATCCATAGAATAATGAAATAGAATTAAAAAAAAAAAACAATGTCAATGAACCCAAATTCATGTTGGAATAATAAACAAATTAACAAACCATTATGACCAAAATATTATTTAGACTATAAAAATCAAAACAAAAAATCCACAAAAAATTTAGCTATTTATATTATATAAATTATAAAAAATTTCAATAAATAAAAAAAAATCTTAAAGAGTAAATAAAATATAAAGTATAATAAATAAATAATAAAAAAAAACAAGTAAAACAAATTAATCTAAATTCATCCAAATAAATAAATAAACCAACAAACCAATCCCGATAAAGTAAATTATAAAAAAAAAAATATAGATAATCAATCCAAATAAATACATGAAGTAATAAACAAATTAAAAACTGTTCCCATAAAAAAATAGTTAGAATAAACTACAGAAATCAACCACAAAATTAAATAAATAGCTTTAATTATCTTCCCAAACAAAAAAAAAATTATTAAATAAGCGATATAAACAAATTTTAGGCTACATTTAAAAAAACACCGATTAAAATAAAAAAAAAAAATAAATAAATATATAAGAAAAAAAAAATAAAATAAATAAAAAAACAAGCCTCTAAGTGTTGACTTCTATGTTCATTTTATATTTGCAACGCTATATTTCTGATACTGAGCACCTTATCCCATAAATATAGCACATCTTAAGACTATATTTCTTCACACATACACACACCATATATATATATATATATATATATATATATATATATATATAATATTTATATCATTTGGAACTATAAAAAAAGCCATATTTGCATCAGAGAGACTCGGTATAAGTGGAAAACCATGCAAATTATATATATATATATATATATATATATATATATATATATATTTGGAGCTGTCCTGTCCTATGGAAATAATGAAAACATTCCAACAAACTACGTTTTATAAGAAGTTCGCTGTTCAATTCATATAACTGACTCGTATTATAATCGACATTGCTTCTTCTGCACTATTACTGGCCCCTTTCATCCAACGGCAAACAACTGAATCCGGTCCGACACTGAAAACCAATCATTGTCAAAGACTTCGTCTCAAGTGTGCAGTTAATTTTCTAAGACGGTTTAATGATGCGTTTCAGCTTCGAATAAAGTTAGCGGCACGACTGGACGCTTGTCGCTGCAAAGAAGATGGATTCGTTCTCTTTACGGTGTCATCAGTTGGTGTTTAATGGGTCAACGACGTTCACATACTCAGAGATCAATAACTGTTTGATATTAAAAGGCATAAACCTGTTTATTAGCGTCGTGTCATGTCAAGCGATTACCTCAATACGTATATTGATAATTTTACCCACCTGATTTTTTCTAGGTTTAGGTTGTTTTAAAATAGCTTTTTGACTAAATTTCCTTGTCTGAATTTTGGGATTGAGGATATATCATTATTTATACTCGGACTTTGTCGCCATCTTTGTTGCTGCTAAAATACCGTTTCGGCCCTTGCACCCTCCGTCCTTCAAATCGATTATCGACCAGAGTGGCCTTCAGCAAATTTTTTTCTAACCTATATCAATGTATGTTGACCATACTCGTTTAAAAAAGAATTTTTATGTCCAGGGATATCTTTCTAATCCTCATTATATGTAACTCTGATCATTGCTCGCCTCGTTTCCACTTATCAACATTTCATTTTTTTACTGTTGATTGATTGATTCATTTTTTTACGGCTTATCAACCCTAAATATGCAGGTTATTTAAATTTTAGAAATTATTCTATTTAGATAATAATGCTTTATTGAAGCCAGTATTTCAATTAATCCATAGCGAGAGGGAGAAGAAGTGGATTTATACGGATATTTGCAAAGGAAGATAATGAACCCAACGGAAAAGGAACTTAAATCACCGATTAACAATTTCGAGCCATTATCCATTGAACCAAACATACAGCCAAGCTTACAGGACATGATATTCCTAAACTGTCACCAATCTAATACTTTACCAGGTTCGACGTTGATTACCTTCCGTGACCAATATTTGAATCAATTTTTAATGTGATGAGACCGTAAGCCTAAATGCTGTTGAGGCCTTGCTGTCACTTCTCTTTTTTTATTAATGATTCTTATATCACATTTATTTCTATGGCAAGCCTACTAATGTCTTCATAGACTAGAATATGATGTTATTTTTTTGAATGGTATATTAAAGGTTGGATCTTGTACGTAGGTGTCAAATCACCACTTCCTGGAATAAATTCAACCAGATTACAAAATGTATTCGGATTTCTGTGTCACATTTTTATCGTTTGTTATAACGCTTTTTCCCATCGTTAAATTTCCGAATGTGCAGTATTTCGACGTTCTCCAATGTTTAACTTGGAACTCCTTGTTGAGTAACGTTTGTTGGCGACCATACATTCTGTTTTCTCATATTCGGTGGGTATAACTTTTTCTCAACTTCCTTTCTTACCCTCATCCAGACGTAACCCTCGTATTTTACTTCCGGTATCTGTCATCATTTAATATGGTAGTATTTTATATATTATATTGCCCATCATTGCATGACAGAGCACACAACTCCCTTAAAGCCGACTCGAAGCATCATACTTATTATAAAACCCAGGCTTGTATGTGTGTGTACGTTTATCTATTGGATCGGATTTCCTACATTTTTCAAACCGATTTCAACAAAACTTCACAGGACTATGTAAAATTACCTTGCGGTGGTTCTGACAGCGCCAAAAATTGGAAAAAACGCAATTGTTTTTGCACGAAATCAATTTGAAAACACGATTAAGAGTCATCGCTGTCGAGAATGAAAGGGAGACAACTCATATCGAGTTATACGCATTATAAAACCCAGGTTGTTTGTGTGTGTGTGTGCGTGTGTGTGTCGTTTATATATGGGATCTATCTTTGCTACATTTTTCAACCGATTTCAACAAAATAATCACTTTTTTTTGGCGGGGAGTGTTTCTATTGTCTTGCACATTTTTCTTTATTTTTACATTCATAATGCTTTAAAAATTCAATTTCCAAGACAATTTCTTATAATAAGATTCTATTCAATCAGTAGACTCTATAACGATTGAAAACATTGTTTTCATTTTGAGTTTGGGTTTGACCAATTAGTAAAAAAAAAAAAAAAAGACTAAGACATGCGTGTCCGTCAACCTTAAACAACAATCTTTGTCAATTTTATTTTTTTTTTTTATGATGGTCGATACTTGATCTATCTCGAACTGTTACATCCCCAGGCAACGCCGGGCTCTACTATAGTAGTATATATAAAGCCTGGTGAAATAATATGACCCCTGACTTACACAGATTTCTATTATATATATATATATATATATATATATATATATATATTATATTCCATTTATTTTTTATCTGTATGCAGGCAGTTGTTTCCAGTTAATGTTCTGGATTATGATAATATAATAAGACTAAAAAAATGTACCCGAAAGATTTCAAATACTTTATGCAATCTAGAAATATTTTTTCTACGTTTTTTTGTGCATTTGTATTTTTTTTTCGTTGCATTCTGAGCATTCTCAAATATTAACAAAGCCACATTGTTCTGGCCCCCATACTCGCCCGGCCTAATACCAATTGATTTTCTATGTGTTTATTATTTTTCATAAAAATTCTTTTGAAAACATTCATCTACCAAGAAAATAAAACAAATTACTATCTCTTCCATTCCCTAGACGACCACACTTGTGGTAATTCCTTCATCCATGATGTAGTTTTGGTCATAGGCACAAACAGACACGTTTTATGCACAAGACAACTGGATTTTTACTGCATTTGCATTGCAGGAAAGGTGATTTGGTTGATTACTAGGACAAACGATAAAAGTTGATTTACTGTTTCCCATTTTATAACTGAAAAACGCTAAATACATGTTTCTGTAATTTTCCGTAATGATCTACGAAAATTTTTTTGCGGATTTTCTCTTTGTTCGAAAGGATCAAGACTAATTCGTAACTTGGAAAAAATCGGTCATTATAATGAAATGTTAAAAAATGCCTGTCGTTTTACACACACACACGCACGCATATATATATATATAGTCATAAGATATGCTATATTTATGGGATAAGGTGTTCAATATCGGAGATAGAGCGTTGTAAATAAAAAATTGAACATACCTTTTTCTTTTTATAGGCGACAGACAGTTTCATGCTAGATATATGTAAATAGCGGAGAAAATAAGAGCACTCATGGCCATGACGATTGCATATAGCATAAAACAGACTATATTTATCAGTGTTGACTTCTTTTCATATATATATATATATATATATATATATATATATATATATATATATATATATATATATATTAAAAGAAGAGAGAAATCTCTCGACTTTTCTCCTGATGAAAGTCGCGAGACCAGAAACACCTGTAACAAAATTATGGGAAATAAAGCATAATATACTTTTTTAAAATCTACATTACAACCAAAAACGTTTATGGCTTCTCTCTTCTTTTTATATGCCCTCTTCTCTCTTGTTGAAACAACTATAACCTCTTCCCTTTATATATATATATATATATATATATATATATATAAAAAATATAATTTGACGTATGCTGTAGTTATAGATTAAATTAGTGCAAATACCAGGGATAGACCTGACGCTTGTGTTTAAGCATGGGACACTGCATCCACCTGTGAAAAAGATTACAAATAATTGAAGCCATAATTGTTAAAAAAAAAAGCCAACTCTTAATAATATTAACTACGAACAAGGCCACAATGTGTTTACTGTATTCGTAATTTGAAACAAACCTTACAACACACTAAAACATATAAATAATGCACATTCAATTAAGTTTCAAAAATCGAATCCTTCCTTGATAATGGCTAAAGATATAGCCGAAAACGTTCGAACTATAAAACATTTTGATAGTTTTTTGTATACTCTTTGTCCAGAAAAGAAAGAAAGCTCCTGTTCAGGCACAAGAAAAATTAAATAAAAAGCTTAACCCAATACCTTGTCTGTTATTTTAATGAAACATGTCTATAAACGAAGGATTTCTGGCTAAATATACAAATATATATATATATATATATATATATATATATATATATATATATATATATATATATATATATATATATATACTTTCACACACACACACACATATATATATATATATATATATATATGAGAGGCGAGAAAAGAAGAAGATAGATAAATAGAATCGATAGATAGATAGAGAGAGAGATTGATCCTATTAGTAAAAATAAAAAATAAACTGCAACCATACCTTGTCTGTTGTTTTTAATGAAACATGTATAAACGAAGGATTTCTTATTTATAAATATAAATATATATATATATATATATATATATATATATATATATATATATATATATAGTGTGTGTGTGTATATATTTATTTATTTATATTTATGATTTTTTTAAAAGTAACGTTTATTTGAATTTATTTCTGGGAGGCTCATCGAAATACCAGCGATTCTTTTTTTCAGCGTCTTCTTTGTGGATCGTTTTGGGAGAAGGAAATTGACTCTTTTTCTTCTATGCTCACCGGTGGTATAACTGGTATGCTTACCCCTTTCCCATATCTGTACGCATCAAAAGGTAAGAACTTATCATTTTATATGTTTTCAACCCGGATATTTCGATTCTAATGAATGTTTGAAATTCTGAGAAGAGATATTATCAGGAAAACATTTTTAAGTAAGTGATTGCGGTTTTAAACAAATTTATTGTTATACTAACCACGAGGACGTTCCGCCAATCAGATGTTTACCAAGCTTGGCTTATTGCAACACAAACTGAAGTATAGTTAGGCCAACAGGAAATTGTGTTATGTCAGTCATATAAATGAAACGTTATTTTTTACCTTGAAAATCAGCATTAAAATGTTGATTTATTACTAACTGAACGCCAATATTGTGACGACTATAAAATAGTAACTTTCATTTATTAGGTTAGTTAATTTTTGCAAACCAAATTGTTTTTCGCACTGGTGAATTATTAAATACAAGATATAATTAATACAATTAAATGCCAGATAAATATATACGTCCAGATAAATACATCTGTTAAGCACAGTATAATTTTTATGAAAATTTTGTAGATGAATAGTTATGTGTTGTGCTATTCAAGCCTGCTCATATTGCTTTTATATCAGTTGTTATGTTTCACAACGTTTCGACAGTTATAGCTTTCAACTTCTTCAGGTACATGTTTTCGTACTCAGTAACTTTGTTGGAATTTCGCAACGAACTCTTTATTCAATCGACGAGGATAGCTTGTTCTCATTCTGCATTCAATGCTTAGGTAATATTTCATATCAGTTTAATGCTAGCCAATTTTATTCATATTCATTGTCGCTTGTCTGTTTCTTCCATTGAACTAAAACATGTCGTATTCCAGTTCTATCCATTTGGTGTTTGAACTCACATCTTCGATGGAACCAGATATGTTATTAATGTTTTATACCACTATGCTATCTATTTCTCATAGACTATGTAAACTCTAATTCAAAATTCTACATGTATTTGTTGATCTCTCTTGCTTATGCTTCATGGTTTAAGTATTAACTTTCCGTTTTAATCCTTTCATCCTAAGCAAGGCGCAAAAGCCACTGTCAACGCAGGGTTTATTGAGAGAGCATAATATGAGAGAAATCATTAACAAGGAGACAAAAAAGAATTCAAAGAGACAGAAGATGACGATTGATTATTGCATTTAGTTTTGAAGACCAAAGTTGACAGAAAAAGCAAGAAGCAGATAAAGAGTTCCACAAGCAAGAAGTACAAGATAAGAAACTCTTTGCATAGTACTTCATTTTTTTACGTAGCAATTTAACAGTAAAATGATGGGAGGTCGCTGCCAATCTAGAACAGTGCTTAAATTTGTAAAGACGAGGTACCAAAGAAGGAAGCTTGACAGAAGTATTATCATGAAAATACTTGTATGAAAGCATAAAGAAGCTACCTTATGCCGGTGGGAAAATGGCTGTTGTTGGAGATGAGATGCCAGGTTAGAACCAATAAAATAGCATATTCTTCTTTGGATGTCAAGATAACAGAAAGATTCAGTTTTTGTACGATTCTTCAAATATTACATTTGATTTTAACTGTCTTCCTTTCAGATCAGTTCTGGACGATAATAGCGCTGACCAACTTCAGTAGAATGTGTATATCAGGAGCTCTTTCAGTGATTAATCTTTACACGTGCGAACTTTATCCTACATGCATTCCCCGGCTCTTCAATTGGATTTTTTGGTGCCGTTTCGAGGTTTGGAGGCGTTTTTCGCCCTCATTGAACATCGTATGTATGACACATTTTCGAACGTATTAGGTTGTTTAAGTCTAGACACATATACAATGAAAGACGATGCATACATACGCATCGTAATCGTCTCATTTTAAAATATTTGCATTTTTATCTTGTAACCTCAGTGAACATATTCCGGTCACCCCCACCAGCCGATTTGCAACTAAACAAAATAAATAAATATTTGATTAAAATTTTCAATTTCATTGATATTCTTGATATGATATTGAATTTAATTAGCCACTTCCACAAAAAATGATAAAAAAAGCATACCGTGATGAAAACATGCTTCAAACGTAATGAAAACATAGTTTTATCGTCAAAAATCATTATGTTAGTATTAAGAGGAAAGATCAATGTATTTTTTGATTATTCAATTAATTTTTTTACTCCTTTTTAGAACATTGGAAATTTTGATTAAAAAAAAATATTTTTCATACGTCAGAAAATTTTCCCTTTTTTTTTTGTGGTGACAAACATTAAATTGGAAATTCTTGTAAAAATCAAATAATTGTCAGATTTTAATCAAATTTTCAGAACTTATTCACAAGTGAATGGAATTATTTCTGAAATGTTTTTTGATAGACAATCTTGGTAAGAAACATTTTTTTTTTACATGTATTTCAGCCCCTTACTTACTTTTATGAAAACTTGAAATTCATCGAGATCATTTTTTAGTGACTATACATTAGTTAAAAGCAGAATACTTTGAAGAATTTAAATCACCGAATTTTTTTTTGAAAAATCGGACCCGGTCTTACTCAAAATCTGTTCTGAATCGGAAAATAAAAAATGCAATAAAACTAAGACATTATTTAATTAGAGAAGCATTTAATAGCTTTTATGAATGACATATATTACAGACAATATCTTCTGAAGAAAAAAAATTGATGAAAAATGATTTTTACAAGATTTATTTTTCGTTTTGTTTACCTCCTTTAAATTGAACAATTTAGAAAGATTTTAAATCTTTTAAAATTCATTTTCAATGAGACAATTCTTAGGAAATATCGTTATTAAAATAAAACTGTATTTACTAATTATATATTGTAAAGTTTATTACAATTTCGAACCTGAATATTTTTAAAAGAATTTCGATTTGTTATTGCATATGTGATTACCTGAAGAATTTCTGAGGTATAGTGGGTCAGCCAATTTGTATTGGTTATAAATAGAAATAAAACTGACCCTCTACAATTTTTACAATATCAAATGTAACAAAGACAACAACAGAAAATAATCAAGTAGAAGAAAATGTGAATTTGTTCAACAATAAATATTTTTTTATAAACACAACAAATACATAATATAGTGCAAAAAGTTGATAAACACAATAGAGTTCTTTGGTGTGTTACTGAAAGAATTTGAGCTACTGTACTGTATGTGTGAAAATGACAAGGTTTAGTTAGCTATATTTGTTTTTATAGGAAAATTAAACAGATGTTTTTTGTGTATTAAATAGAAAAAAAAAGTATTGTTCTTGACTCACTGATTGTTAACGCTCATTAACCATAGATTCTTGTGGAATGGAATATTTTGTGGGAGTGAGCGTTAAGCCTGGAGATGGTTGACAAAGTTTGTTGTATTGAAGATAAAGTTCGTCTCCTTTGCTGTGTTGATTTCCAATGAAGTCAAGTGAATTGGTTTCAATATTTTAAGTGCCCACTGACCAAATCGCGTCGAAGTTTCGTTTTTATTAGTTCTCTTTGGTCACGTGGGGAGGCTCGTAAACATGTTTACATTTTATGGCGTCAACTAGAGGTCAAAATTTGGGTCGGTACCTTCGGACGTACGTAGTTGACGACACCTAATTAATATTTACAACCAATCAAAATACACCAGTTGTTATATTTGGCTGGGAGCCTCTATGTGTTTAACTTGCACAAAATTTAAGATTTAAAAAAAATGTAGGAATCTGATTCTACAGAGGTATAGATGTAAAAATCGATAAATCTAGCATTTAAAGATCACATGTTTTGGATTGTCTTCCCCACTTACGACGAAAAAAAGTTTATCATTTGCGACACCTTACTTAACTCTGAACACGGTCGGCTGTCAATCGAATGTAAATAAATCGATTAACACGTCAGAAAAAACAAGACCCCGTAGTTAAATGTATGTTTACATGCAATATTTTATACTATAAGTAAGTAATATTTATTTCAAGTCAGATTAATTGATCTTTACATTTGTTAATTTTTCTCAAATAACGTTTCAGAAATATATATTTTATTTTAAAACCGAGAATTAACTTTTGTTTACAAAGGCGTCAGAAATGGTCGATTTGATTGATTTTAACGAAAAAAAATCGATTCTAATCAATATAATTTTTTGTTTGAAATACACCACATTGTATTTTTGCTAACTGGAAATAGTAAGTTTTAAATCATTTAGGTTTCAATTAAAGCTAAACTGAAAGCTTCAAGAAAACTTTCATTTTTAGAAATTCACTTTACGTATAACGAATTAGTGGAGTTACTAAATTTAATCATTCAGGAAAATAATTTCTTTATATACTGAAGATGAAGTAAATAAACAATATATTTATCTACATATATAAAGACAGCACACACAGACACACAGTTGTAGGTTGTGAAATATTTATGGGTAAAAAAAGAGCTCAAAATCATGAAACAATTCCACTTTACCCTGTTACCACCTCTTAAGACGTGGAGCAGATGTTGGCATTTAGGAGATAAAAGATTTGGTAGGTTTTGGTTCTTAAGTAGAAAAACCGTTTTTCCTGAGAACAGTAAAATAAAAATGACCATGAGTTACCAACTTTCAAATTATTTTATTTTAATTTAGTTTTGAATTCAAAACAAAAGTCAGTAAACATTTTCGTGTTTGAACTCATTATATAAAGTGAACTTCTGTAAATGCCATTTTAGACATGTCATATTTAATTAATCTTAATTTATAATGACAAAATATACTTTGTAATTGATCAGACATTTTTTTTTTTTTTTGACAATTACTTAACAAAAATTATACAAAGAACCGGTTTCAAATAACAGTTTCACATCACATGAATAATTCAACTAAATGGATTTAGAATCCACATTGAGAAAGAAAAATGTCGAAATTGAAAGAGCTTTGAATATGTGTTTTTTTTAAATAGTTTAATATTTTACGACCATTAAAATATGGATTAGGGCAAACATGACGTTGCATGGTTGGATGTCTTCCTCAAAAATAAAATTACAATATTAATCAACTTAAGTTTATAAAACATCCGATGAAAGAAAAGTTGACATCATGTGTCGTATTAGAGTTTATTTCTAATAGAGTCTATCTTGCAACATTTGAAAATCTAAAACATGAAATTGAACACTGATATCTGGTCTGCCATCAATTATTCACGGTTTAGTATATTAAAATAGAGATTTTTAAAGAAAATTATGCTAAATATTGACGTAAATGGTAAAGGTATTGAGTTTATTGTTTAATGTTTAACTTCCTGCAATATATTAATAATATAATTTTATTTATTTTCCATGTATGTATTACCTGGGACAATGTTAATATCTCTTTTCCAAAAATCCTTTTTAGCTTGAATGCATTGCCATATCGTATGTAAAAATATGACCATCGTTAGTTGCATTTCTCTATCGCAATCTGGTGCTATTACATTTTCGCGCTTCTTGTCCATCATGACACTGTCACCCACATTAGGAATTTTGTAGATCCCGACACTGGTGTCAATGCCGAATCGTGTTGAAGCAATGGGCAGCCCAGGCGAAATTTAAGGTCCTGAATGGGCCCCACCAACAGGGAATGACTTTTAATACATGTCAGATATTATGTGATCTCACAGGTTTGGTGATTCCTTTTTTTCAACTTCTGTATTAAAATTGCCACGGAAATTTATTCTTTGTGAAAATATTTATTTTCAATTTTTTTTTTTTTTTTTTTTTTTTGTTATAAAAATAAAATAATTATTGATAATTAAAAAGAGGAAAAGTTTGAAAATGAGTTTTGATGTTCTGAAGATAATGCAAAGATAAAAAACAGGTAAAAAAAGATGAGAAATAAAATAATGGCATGAAAAACATGGCGGACTGAGGTTGAAAGACCGCTAGCATCCCCAATCTTCCCCTATACATATTTGGTACCCGCAACATACATAAATATATGTGTGTCTTTGTATATATATATATATATATATATATATATATATTAAATATTTTTTTATATATGAATTAAAAGCTTTTTGTCTAAGTTTTATTATATTCAAACGTTATTTGCAAACAAGCGTTTCAAGATATTTTTTTTTCTGATTAAATTTAAATTGTAAAAAGTTCATTAATTTCTTTGTTTATAATTTAATAAAAAGCAGAGATATTTGATTTCCATAGAATTATAAATTTCTTCAGGTAATACTAATAAATAAATACCTTTAAAAGAAAAAATTAATTTTGTTTTCTGGGTCTTTTTAGGTTTTCAAGGCACGGCGAAAATTTTGTCTTATTCCTCCCCCAAAAAAAAAAAGGAGAAAGGCCCTACTTTTAAATATACAGGCCGGTAGACTTAATAATATACATTATTTAAAAAAAAAAAAAAATAAAAAAAAAGGAAACATAAATCTTGTCAAACACGAATACCAAATAAATATAACATTTCCCACTTATGAAACATAAATGTGAATTTTTGAAATTATTTACTGTTGAATAAGATTCCAATTCCATTTGAATTTGAATTAAATTTATTCAGACCTATACTTTTGGAAAATCTCCGAATTTTGCCCCGGTAAGCTAATTCTTTTATGTTCAGTGATGGATAAGATTTGTGATGATATTCCCTTATAATTGTATATCGTTATTTTAGAAAAATTTGCAATTTAACCTAAAAACATTTTCTTTGTTTAAATATCAGACACCAAACTGTTGATAAGATCCTTCTTGACAAATCACATCAATGTAAAAATGATAAATCAGGTCTAATATCAGGATCAGTTGTTTGACTTTGAACCTTTTTGATTTTAAAAAAATATATTATGTATTTGAATTATGTTTTATCAAAAACGATTGAATTTTTTAGTCCATAAAATAGCTGAAAATTAGAACGCATTTTAAGAAAATGGAACAAAATTATGGCAAAGAATGCCATTTTCCTTTTAAAAATAAATTTAAAAACGAATAAAATATAATCAGTTTATTATTCTTGGAGAAAACGATGTATCATTTGAAAACCAAGGAAAGTGTAACGTCATTTATTTCATCCATTCTGTATAGAAAATTCTTCAAGAATTTGTCCCAGATTTGAATTTTTAATCTATGAATTCTTATTTTATATAAATGTAGTCTTTTTTTAAAGAAAGAAATTACATATCAACATAAATACAGCGTATAGTCCTTGTCTTTGATGTAATGTTACTTAATATTAAGAACCTCTAAATTCAATGGCTTTCAAGTCGCTATTGATTTTTCTTCCTCCCTTATTTTATAAGTATTTAAACTTATTAAAATTTGACCTTTTAAATTTTTCTTTTCTATGAAAATTCATTTTCAGTCAGGCTCTCTCTAAGTAAAATGAATTTCGAGCAAATATATGTTTAAAAAGGAATGAATTATAAAATTAAAATATTATTATATTTGAAAACATTTTTTATCAGGTTTTTAAAATATGAAGATTTTTTGATTTATAGTATTATATAAAAATATAAAATAAAAATATTTTTTATCTTTGTTTTAATATATAACCCGGTCACATTCTTTATTCTAACACTGATCAACAAAGAGCCTGATATTTTTATTAAATTTGTATTAGCAAATTATTTTACAAAAAAGATTTTCACACAAAAAACAGGGATAGATTTTTAATTTAAAAATTTTTTTACAAGAATCTGTCTTAATCTTTGTTTTAAAAAAATTTTCAAAATAAATTTAAAATTTTTTCCTGATTTAAAAGTTGGAAACTTGTTGTTAAATAATGTTTGTTGTTTTTTAATTGAAGGCTTAAAATATCTTTTACAAATGTTTATATTAGTTTATTATTATATATATTTAAAATAAATATAAAAAAAGAAGTATGGGATTATATTGTCATTATGTTAGTTCAAAAATTATTGTTTGTTTTAAATATCAGTTTATTGATGAATAAAAAAGAACAGCATTTAAAATTTTTTAGTTTAATTTTCTTTATATCAATAAAGATAAGGATGTAATCCAATAAATCATTTAAGATTTTATATATAGTAATATAAAAAAAGATATATTTTTATATAGTAAAAATGTATATATTTATGTTGAGTAGATAAACATAAACAATATTTTTATTTTTAATTTATATCTATTTTTCATATATAGTTCTTTATTATTTGATAGAATTACTCTTGTTAATTAATTTTATATTTAATTAAATTGATTTGAAATTAAAAATAATTGGACACATATAAAATTAAAAAATATATCATATTTTATTTAAATTATTTGCTCTGGATTTACATTAATGAAAAATGGATTTTATCCTCCTTAGGTTTTCCCTCTACGGATTAATTAATAAAGAAACTGAAAATTTATATTTTTTGTAATATATATATATATATATATGATATATATTTATATATATATAAATATATTTATATATATTTATATAATTATATTTTCTGTAATTAAAATATCAAATGTTTAGTTAAAACGTTTTTTCAATATCATGTGCAATGTTTTTAATTTCTGGTTAATAAATGATTTTTGCATTTAAAAACACAGTAAAAAAATTTTGTTAAAATTGTATTTGCAATTATTGGAAAAAATCATAAGAATTCACAATTAAATTTATATTTCTACTGCAAAATGATGAAATTTAAAAATTTCTCAAAATCTAAAGGTTCTCAGTTTAAATTTAAAAAAAGATAGGTTTACATGTTTCCCCATCAGAAACTTGTGTGTATGTCAAACCTTGTGAATGCCTGAATTTGTGTATATTGTTCTGTGTACAGAAAAACAATAAGTTTTCAAAAATATTCAAAGAAAAAAGAATAAAAATGTATTTATTCCCTCGTTGAAAAAGGCTGAGTCTATAAATGCTAAAAATTAAAATTCAATGGACCTTCATTCTTTTCATGAATTGCTTTTCGAAACATATTTAAATAAATCAAACCCAATCAATATAAAGAAATACTAAATTATATAAGAGAAATGATGATCCATTACAGTGGATAAAGATATTAATTAATCCAGTGAAATGGACCCAAAGAATGTGAGTTCACATACCTGGTTTCTGCACAGGAAAATTTGAGAATTTCTGTTAACCAAAATCCAAATGATAACTATTATCCATCAAATATAATAATTTTTATGAACTAAATAGTCTTATTTCTCTGTGTTTTTAAACTTTCAGTTATAAATTCTAACCATCTAAAAAATGGAATGTCTTTTATTGCCTTTAATTTTTTAAACTTATTTCTTTCAAATAGTCTTCCTGTAAATAGTGTTTTAATACCTCATCTCAGTAATATAGACAGATAATCTTAAACATTGTTTGATTTTCTTAAAACAAAATTGGAGGATGTAATGGAAATAATTTGAATAAATAGTAATTATATACCTCATCTTTCATAGACATATATAGGTTATATATATATATATATATATATAATAATAATAATATTTAAATCCTCAATTCAAGGATGCATTATCAACTAGGATGGATATAAGTCCCTAATTCAGACACTTGCTCAGGCCCATTTATGTTTGTTCAAACACCCATTTTAACGGTTGATGTTCAAAATTCAATTTAAAAAAATACTATTCTTAAAGATTGCTCAATACAATTTGAGCAAATATATTTTTAAGAAATTATAATATAAATATGTTATAAAATTAATATAAAATTCAGGATTTTTGTTTCAAATTATTTTTAATTGTTTCTACTCCTTTAGTGTTGAATGTAAATAAAAAATTTTTAAAATAGAAATCAATTTAATACCCCTAAGCGGGAAAAATTTTATATATCATGGAATGACCAATCAAAATACAAGTATAATCAATTGGTTTTCCTTTTCAATATTAATTATAATATAATCAATTAATGCTTTAATAAAAATTATTTGGTAAAATTTTGAAATCATTTCTTTTTAATTTTAAATTTTTTAGGTTTATATTTAGGTTATATTTTTTTTAAATTACACACACACATATATATATATATATATAAATATATATATATATATATATTTTATATATATATATATATATATATATATAATAAAAAAATATATTTAAACACTAATATTCCATGGTTTATAATTTAAAGTACATTGGAATCATTTAATTAAAAATCAATTCATCAGACCTACAGATTCAAAAAAGATCAGAAAAATAACTCCAGGAATTTTTTTAAATTTTAGCAAAAGTTTATGTATGAGAGAATTTTATAAATGTTAGAATTTCATTGTTCTAGAAAATTTTTCTTTAATAAGATATTCTTTCTGGATTTCTTTTTAGATTCAATTTGTTTTTTTCTGATGAATTGGAACGTTTTTGAATTGCAATGTTTAAATTATAAGAATCTTCAAAGTGTTAATAATTTTTTTTATAATAACAACTGTCCTGGACATTTAAAATTCTACCTTCTTCTATCCTAAGCCCTAATTTTATATATATATATATATATATATATATATATATGTATGTGTAAAATGTATGTATATGTATATATAATCCTTTTTAATATATATATATATATATATATATATATATATATATATATATATAAATATAAATTATGTTTCTATTATAAAAAAATTTAAGACATCTAACCTTATCCTCAAAAATAACAACACACCAGCTAAGTCAAAATTACAAAAGAACGAACATTATCAATGAGTTGAAATACCCATTAAGGAACTGTTTTCCTGATCAAATCGGACTCATAAATAATTACATCGGTTACACAACTACATGCTTATCCAGACGTCTTACGTTACACCTATCTGATCACAGCTCCATTAGAACCCATTTAAACACACACACAAATTTACCAGACTCCATTAGAAACATACTAGTAGAAAACACAAATATATTAACTGCATCCACCTGCAAAAAAAAGACTAAAAATAATGGAAGCTTTAATAATAAAAAAGAAAAAGCCAACTCTTAACAATATTAACTACGAACAAAGCCACAATGTGCTAACCGTATTCGGAAATTAAAAACATCCCTACCACACACTAAAACATACACAGAACGCACACACTCAATTAAGCTGAAAAATCGAATCATCCTTGATAATGGCTAAAGGTATAGCCGAAAGCGCTCGGAAATATAAAACATTTGGACAGTTCTTACACACCTTTGTCCAGAAAAGAAAGCTCTTGTTCGAACACAAGAAAAAATTAAATAAAAAGCTTAACCATAGTACCTTGTCTGTCGTTTTAAATGAAACATGCATAAAGGAAGGATTGCTGCCTAAATATATAACTATATATATATATATATATATATATATATAAAATTATTAATATATTTTATATATGGGTATATCTAAGTATTTGAAATAAATAAGAGATCAATGTAAATTCAGAGCTAATAATTTAAAAAAAACAACCACTTTAAGGCTTAAAGTCATCTGTTTTTCTTTAATATATATATATATATATATATATATATATATATATAAAGAAAATAATTATATTTTTGTATCTTTCAAAGATTAATTTTATAACCTTTCTTATATTTGAGTAGATGCCCAGCTCATTTATTAAACTGTATTTATTTATTTTATAATCTACAGGCCTGAATATTTTAAATATTTTTTATTAAAAAAAAATATGTTTTAATAACTCTATAGTTTGAAAAAAAAATTTAATATATATTTGTTTGATATTTGTTTTTTTGTGTTTATTTTTTTTTTTTTATTTATGCATGTTCATATGTGTGTGTGTATGTGTGTGTGTGTTTGCTAATATAATTGGCAAAATTTTTCTTTTTTAATATTGCAATATTAGATTGTTTATTGATTAGAATAATTTTATATTTTTGACATTAATAGAATTAAAACCAATAAAATGTAATATTTAGCATTTACCAATTTATAAAGAAATAAATATGAAAATAATTTTTTTTTATTCATTAATTTATAAACAATGACTAAATTATTAAAATATATGAAACAAAAATAAGCAAATACTTATTACTTAACATTTCATAAAGTTTGATACAATTGAGAAATAGCCAAAGTTTTGCCAACCATTCCAATAAATAATGTAACTATTTATCCAATTTTATCCATTCCTGCTTTTTCTATTTCATAGAACATGTCTAAAAGAAGAACTGCACAAGATTCCAAAGTCGTCCGGAGACTGCAATTGAAGCCAATGGCGATTTTATTGAATAAATGTAGTATTTCAATACATTTTTGTGTAAATATATCTGTTAAAATGAGATGAAAGTGTAATTTTCATTTTTGTATAATTCAGATTAAAATTTATCCATTGCACCCTGTATATGTAGAGGTTTATATTTGCTCTTCAAATATGTAGATCAGAACATTCTCAACATTTATCCACATGGACCCTATATATAGATATATATGACATATTATCTAGGGTCTACAGAAAAAAATAGAAAATTACAAAAATTAAATCAGTGGCTCTCATCTAGATTATTTGGTTGTCAACTGGGGTGCATATAGACCCTGAGGAGTTACATGTAACATTACTAGGGGTCTACAAAAAAAATAGCAAATTGGGTTTAAATAACATTTGGAATTTTGAAACTGGTCCATTTAGCAATTTCACTTCATTTATGGGTTTTTGATCGATTAGAATTTTTACAGTAATCTACGCCATATTAAAATAATAACAATAGAAAAAAACTCTATAACTACCAGGAAACGAGATTAAGCAATGTAAGTTAACCGTCTCTTTTACTCTACCGGATGTTTTGATTGTAAAAGTTGAATAAAAACGATTGAATATATATAAAATATATATATTATATATATATATATATATATATATATATATATATTATATTTCCCTATATTTTTAAATTTTCATTTTTTATGACCCAACAGATTTACTGCTTTTTATTTTCTTTCAGAAATTTGAAAACACAACGTTTCCATTTTGATTTTTTGGTACTTAATTTAAGAAGAAAGTTAACTTTCAAATATATAAAACATCGACAAATAAAAGAATAAAAAAAAAAAACACCTAACCCTAATTTGAAAGTTAACTTTCTTCTTTAAAAAAATATAAAAAAATAACCAAAAAAAAAAAATAACCCTAAATTTTATTTGAAAGTTAACTTTCTTCTTTAAAAATAAAAAAAAATAATTAAAAAAAAATAACAACTAACAATAATTTGAAAGTTAACTACAAGGAATTACTATGAAGGGAGTAAATAGGCCCCAAATTGTATACGTCCACCAACAAAATTCAAGCACTGAATTACTTATCAATAAGCCGGTAATGGATGACAAAAAGAGTGAGAAGAAGTTCAATTTTTTTTTGGTCGTTAACATCCAAAAAGGTAGGTTTTTTTAATATCTAATTGTTGATTTGAGTTCAGCATATACATTTGCACGAAAATAAGACTATTTTGGGAAAATTTGAAGGGATATTAAAGCTCAATAAAATGAAATGAAAATTTACCATATATATATATATATATATATATATAATATATATATATATATATAGTTAAATTTCCAGATAATTCTGTTAACAAAACAATAAATTTCAAATGATATCTATGAAAAATATATTTTTTATGATTTTTTCTTTATTTTCATTTTTTTTTTTTAATCAATATGAAATTTTAATATTTTTTTTAAAATAAATGTAATATTAAATTTATATTTTAAATCCTCAATATTTTCATTTTTTTTAAATTATAATAATTTATATATTTATGGAATTTAAATTTCAAATTTTTTAAAATAAAAAAAAAATTTTATTTTTTAAATGAAAATCATTTAAATTAAATTTAAATTATATAACTTAATAAAATTTTCCTTAAAAGCTTTAATTTTTGCATTTTTTTTTTTGCAAAACAAAAAATTTAAAAAATTCAAACTTTTTTTCCTTGATACTTGTCAATTGATTTAGCATTTTGGAAATGAAAATTATATAAAGATTATAATTTATTATATACATTAATTTAATATAAGTAATAAAAATAAATATTAATTTTAAATATTAATAAAATAAGATAAAATATTATTATATTGATATAAATTAATTAATATCATAATAGACTCAACATTATGAAAAGAAATTCTTCGGATAAAAATCATTAAAAAACGAAAATGAAATATAAATAAAAAATTATATAGAGCAGTATCAACCACAGGGATCTAAAAATAAATTTGCATTTTTTTAAATTTATTTAATTAATCAATCATTCAGTTATGTGCCATGTGTATGATACACGCTTAAAAAATCAAATATTTTCTTTTTCTACTGATAAAATTTAAAAAATTTTTAATATTTAAAAATTTTACATTTCTTTAAATGCATGTAGACATTGCCAAACAATTTTCCTTGCCAGTCTTTTCTGTTAAAAAAATAGCTTTGAGAATAAGAGGATTTATATATTTTTTTTTTTCCATTTTTCTAGTATTCTTAATGTCTTCTGTTTGGCTGGGATAATGAATGTTGTTTATTTGTTATGATTTTCAACGTCTGACGGGACACGGTAAATAATTAAAAGAGGAATAAATGTTTCAGTTATGTGCCATGCGTGAATATCGCTTAAAATTAAATCATGTATCTTCGATACATGACTTTTAAATTAGATTTTTATCCCTGCATCTATGTCTTGCCATTTCTTTCTGCAGTAGACCAGTTGCCATCAAGGCTATAGAACCTGGTTTGTCGTGCTATTTATTTATATTTTCAAGCTGGGTCATTTGGGAAGAAACAATACCTTTTTTATTAAATTTTTCTAGTATTCTTAATGTTTTACGCTTGGTGGGGTAAGGGATATTTGTGGATTTTGATCCTCAACGTCTGAAGGGACAAATATGAACAAAGAAGAGGAATAGTCAGTCAGTTAAATAACATGCCATGATAAAAATTTATTATCATGTATCTCTCGATACATGACTGACGAGGCAGATCTTTTTTCCCAGTCGATTTTAGCATTGCCATTTCTGGAAAGATTTAGATCAGTTGCTATCAATATTATAGAACCCGTTCTGTCCTGCTATTTACCTATCTTAAAATAATTATGAGTTATTTTACTAGTGTATATAAATGTTCCATAGAATTCAGTTGTTATGTACAAGGTTAAATTTTACTTCAAAATAAAGCATATGCATCTAGTATTTCTATAAGCTTATCTATTAGTAAAAAAAAATAAAATAAGCTTTTTTTTTCATCAAGTCGGTTGGGCCCATCAAAAAAAATTAAGAGTAAAAGTTGTCAATGGGTAAAAGAAATGGTTAAAAGTAGTAAAATCAATAATAAAATATGCCATGATAAAATAAAGATAGGATGTTGTGGAGAGCCATGATCCTCAACTTTCTGAAGAGACACAACAGGGAGAAGATTGTAGTGAATGTAATAAGTCATAATTTTTTATCAAGTTTTTCTAGTATTCTTAATGTTTTTCATTTAGTGGGGGTAAAGGATGTTGTGGAGAGTCATGATCCTCAACATCTGAAGGGACACAGTAAAGAGCAGAAGAAGAAAATAGTCAGTCAGTTATTTTATGCCAAATATATGACACCAATAGAAGGATCATGTTCTTTTCGATTTGATTTGACGAGGCAATTTTTCCCTGAAGTAGGTTGCCATTTTTTTCTCCTTTGAACCAGTTGCCATCAATTTTCTATAGAACCCGTTCTGCCCTGCTATTTACCCATAGCTGGGGGAGATGAAGAGGATTCATAAATTTCCCAAGGGTATTTTAATATTTTAAAAAAATGTAAATGGAATAAATTCATGGACTTCCAATTCTTCAATCTCAATCTGAGCTGCTATCTATTACTGAACCATGCCTCCTATAGAAATCGTACAGTATGTGTATAAAAACAAAACATTGATTCTGATTAGAGTTAAATGTAAAAATAAATTGAACAAAAATCAGTATTTTATCATCACAATAATCATGCTACAGGTAGCCATGTTGTTTTCTGAAATTTTCCATTTGTGGCAAGTCATGTCAGCATCTGAAAAATGTTTAGATTTTGGAATTTTGGATCAAGGATACTCAATCTGTGTCTAAAGTATATAAGGATTATATGTAAAGAAAGGATTAACAATATTAATCTCATCAGCAACATCAACCACAGGGATCTCATTAAATAAATCTCTACTATTTTTTAATTTATTAATTACTCGCATATTTTAAATGGCTTATTATGAGTTATTTTACTAGTGTACATAAATGTTCCATAGAATTTAGTTGTTAAATATAAGTATATTTTCATTAAATTAGTTTTATTTGAAAATAAATCATATTCACTTACTATTTCTATAATACAATTCTTAAACTTATCTATTAGTAAAAAATTAGTAAAAAATAAAATTTTTTTTTTTGAATGGTCATGGGAGCTCACCAAAAAATATTAGGAGCAAAAGTGGTCCATGGGTAAAAAAAAAATCTTCAGCCAAAAATGATCTAGATAACCGAAATGAAGCTGATCTTCTTTGACCGAATACTTGCAGATCGATGGTTGATAAAATTTTTTAAAGTTAAGTTTTCAAATATTCAAAATTTAAGCTGTAAAATGGCGATTGCCTCCCTTTAGTTGAGGCAAAGTCAAAATTTTTATATTCACATGATAACCAGTGAGTGAACAGTCCATAAAAAAAAAGTCTGTGAAAAGTTGCCAAAAAATTTATATCTCCCTGAGTTATTAAATATAAGTTTATTTTCATTAAATTAGTTTTACTTCAAAATAAATTATATACATTTACTATTAATACAATTAATGCCATAAAAATGAAAATGCTGTTCTTTTTGCATGTTATCTTTCTATACATGACTGACGAGGCAGATTTTTTTCCCCCAAAGGTTGCCATTTTTTCTGGGTAACAATTTGCCATCCAAGGCTATAGAACCCGGTCTTTGAAACATTTTAAATGGAATTCAGCTGGGTTTTTAGAAGAAGATTGGGATTCATACCTTTATATATATAATTATTAAAATATTACCAGTATTTATGTAATGAATAGAAATGAAAAATTTCAAAATGATCTCCGAATATAAAATCCAATATGTTATATAATTATTTTAAATATTTTGCATCTGAGTGCAATGATTGTACAGCTATCAAATCATTTCCAAATAAACATATCTATAAAATAAAATTTTTATTTTTAAATACTTCCATTTCCTGAAATAAAAAAAATTTCCCAAAATTCATACATGAACATAAAAATATTTAAAATTAAAAGAAAATGTTTATATTTAAAAATTTCTATTATTATTTAAAATATAAATACATAAATTTATTTTCTTCTTTTAAACTAAAATAAATAATAAATTAAAATTTATAAATAATAAATAATAAATGTTCCATAAAATTTAGTTGTTAAATATGTTTATTTTCATATAAATTATATTTTTCCTTCAAAAAAAACGCAAAAACATTTACTGTTGCTTCCAAATCAGTTATGTAATATATTTGATACAAAAAATATTTAAAATGTCTCTTTTGATACATGACTGACGAGGCAGAATTTTTTTTATTAGGACTGAAGGTTGCCATTTCTTTTTTCAAAAGACTAGTTGCCATCCAAAATTATAGAACCCTGTCTGTATTTACCCATATTATGGGGGAGAAATAGAATTTCATATTTTTATATAGATATAAATAAATATTCACCAAAATAAACTGATTTATTTAATGAAAAAACTTTTTATCTGTTTAATGAAACAATGCTTAAATAAAAATATACAAAAACATACAATATTAATATTAAAATAATTTAATATATAAATTATATAGGGATTATATATAAAGGAAGGATTAACTGTATTAATCTCTTGAACATCATAATCCACAGGCATCTTATTGAATAAATTTGCACTTTTTAAAAAAATTATTAATTACTTACATATTTTAAAATGGTTTATTATAAGTTATTTTACTAGTGTACATCAATGTTCCATAGAATTTAGTTGTTGAATAGAAGTTTATTTTCATTAAATTAGTTTTACTTTAAAATAAATTATATTCATTTACTATTTCTATAATACAATTCTTAAACTTATCTATTAGTAAAAAATAATTTAAGGAAATTTTTTTTTTTCATTGAATGGTCATGGGAGCACACCAAAAATAATTAGGAATGAAAGTGGTCGATGGGTAAAAAAAAAGGCTGATAACCACTGATCTAGATAACCACATCATGGCAATCGATCTCTTTTTTTGAATGAGCTTAAGCAGATAAAAATTAATAAACCGGCTTGTCACTTTGAATAACTCCAAAACCAAGCTAACAATGTTCCATCATTATCGAGCAGAAGATTTCTCCAATCATGACGCACAGGTGTACGCTTAATGCATCTCCTTACCTTGAACACATATTACGGAATACGAAGAAGAACCTGCAATGTTATTGGTCCTAACCTGGCATCTCGGCTTCAGTTACTATCCCATCGCCATAACATAGATTTCCTGTGTCTTTTCTATTTGATGCTTTCATGGCAAAATTCTGATTTAATTTACTTTTCAGATCAAAAACAAATTTAATTATAAGCCTGTACTAGATTGGCATTGTTTTACTTTCATCATCTTACAGTTAAAATGGCTAGATTTAACCGTAAGTCTTAGGCTAAGTTTCTTCTATCACACTTCTCACTTATGGAGCTCTCTTTCGGCTTCTAGTATAAGGAACATTATTAAAGAAGACCTTGGCTGCACACCAGCCAAAATAGTCATCCATTTTTAACAAAATGTGTATGAAAGAGGGATTGCTGCCCAAATACACAATACACACACACATATATATATATATATATATATATATATATTGATTTAAAATGTGTTTTTTTCACTACATAGTTCTAACCTTGTTTCAAAAATGGAAGCTAAAAAAAATTTTATAATTTTGCAATTAAATTAAAGACATTAGTTCCAGACTAAAGGAGAATTTTGGATTAACTTTTTTTTCTATACTGATTTTAAATACACAGCTAAAAAAAATTCATGTTTCCAAGGTTACAATGTAAAATCTATTTTGCTAGACAATCAATGGTGTCTTGGTGTTTGATGTCTATATTTTAATGTATCAGTTATTGCTACGTTTTGGTAAATGGGTAGGGATGTATTTTCAATGAAATCTAACATTTTTTTGTGTCTATACGTTCTTTTTATAGATACAAATATTTAAGAAAATGTTCTGTTTATAACAAACAGTATTAACAACATTTACCAGCCTTTTTTGCATAAAAAATATGTATCCTTCTCAACAAGTAGCCTATATGAAAAACACAATGTCATATAGCCTGACGTGTCATGTTCGATTTATAATTAAGTTCAGTTAATGAATTGATTTTACTGTTTTTAAACTATAATTATCCATGATTTTCTCTCAAGCATTGATATCTGCTTGATGCATTCCAAATGTAAACAAATGACATCACACATTATGAAATGGACAAATCCGACAATTAATTTTAAGACATTTTAATTATTTAATTATTATTTAATTATTTTAATTATTTTAAGACATAAAATGTCTTAAAATAATTGTCTTAAAATATATATGACAGGATACCAAAGATCCTAATGTACAGCCAGTTAAATCAGGGTTACAGGAATGTAGGACACCCATGGCTAAGATACAAAGACAAGCTGAAAAGCAACTTGTCAGCAGTCAATATACCACATAACACCCTTGAGCGCTTAGCTTTGGAGCGGGTAGAATGGAGATACAACGTGTTTTAGTGGACTCAGCAATTTTCAATCTGCTTGTCTGAATCATCTTCAAGAAGAAAGAGCAAGATCTAAAAGGTCAGCCAATCTAACAGTGATCTCATCTCACAATCCTCACACTTGCTCCATATGTGGCCTCCTTTGTAAATCACTAGCGGGTCTTAAATGCCACTTAAAATTATCACACAAAATTTCATAACTGAATCAACAAGCTGCCAGATCCCCATACGTCGAAACCGACGGGAGAGTCCATTATTATTATATATATATATATATATATATATATATATATATTATATATATATATAATATATATTTAAGTAATCCGTAATATATTATTTATACAATTCAAATAGTTTAATAACTAATGAAACTTAAAATACAAAAACAAATGTATATATATGTGTTTTATTAAAATATATTTGTTTGCTCTGTCTAACCAATCTGTATTTTTAACTATAATGCCTACATTCTTGGCAAAATTTTTTATAATTATTTATTTTTTAAATTGTCTGCATAACACGAATTATATTCCACTTGCTAATATCTATAATAACATTTTCCTAACTCTCTCTTTCTTTCTTTCTCTCTCTATTTATATATATATATATATATATATATATATATAAAATAAAAAAAAATAAAATATTTGTTAAAAATGTATATATTAAAAATCTGCTCAATTTTAAAGATGGCATTTTCAAAAATCAAACCTATTTATTCTCATGACCAAATGTTATTATCAGGAAATTAACATTGAATGCTATACATTACCAAATGAAGAATATTTTTTAAAAGTTTTTCATTCCTTTCTTTAAATTACTTTTCCGTAGTTATTGCATTTAATTTCTTGTTTATGTTTTAAATATTTTGAACCAATTCACTAAAATAAAAGCTAAAATGTCCAGACCTTGGCAATGAAACCATGTTTTTTAAATGTATAAAAGCATCTTTATCTTTTAATTTTATATATATATATATATATATATATATATATATATATATAAGGGAAAAAGATGCATCTTTCTTTTATATTAATTATTTTATTATCATTATTATTATTAATAAATAAAAACAGAAACCGATATGTGTATGACGATAAAAATTTTTACATCCGGACCAGGGTAAGACAATAAACTACATCCAACAGATAGCCTCTGATCAGGATGTTTTGAGGAGTGTGGAACCACCTCTTAATTGTTTATGTTCCCAGACCACACTGACCCAGGGTGGTAGTACCTGTTAGGGTCCCAACTATGGGCAAATACATAACCCCAAAACTAAGGTAAAAAGCTTTATAAAAATGTAAAAATTGGTTTTATACTAAAAATACTTTGTAAAAAATTATTACCAGAAATAAATTTTTGAAGAGGAAAACTATCACGAGCAATATATTTTTGAAAAAAAATTATTTAAAATAATATTACCATCCATACATTTTTGAGGCAAAAATGTTACCAGAAATAGATTTTTGACAAAACAAAATATTACCAGGAAAAAAAGTTGTTGGCATTAAATGACACATTGAGGTTGATATATCATAAAACACAACAAATCAAACCAAAAATATAAAATAATAATAATAAAAAATATCATAAATAAAATAAAATAAAACAAATAACATTAAAAATTTTGTTTTAAAATAAATGAAATTTTATTGTAAAATAAATAATAATAACTTCCAAAAATTTAGATAAAAAATTTTTCTGCCTGAAAATTTTAAACTTTTTTTAAAATAATTAAAATCATTCTCTTCATCACTGATTGCACTAAGTTAATAGAAATCTTTTTTCCTCAAGACATTGTTTGTTTGGGTATCAAGTGACTATTTTCTTTTGTCAATGTAAACTTGAAACTGTTTTTTCCTGTTTTCCTTCTGTTCCTTCCATTTTAATTTGATTTTTCTTCTATTGCCTCATTAAAAACTTGTGTTAGTCAAAACCATGTTAGTATTCCAGTGAAAATTTATATTTTTTTATTATATATATATATATATATATATATATATATATATATATATATATATTTATAGTAGAATCTTTGAAAGATTTTAGGTCTAATTAATAACAAGAAAAACAAAAAAAAATAAGCAGGAAAATTAAAAATATTTTTTGTTTAAACATGGGCCAGTTTTTGTGCTATTTCTATTTAAAATTTTACTAAAAAATTAAAGAGTTCTAAATACATATATTATATATATATATATATATAGCATTTTAAAATATAAGAAATTTTAATGGAATCCTGTTTTCCATGGTTTCCAACTTGCCAAATCCATGGACATTGTTTCAATTGCCAATGACATTTTATCTTTTTTGTTAGATATATATATATATATATATATATATATATATATAAAATACAGAGAAAAGGTATATTAGACAATTTTCAGACATAATTAATTAGAGACTGTTTAATGTATATAAAATAGACCAAACCCCATAATTCAACCCGGATATAAAAGAGTTCTTCTCCAGTTCCAAAACTCTCTCATATCCAGGTTAAATGTATATATATATATATATATATATATATAATATATATATATATATGAACTTGATCATTAAAAATGATACACAAAAGGTAATAAAAATAGGCTTTTTATTCAAATTTTTTTTTAATGCGTCGAAAGAGCTTTCTTTTTTTGGTTTTAGGATGTGTAATTTACAATTACAAATTTTCATTTCCCATCTTTTCAGCTTACATATATTTTTAATTATTTGGATTATTTGATTTTTTGGTCAATGAAAATTTAGGTGTCTTTTTAAAACATAAAAAATTAAATAAAAAAAACTTTAGTTTTCATTTTTCTTTTGTTTTAATGAAACATACATAAATGATGGATTGATTTCAACATAATGACAATTTATATATATATATATGTATATATATATATATATATATATTGATTTCCTTTGTATTTTTTTGTATATGGGGAGAAGAAGCTCAATTCTTAGTAAAACGGCTAGAAACCAAATTATTTTGATTATAGTGGTGAATAATTATTTTTTAAATGTTTTTTGATGAATACACAACAGCCACAAATCTCCAAATTTTTTCAAATGCAGGTTTTTTTCAGAGTGGCTCTTTTCTAGACCAATTTGAATCCGACAATCTTAGAAAATGAGCTGTCCTTATTTACCCATAGCTGGAGGGAAAATTCTCTTTCATTCATGCCTTTCCAAAGAAAATTAGCATGTTTTTCCTTTGTAATGGATTCAACTATTGTAATTACAAACCAAAAATTTCTAATCTATTCCTGAAATCCGTTATATCTGGAACATATATATATATATATATATATATAAATAAAGTTATTTTCTCTGTAAGGACATTTTATTATTATTATTATTAAATTTAATAAATCAAAATATAAAATAATAATAATACTGAAGTATTATAAATAAAATAAATAAAATTTTTTCTTTTATTTAAAATAAATAAAATAAAACTGAAAAAAACAAAAAGATTCTCCCAGAATGTTAGCTTATCTTAAATATTTTTTTGGTTTTTTGAAAAGGATTTTTTGCAATAAAAAACACTGAATTGATTCTCTTGCCACTGACTTTTAGAAAGTCAAGATGTCCAGCTCCTCTCTTTAAAATATATTGTCATAATACATTTCGACTTTATTTTTTTT
>CAHIKZ030003158.1:85000-95000 GCA_903632075.3 Acanthosepion pharaonis | reverse complement strand
TTCATTCACTGCACAAAATCGCAAATCGAAAAAAAAAAAAAACACAAAAATTTGGTTCCCAAACAATAAAAATGATCAATTTTTTTTTTTTTTCAGTCTGTTTTTAATAAAATTAAAAATTCTCCGTCAAAGAAAATTATTTCATTATTAAGTAAGACTAAATCACTATATATATATATATATATATATTTTTTTTAAGAAAGGAATCCCATTATATATAATATATTTATATATATATATATTTATATATATATATATATATTAATTCATATTTTTATTTATTTTGGTAGACTTGTTCTTGGAGCTGACTTTCCGTTTTTCGTTTCTATTGTTTGTAATATATATTTTTAACTTTGGTAAAAACGGTTATTTGCCGGGTTTGTTCCATAAAATTTCCTATTTTTTTTTTCTTCTTCCTTCTTCTTCGTGGCTGGCTCTCCGTTCTTCACTTCTTCTTCGCATTTCTTCTCTCTTCTTACCTTCCTTTATTCGTCGTCTTCGCAGCTTCGTTCCGCGCCGTCTGCATAAAAATGTATTTTATGCGCGTATTTTCCAGGAAAAGAAAGGAAGGATGAGAAAGAAAAAAATAAAGAAAAAACCAAACAGTCGCTTCTTGCGTCAACTGCTCACTAGCAGACATTGGAAACATGAAATCAAAAGCTCAGAATTTCGGCGTGTTTGAGTTCCAACGCAAAAACAGAATCGCAAATATAAAGTCTCTAATCTAAAATCTATCGTTTCTTCTTCTTCTTCTTCTTCTTCTTCTTCTTCTTCTTCTTCTTCTTCTTTTTTATTGTTTATAAAAAAATTAAATTTTATGCAATGAGTATTTTCTTTATTTTTTTAATTTATCTTTCTTTCTTAATGTTTTATATTTTTTCTTTGTTTTTTGTTTTTTAGTTTTTGTTTTTTGTTTTTTTGTATTTTTTTTTTTTTTATGAGTAGCAACTAAAAGTTAGTAAGTGAATCAGGCGCAATACTTTTTGTTTTGGAGGAATGAGTAACAAGTTATTTAAGTGAAGCAGACACGATCCTTTTTGTTTTGGAGGGATTAGTAGCAACTTAGTAAGTAAAACAATCATGAATCTTTTTGCATGGAGGGAAAAGTAGCGAGTTAGTAGATGAAGCAGACATGATTCTTTTTTTTCTTTGGAGGAATGAGTAACATGTTATTTAGTGAACCAGACATGATTCTTTTTTAGCTTTGGAGGAATGAGAAAATTATTAAATTAAACAGGCATTTTTTTTTCATGGAGGAAAAGTCTAATGAGTTAGTAGATGAAATGTTTTGAACATTCTTTTTTTTTTTTGGAGGAATGATCAACATGTTATTAAGTAAATCATCCATGATTATTTTTTAATTTGGAGGAATGAATTTATTTTATTAAATTAAACAGGCATTTTTTTTTTTGCATGGATTGAAAACCTTTTAGTTAGTAGATGAAATCAAACATGATTCTTTTTTTCTTTGGAGGAATGAGTAACAAGTTATAAAGTGAAGCAGACATGATTTTTTGCTTTGGAGGAATGAGTAGAGAGTTATTAAGTGAAACAGGCATTTTTTTTTTTTTTTTTTTGCATGGAGGGAAAAGTAGCGAGTTAGTAGATGAAGCAGACATGATTCTTTTTTTCTTTGGAGGAATGAGTAACATGTTATTTAGTGAAGCAGACATGATTCTTTTTGCTTTGGAGGAATTAGTAGCGAGTTATTAAGTGAAACAGGCATTTTTTTTTTTTTGCATGGAAGGAAAAGTAGCGAGTTAGTAGATGAAGCAGACATGATTCTTTTTTTCTTTGGAGGAATGAGTAACATGTTATTAAGTGAATCAAACATGATCCTTTTTGCTTTGGAGTAATGAGTAGCGAGTTAATAAATGATAAGGGATAATTCTTTTTGCATGGAGGAAAGTAGTGAGTTAGTTGGTGAAGCAAATACTATTTTTTTGCTTTGGAGGAATAAGTAGCAAGTTAGTAAAGTAAAGCAAACATGATCCTTTTTGCTTTGGAGGAATGAATAGCGAGTTAGTAAGTGAAACAGGCATAATTCTTTTTGCATGGAGGGAAAGTAGCGAGTTAGTATGAGGAAGGAACAAAAATAAAAAAAAACACTTTGGAGGAATGAGTAACATGTTATTAAGATAATTAAACATGAAATTTTTTTTTTTTGAGGTGGCTAATATAATTTAGGTACTCTATACTGATACTTATTATTAACACCCAACACCCGCCTACCCAACATAAAAAATTCGCCCTAGCTGTTACCATGGAAATTTTGATTTCAATTTTTAAAACACGTAAATTTCAGAAACACGTTATTAACAAAAAAAATTTCGCTTGAAGATGGAACAGAGCTTACTTTAACTCAATTTAATTTAAATAATTATATTGAAGTTTTTCGGCTCTTAAAAACATGGGACTTCTTGTGTCAAGAGATTTGGAATCATATTTTTAAATAAATAATTATATTTATGCTCTATTTTGTATCGAGCACTATTTTTTAAAATAATAACTAAAATACTTGGGAAAAAAGAACTAAAAAATATATAAGAACAGGGTGAAACAAATCATCCAATGCCTTAAGTATTTTATTTCATATATATATATATATATATATATATATATATATATATATATATATATATATATATATAAAATTATGTATTTGTTAACTACCAATCCCTCTATTATATAGTTAAAGATGACTGATAAGATAAAATAATTTAGCCTTTTATTCATTTTTTTCTCGTGTACGTACAAGTATTTTTTTCTGGACTTAAAATGTGTAAAAACTGTCCAAATGTTCGATATATCCAAACGCTTTCGGTTACTCTATCAGTCATTATCAAATATGCTTATTTTTTTTTTTTAACTGAATATGAAGATCTACAAATCAACAATTCGCCCTTGCATGGAGTATTGCTGCCATATATGGTCTGGAGCCCCTTCTGTTTGCCTCGGGGTTCTTGATAGGCTCCAGAGGCGGATATGCAATATAATTGGCCCTGTTCTGGCATCTCGTCTACAGTCACTTTCTCACAGACGCGCCGTCGCCTCTCTCTGTCTGTTCTACAAATACTTTCATGGCAATTGCTCCGAGGAGCTGCATTCGCTGGTTCCCAGACTTCATGAGTTCAAGCGCCCTACGAGGCTGGCATCCCGCTCTCACCCCTTCACTGTCGAAACTCCTAAATGTAGCCGTCTCTTCTACTCTAATAGCTTCATGTCTCGCACCTCTCGCCTGTGGAACTCCCTTCCCTATTCCAGTTTCCCTGAGAGCTATAATCTCCAGCTATTCAAATGTAATGTCAATCGACATCTCCAGTTGCCTTGATCTATCCACTACCCTTCTCCTCATCCTTTCTTCTATCACTCCTATCTGATCTTGCTCCAAATTTTCTGTAACCCCTTGCGTCCTAGTGGCTTCCCGCCTTGCTTGGGGCGAAATGCTTTAAAAAAAAAAAAATATATATATTTTTTATTTAAAAATTACTATCAAAATTATTCAAAAAAAAAAAATTTTTTATCTAAATTATTAAATTTTAAATTATGAAAATCTTCCTATAATTTTTTGGAACATATAATCTTTATCTCTTTGTACTTTTTTTTTTCTTCTCCTTTTTTTTTCAGTATCATTTCCGTTGAGTTGATGATTATAAATATTGGTATAATGTCTGATTAAATTTTTTCCTTTTCTTTGAATATTAAGTATTTTATAATTTAAAAAAATTTAATAAAAATTTATTTTTAAACTTAAATCCTTCCCTCTCTAAACTTACCATTCTCTCATTCCATTAGTAAAACCTTCTATGTCAATTTATATAATCAAATAAATTTATGACTATAAAAAATTCAAATTTTAATTTCATTTTTTTTATTTCAACTTTAAAAAGTGATGTCTGAAGATCCAATATTTATAAAAGTCTCTGGTGAAATAATTTCTATTACAATGGAGCCTTAAATTAAAATTTTTTTTTTATAAATTTATATATATATATTTAACTGTTTTTATATATTTATTCATTTTTTCTTTCTTAATGAAATTGATTTTTTTTTTTTTTTAATCAAATCAATCCCGAGGAAAAAAAATTTAATAAATTTTAGAGATTTTACATGAAAGTCTTCGAAAAAAAAATTTTTCATTTTAGATATATGTTTTTTTTTTTAAAAAAAAAACCTTTTGTATTGTAAACAACTTTTAAAAAAGCTCAATACAACCGTTTAAACTTTTTTTATGACAATTTCATTTTTGAACACCTGTTGAGTTTGTTTTTTCATCTTGAATCAATCTATCTATCTATCTATCTATCTATCTATCTATATATATATATATATATATATATATATAATATTTTATAATTTTATTAAGAGACAGAGAGATTTTGATTTTGACTGTTACTTGTTTGGTAGAATTTTTCGAATCTTAAATAAATAATATTTTTATTTAAATTTTAAATGTGAATTATTTGAATAAATTTTTTCATTGATCGTGATTTACGATCTATTTTTTCATTAAATTTTCTAAGTTTAAAAGTTTTGATTCTTCTTAGATCTTTAATAAATTATTCAACTATTACAAATTTCATAAAAATTCTATAAATCCAAAAAACATATCTATTTTTTTTCATCAGTTTCTTCTTTAAATAATTTTATAATTTTAAAAACTTATATAGATTAAAATTTAAATTTAGAATTTTTATTTTTTTTTTTTTATAAATAATTTAATATTTATTAGTTAGAATAAATTCTATTTTAATTAATAACCCTTTTGAAAAAACACCAAATAATTATTATAAAAAAAATTTCGTTTTCAAGATTTTTTAATAAAACTCATATAAATTTTGTATTTTGATTGGTCATTCCAGCTTATTGAAAATGTTTCCTCAAAAAGGGTCTTTGATTGATTTGAACCTTTTAAAAAAAATTCTACATTTTTTATCACTTGATAAGACACCAGAAGTGTTTATCAAAAAATATATTTTTATGATTTTTTTATAACATATTTATATTATAATTTTCGAATAAAATAATGGTATATATATAAATTCACATTAGAATTCAACACTTATTTATTTTCTGCAATAAAGGCCTGACGATAGTCTCTCATCATAAAACAGATAAAAAAACTAAATTTTTTTTTTAAATGTTTAAATATTCATATATATATATATTAAAATATTCTATCTCTGATATTGAATTTTATCCCATAAAAAATATATCATATTGTCTTAAAAAAAATATTTCTTAACAAACAAACAAAAGAAAAATTCTTTTGGATTTATACATTTGGATTGGTATATAGATATATCAATATTTGGTTTATATATATTTGACAGTTATTTTCGCTCTTTTGTCCAGTTTGATATTCAAAAGTTTAGAATTTTATCGCCAAAAATATATCTTTAAATTTTTGAAATTTGAAAAAAACTATATTCTAATATTGCCAATGAAGATATATATATATTATAATATACTGTAAAAGATAATAAATCATTCATAATAAAGAACAGTGGGTTAATTTTTCTGATTTTTATTTTGATATTTCAATGGGATCTCAAATTCTTCAAAAAATTGATCTGGTGGGTTTATGTTTTTATATAACCTTATACATCTATGAAGATGTAAATATTGATAATATTTAAAATTTATAGAATATATGATGGTCTTATGGTATATATATAAAATTTCCATTCAAATTAAATCTACAATAATTAAAAGAAAAAAAAATGATTCATATAATAACTAAAATGTTTAGATCTTAAGGTTAATATAATAAAATAATTATTTAACGAGTAAAATTTTCTTTTGTTACGTTAGATCTCGTTAATGGTATATATCAAGATATATGAAAATGATTTTTAAATCAATTTATATTGGTTTTAAATGTCTAACCACCTTCCAAATTTTAATCCAATATATACCTTCGTCTGTAGAACGTTAATTTTGAAATTGATTTCATCGAACAAAGATGTGTTTGATAAATATAAATATGTTTATAAATAAAAAAAAATTTTTTATCTATTAGCGGTCAAACTCGCTGATAAAAAAATTATAATTTTTGATTATGATAGTGGTCAAAAAAAAATAAATATAGAAAAAAAAAATTTGATCATTTGGTACCCCAATATTCATTTAAACAATTAGTCGGTAATTTTTTTGGCCATAAGTTCCGTCATTTGATTGATAAACATTTTTTCAAAATTTAAAATTTCTTAGTAAAATATTTTTTTTTATAATTTTAAAAAATTATTATTTAATAAATTAACAATTTTAAATTTTTTTTATTATACAATCGGAAAATTTATTGAATTTAATTATCTGGATCATAATACACCATTCCAAGCTAAATATTTAATAAATATTGGCCAATGTAATTGACTTTTTCTGAGCAATGCCCATTTTAAACAAATGTTTAACTAAATTCTGGTTTATCTTAATTGATCTCTGGAAATAGAAAATCCGACGTTTGAAAAATTCTATATTTGTAGTACTTTATTTAGAATTCTTTTTAATTATATATTTTGTATATTTTACAGATACTATTTACATCATAATAATATATATTTCTAAATGTTTTGGGAGTTAAAATATGATAATAAAACTCCTAAATGAAATGGAAAATTTATCAAATGGCAAGGACATGTTTATCTTTATAAGAACCCTGTTTTCTTGATTATTACATGAAAAATTTACCCAATTCGTTTTTTTTTTTTTTAGAAAAAAAATATCATTGGTAAATCATTTGTTTAATTAACAACAAATAGTAAGCATAGTTTACCTTTTACAAAAACAAATTTAGTTAGACTTTGGAATTTGATAATAATAACAATTTTTATTTTAAATGTATTGCGTTTGCATTATATAAAGCTTATCTTTCTATTTTAAAAATTAATCCGGATTTAATATAATTTTGTAGTAATTTTCTGGTAGTATTAGTAACATCTTGTACAGCAGATGTATTGAATTTATTTTATATATTTTTCACATTTTCAGTGATTGGTTAGTGTTTTTTAACATCTTATATGAAGGATCTTTTATTTAGCAGATTGCATATTAATTTGCCAAATAATTTATATGTTTAAATTATTTACTTCTTTACTTTCCAGAAGCTATTTAAAATCAACTACAAAAAAAATATATCAAAATCATAAAACATGTAATAAAAATTAGCAAAACATTAAAAATATCAGTATAACTCCCATAAAACCATCATTTCTTAGGAGACTGATTGTCTGGTTTTTTTATAATCTAATGTAACCATATGTATCCGTTTTGTTTTATACCATATACAATTAAAATGTTTTGATGTACGACATGATCGTTGGCTTCTGAAGATAAACCAGGTTTGAATCTGACAGCACCATGATCGATTTCATTCATGGTTTTAAGGAAATTGTACTTTTTGCCATGCTATCCTAGACTGGATGGGGGATAAACAGCAGCAAGCGGAAATTAGATTCGAAGTTTCTGAAAAAACCATAAACAGCTTTGTCAGCCTTGTGAAAAAATGGGGAAAACCAACCCAAATTTTTATCGTCCAGGTTTATATCGTGCTGCCCTTGTTCAAAATGATGATACGTTAGATTATTAATCTAATTAATTCTCTGCTCAAAATTTATGTTGCATTTATAAACCAATGTGATGGTTCCTGCGGATGTTGAATAAACACAAATGTCTCTGATTAAGCATCTGCAATAAATATTTATATAACCGCCCTAATATATATATATATCCAACTAGGCACGGTGGAGTAATGGATAGCGGCTTGGATTGAGGAATCGGAGAACGAGTTCGAATTCCAGTCGAATCCATTACATTCACTTACGTGCTAACACCCTTGGGAAAGGTGTGAATCCTCTTCTTCTCCCCCTCCAGCTATGGGTAAATAGCAGGACAGACTGGGTTCTATAGCCTTGGATGGCAACTGGTCTAGGAGAAGGAAAACTCTGAATTCAAAACCTGCTCTTAGAGGAGGGTGAATGGAGTCTCTCTGAGCCTTGGTTGGCAATCCATTTAGTGATGGTGTCATGATAAAAAAACACCCTTGATAGCCCTAGCGAAGCATCAAGAATTCAGCTATTTGACAAGATTATGAACTACACCAATCAAAGTATTAGTATGACAGATAAGGAATACTGGAAAGGTGTAGTGAATTCAATAATCTCATTGAGGCCGCAAGATGATGATGCCAATCTACGGTTCATGACCTTTTATAAAAAATTAATTTTTTTAATTTTCGCTTCTTCGCGTAGTTTTAAATTTGATACGTAGGTCATATTTGATTGGTTGATCAGAGTCAAGCCCACAAACTTTAAAACCCGCTTTTTTCTTTTTCTCCTAAAAAGAGGTTGTATTTTACTTTTAAATCTAAATAAATCGTTCAATCACCAGTAATTTACAATCGCCTGATGAGATCCATTGATACGCATTGAAACACGACTGCAATTGTGAAGCGATTTTTTACATGTTTTCAGTGTAATATCCTGAAATAAATAATATTGCTCCATTTTGTATTGAGTTCTCTTTTAAATTAAATCTTACGAACGTTGGAATTGTACTCTATTTGTTCTCATGGTATCTGGATGTATATATATATATATATATATATATATATATATATATATATATATATATAATGTACTGAAAGATCGAATCAAGCATGCAGTAGCAAATTTTATATTTACATACGCTCTATCCCTAACACTGAGCACGTTTATCCATAAATATAGCATACCTTGAATCTATATTTTTATCATATATATATATATATATATATATAATGAATATTGAAGTCAACACTTGAGGTGACGGTTTGTTTCACGCTTCAAAAATTGCATCGTCAGGCCTGAAACAACCTGTCGCCTCTAAGTTTTGACTTCAATGTTCACTTTTTATTTACACACGCTCTGTCTCTGATATTGAGCACTTTATCTCATAAATATATATAGACATTGAGACTATCTTTCTCTCTCTCTTCTCTCTCTCTCTATATATATATATATATATATATATATATATATATATATATAATAAATGCATTAAGTCCGACTATTTATACGTTATTTCTATAGAGCATTTACTTAAATAATGTACAAAGAATATATATATATATATATATATATATATATATATATTTGTGTATTTGGGCAGCAATCCCTCTTTTATACAAGTTTCGTTAAAGACAGCTATTTCGGCTGGTGTGCAGCCAAGGTCTTCTTTAATTATGTTCCTTATACTGGAAGCCAGAAGAGAGTTACACAAGCGTGAAGTGCGATAGATCTATTTGACTATAAAATGATGAGACCTTGCCGCCCATCTAGTACTGCGCTCAAATTCATAAAGTCTAGGTACTGAAGAGGAAAGCTGATCAGAACAATTAACATGAATGTAATAATAGACAAGACAGAAGCAATCTACGTTATGGGGGTGGCAGAGTGATTGAAGCCGAGATGCCAGGTCATGATCAGTAATATAACAGATTCATTTTTGGATTTTATCAAGGATCTCTAAATACATAGCAGGAGCAGCAGATCAGATTTGATAGTAATATCAAGTAGTACTAGGAACACCACCTAGAAACTTAAAAGAGCTGTCATGGAAATACTTATAGAAAAATTACCTTACAGCGGTTGGAAAGTGGCTGAGGCCAAGATGCCAGGTTAGGACCTATGGCGCTGCAGGTTCTTCTTTATGTTTTATCAGGAATCTCTAAATGCGTAACAAGGGCACGAGTCCAGATGTGGTATTCGATATGTCTTCTAAATATGTAAAGATAGATTCTGGTGAGGAATATGACACAGTTAGAGAACTTTCCTGGCAACAGACCTTAGTAATTGATTCAATAAATTTAGATAACCTTATGTGGACACTGTTTGGCTTTGTCTGACACAGGGCCGCAAAAAATGGAGCACCTAGTGGAAACTGTACCCATAACCAGATTTCATTATTATTTATCATCTTACAGGCAAACCATTCTATCCTCACCGAGTGCTCCACTCTTGTA
>CAHIKZ030003158.1:0-80000 GCA_903632075.3 Acanthosepion pharaonis | reverse complement strand
AACATGTTGTAGTTTGACCTATATAATTATTCACGAATTTCGATTATTTAAAATTCCCTAATGGGCATTTAAATTCGTAAATAATGTTTGTCCTATTTAATTTTGTTCTAAGATCACTCTATTAACAATCAATGATGGAAGCAAAACACTTAATAATATTAACTATGAACATGGACGCAAAATTGTCCTCCGCTTGCTTCTACACAAAAATATCGGATCATTGACTGGCGGACCCTTTCAAATACTCCCACACGCAGAACCCCATGAAACGTTGATGAAGTGTCTCTGCTTTATTAATGTCGACTGCATAAGCTAATTGTTCTAGGTGGCTACCAAAGATAAAAATTCAAAGGACTGAGGTCGGTGGATCGTGCAGGCCATGAACCGGTCCTCCTCCCTACCTATCCATCATTCATGGGCTTTATATGGATGGAAAAAGTCTGTGTTTTGGTGTGAGGGACCGGCCCCCAATATTTGTAAAACTGTTTTTGACACACTCTGTTATATATGTTTAATCGATTAAAATAGGTGCAGTTCGACTACACATTGATGTCTGAAGAAGCGACTACACAAAAATGTGTGCCTCTTATGCAGTGGCGATTCTGGAACTCTGAAAGTGTGTCGGGGGTAGTTGGGGGCAGATTTTTCTGCGGATTATGGGAGGGGGCAAATTCAAGTAGCGTTTTTATTTTCATACTACACCACTATCGTATAGATAACTTAGTAATGAGTTTTAGTATAAGTATGTTACTTCACTAGATTAAACGGAATAAGTTATCATTTATATTAGTGGAGTTCTAATCTGTTCTTGGCCTCTTTTCCACTCTCAATCTGTTGGAACACAAGAGAGGTTAACTTCAAAACAAAGGGTTAATACTAACGTCACTACTAGAAGAAAAGTGTTTTTGCCCGATATGATTTCTTTTCCTCTACAAAACTTTCAAAAAATGGAGGTGCAACCTTTCAGAGAAAATTTTGAAAATTATTAACCCCATCTTATACCAAAATTAAGAAAATCGCCACTGCTCTTATTTTAGTTGTGCGTCGTCTGTATGCGTAAAACGTACGTGCTTTAAAATCGGATTACATTTTATTCCCCCACCCCACCCCTAGCTTGCATCTTTCTTGCAAAATTATTTTTAGTAGACAACCTGACAAGCATACAAAAAAAAAGACTCCATTCATTTGTTTTGTGCTTGTTTTACTTTTTCGTCCGATACTTACTCACGTCTATTACCAACGCACCCTCTTTGCCGTCATACATTCATTCTTCAGTGTCTGCCAATTTCAAGAGAGTCCTATTTATCCGCGTTTTTGTCCCTACAGTTTCAGTTACCGCGGGTAAGAAACAACATGTACGTTTTTTTTTAAATGATGTCCTCAACAACCAAGAACAGTGATTCTGTAATTAACATTTTCCAAGAAAATGCCGTAAATATATATATATATATATATATATATATATATATATATTTGATATTTTGTACATATATATATATATATATATATATATATATATATATATATATATATATATATATATATAATAAATAAAATTTCCTCATTTTGTTGCTAATATCAAAGGGTTTTGCTCATTGTTTGATTGTCAATATACCATATATAAATAAATAAATATATATAGATAGATAGATAGAATATATTTTAAAATCGACAAAAAATGTTTTTAATTATATATATTTACTATATATTTATATATATATATTATGTGATTTCTAAAATGAACTATCTATGGAATATATATATATATATATATAAATATGGTATCGACATTTTTTTAAAATGATTTAAAAAAAATATTAAGAACAAAAATCATTATATAATTAATATATATATATATATATATTATATATATCTAAAATGACGAAAGGTTCTGTGAAATTAGTGATAAAAAATATATTTTTTTATATATATATATATATATATATATATATATATAACATGTAAAACAATTCTTCATTCTAAATATATTATATATATATATATATATATATATATATATAACAACAAAAATTTACATTAAGTCTGTGTGTGAATAATGTGCCAATGACCGGATAAATAAAAATAATTTCATCATCTTTTGTTGGCCAATTTCAGGAAGAGTTCTATTTATCAAAGTTTTTGTCCCTCATGTTTCAGTTATGCATCCGCACAAGAGCTGCTGAAAGAAATTTAAACATGTACGTTGTCGTCTGTGCCCAAATATTTTCACCAAAACCATTTCTTAAAAAAACCCCAGGCTATGCCTGCCAAATAGAGAAAGGTTAAATCCCTTGTGTGCTAAAAAATAGCAACGACATCCTTCCAAACTGTAATAGAAACACAAAAAACTCAATTTTTAACACTAAACAAAAATAAAAACCTTTAATTTCAACCGAAAATAATTTAAATACAGTCAACAAACAATGAACACATCAAAGAAAATAATTAATACGGCCCGGAATTAATTATATTCATTTATTTGTTTATTCACCGCTTGCTCTTGTATGAACCGTCAAAATCTATATCCCCGAGATTCAAATGTCGAAAGAAGGTTTTTTATGCAGCCCGGCCTTTTTCGGGCTTTATTTTAAAATGGCAAAATCTAGTTTGGACCATATCAGGACCTTTGATAAATAAGAACCAACTTGGACCAGAACTTGAAAGCCTTAAAACCAAGATAAAATTTTGAATTAAACATTGAATATAAGCCTACCAGTGGTTATAAATTGATTTTTCTTTGACCAGTGACCCAATGCGGAAAAGCCTTTAAAGTTTTTTTTCACAAGAAATACGACCTTAATGTTGACGAAAATTTCGAAAATTTTGACCCCAACCAGTAAAATATACCAATTTGTTTATAACAATTGCAAAGATTCTTCGGGCTGTTTTTTAAAAATGAAAATTGCCGTGGACCATATCATTTCCTGCTAAGAGAAATACCAAATTGAACTTTTAATCATATGACCAGCTTGGAATTTTCTACCAAAACATTGAAACAGTCACATGCATACTTTGAAAAACTTGACCAGTGACCCAAACATCAACGCTTTTTTTCATTTTTTGAGAAATATATATATTGACCGACCCATATAAATTCCGCCGGCCATGATGCATAAAATTTTCATTCGCGACTTTATTTTAATGAAGTCGAAATCATCAAATCAAGCTGATGCAACCCAGATTGTTTTCAAACTATTTTTCATATATAACTTTGTATTTAAAGTCATATTCACTTTTATTCCACATTTATTCGCTTTTCCCTGCTCGACGCCAGCACTCCTGCAGCCTTCAGCTCACTATTGCAGCATCCAGCACTGGATTTTCCGGCACTTTTCATCCAGCATCCTGCAACTTGATCACTCCTGCAGCTATTATTGCACCTTCCAGCACTCCTTATGCATCCTTCTCCTGCCTTCCAGCAAGCTTCAGCAATCCAATGTACTCCAGCTCAATCCTGCAGTTTACAGCTTTTTGTATATTTTGCGCTTTACAAACGTCCCGCGACCTATTCCAGCACCCAAAGACGACCTTATCCAGTGCCCACTGACGTCTAGCGCCCGTTATCGTCCGGACACCGTTCAAAAAACCTCTGTCTTCTTAAAACATCCACCGTTTGAAAATAAAGACAACGATTTCCATCGTCTACAACGGACCATCTGCGTTTGTCATCCTTCTTTGCTATTGCCATCTCCTTGCCCTTGTGTCCCCCTTTTAGTTGTACGGTCGATTGGCACTCACACCTCTCGGCCCGCTGCAACAACGTTTTTAATAATACCATCTTCAACAAGCAAGAACGGTGATTCTGTAAGCTAGGATTTTCCAAGAGGAATGCCGTAAAACGTTCTCTTTAATTAAAGAGCGACACTTCTTGTCTTAAACTAAAACGTGTAAAAATTGTATTCTGACGTTACTACAGTATATGTTGTAGTAATGTAGTTTGACCTATATAATTATTTACGAATTTGGATTGATCAGGAATACAATTCCTTAATGGGCATTTAAATATGTAAATAATATTTGCCCTATTTAATTTTGTTCTAAGATCAAACTATTACCAATCAATGATGGAAGCCTTATTAATAAAAAAAAAAAAAAAAAAACACTTAATAATATTAACTATGAACATGGACGCAATATCTTTTGAAAAATGAAAACACTATATAAATACATACATACTACAAACTATTTCTTATTTAACAGTTAAAATATCTCATCCTTGAAAATGGCTAAATGTATAGCCGAAAGCGCTCGGATAAAAAGAACATTCGGACAGTTTTTATATAATTTATCATCTGAAAAGAAAAGAAAAATTATTAGATCGCATGAGAAATTGTATAAAAAAACTAAATAAAAGCACCTTCTCTGTCGTATTCAACAAATATCCATATAAATATATATATATATATATATATATATATATATATATATATATATATATATATATAAAGGAAAGAGGTTATAGTAGTTCCAGCGAGAGAAAAGTGTGTATATTAAAAAGAAGAGAGATACCCCAAACGTTTTTGGTTGTAATGTGGATTTTTAAAAAATGGAAGTTGGCAGACACAAAAGATGATGTCGTCATATTTGTTGGTATATATATATATATATATATATATATATATATATATATATATATGGTATCGACAAGTACATGTATATATATATATATATACACACAGACTAATGTCATTTTTGTTGCTAATATCACAGGGTTTTGCTCATTGTACTTGTAAAAAAAACATATACAAGTAGGTACATACACTTAGGCATGTACACACTTGTATATTGTATGTACCTACTTGTATATGTTTTTTTTTTGTGTGTGTGTGTGTGTATGTGTTTTTGAACATAGAAATATTTGGTCCTTGCGAAATGAGACAATCGTTATATTCATCTTCATATATTTATATTTGATTTTAAATTTTAAGTAAACACAATTTTTATTTTCCTTCGTCCCATCCTCTCCCCACCCTTTCCCTTTTTTTTTTTTTTTTTTTCTTCCTATCCGAATTGTCTGTGGTGTGTATATGTCACCACGAAATGTATCTTTATGTATTAGACATCCGTCGACTTTCTTTCTCTCCTCTTTTTAAATCCCCACCCACCCATCATCTCCAAAAATCTCTCTGTCACTCATCCTCATACTTTTCACTTTCTCTAAATTCTGTTTTGATTTCCGGAGTTGTTTTTTCTGTTTTCATTTTGAATTTGTAGGTCTGATGATTTGGATCGTATTTACGATTCCAATGGAATAAATTATGACCATGGAATATTAGTGTTTAAGCCTTTTTATTATATCCTTACTCTGTCTTAGACATTGAGTTCTACCTGGATCCTTCCTCTTGGAAAAATTTTTTTTTGAAAATATACATGTATAGGAATTTTTTAGATATATTTTTTCATATGTATGTATATTTTCCACTAATTTATCTATATATATATATATATATATATATATATATAGTATTCTATATATATATATATATATATATATATATATATATATATATATATATCTATATATATATATATATATATATATATATATATGGTATCGACAAGTACAATGAGCAAAACCCTGTGATATTAGCAACAAAAATGACGACATTAGTCTGTGTGTATATATATATATATATATACCTCTACTTGTCGATACCAAATATATATATATATATATATATATATATATATATATATATATATACCAACAAAAATGACGACATTAGTCTGTGTGTAAATAATGTCCCAATGACCGGATAAATAAAGATAAGTTCTCATCTTTTGTGCCTGCCAATTTCAGCAGAGTTCTATTTATTCGCGTTTTTTGTCCCTACAGTTTCAGTTACACGCGGTGAGCTGCGGAACGAAACAACTTGTACGTTTTTAATAATACTATCTTCAACAAGCAAGAACGGTGATTCTGTAAGCTAGGATTTTTCAAGAGAAATGCCGTAAAAATGTTTCCCTTTAATTAAAAAGCGACACTTCTTGCCTTAAACTAAAACGTGTAAAAATTGTATTCTAGGTTACAACAGTATATTGTTATATAACTGTATTTAGTTATTGTTGTTAAATCTCTTATTGTGCCTAATAAGATTCGTCGCGACCGCCATTAGCCGCTCCTTAGAAAAACGACCTTGACCTTCAGAATTCCCTGATCTCGCAGATTTAAGTCAAGAAACTTGACGATGTGGCCTAATATGGTTGGAGTCCAAACCGGCCTTTGTATGGTTGAGTAAACCGAAACAATGAACATCATGTGGAATAATTTTCCGGTTTCATCGAATAAATACTTTCTTCGGCGTGATCCCGTTTCCATTGCTGATCCGCCCTGGAAGACGTACCGCCTCTCTGACTCCAGCTTCGTCCAAGTTTATGGACTTCGGCGCGATCCCCGTTTCCGCGGCCGATCCGCCCTGGAAGACGTACCGCCTCTCTGACTCCAGCTTCGTCAATAATCTCCCCTTCGGCGCGATCCCTTCGGCGCGATCCCCCTTTTAAACTTTATTTTTCTTCGGCGCGATCCTAATTCACGAAGATCCGCCCTTTTTATAAAATCTGACTCCAGCTTCGTCAAAGTGCTACCCTTTGGCGCGATCCCGTTTTCGCGGTTGATCCGCCCTGGAAGCCGTAACACTATTCCGACTCGGCCCCTATTTAGGGACTCGTCCGACCCAACGAATCTTCGACCAACCGGCTACTGCCAATTCTCCAATCCGGCAGTCGACCAACTCTACACTCGTTTCGCCGATACTACCGAATCAACTTGGGCACCTCTATGCGGTGTAATGGTTAACAAGCTTGTCTCGCTAGAACAATTACGACTGAGTAGTGAGTTCGATCCTCACTGGATGCCCCATACTTTCGGCCTTGTGCCACATGTAAGCTAAGCTTAGAAAATCACTACTACCGAATCAACTTTCCCCTGAAGGAAACCATTCATACCGGAGCCGACACCGATACAAGCATATTCTTCCAGAGTACACTCTTGTACATTTTGGAGAAATAAATTCGACATTTATTGTTTCATAAACCTCTGCCTTTGTCCCCTCATTGTCTTAGCTGTCTCACACCTTTCTACCAAAAGCTTGCGGGGTCGACATCCTTATCGGACCCGCAACATATCTACGGTAAGAACGAATCTCCTTTCCATCAGAACACTTTAATCAAGTATATTGTTATAAATGTTCTATTTTTATTATTAGTTATTGTTGTTAAATCTCTTTGTCGCAGCGGCTCCCTAAAGCCGAAGAGAACAGGGCATTTCAACCTTGACTTTTCGATCGTGTTCCCTACACGCTGGTAATTTCGTTTTAGAGATGAGCTAATTACCTTTTAGTTCGTTGGTATTACGAACCTAGTCGTAATACACCTCTTGTAACCTCATTATCTACGATACCTGGGCGCATGGATCGTGGTTTCATATTGCGCCCCACTCCAGGGGCTCCGCTACAAATTGGTGACCCCGACGTGATCCGACTGGGTTGGACAATATGGCGACACAATACAAACGAGGGATGTTTAGCGTTTAGCGACCACTTTTGGCATCTTGCCACGCTGTAGATATAGATTCTTAGCTGTTCTCTCTAATTGAATACGATCAGTTATCTGGAAAGGGGGCCCTGTCACAGCCGCCTTTGGCCGCTCCCTAAAGCCGAAGAGAACAGGGTATTTCAACCTTGACCTTTCGATCGTCTTCCCTACACGCTGGTAATTTCGTTTTAGAGATGAGATAATTACCTTTTAGTTCGTTGGTATTACGAACCTAATCGTAATACACCTCTTGTGACCTCATCACATACGATACCTGGGCGCACGGATCGTGGTCTCATATGGCGCTACCCACTCTAGGGGGCCCTCTACATCTTATTGTGCCTAATAAGATCTATGGTAAGAACTAATCTTTAATCCATTACATAACTTTTATTACAGCACGATTATGGTAGATCTATTTTATTATTAGTTATTATTGTTAATCTCTTATTGTTATTAATCTCATATTATGTCTAATCTAAGACGATTTACGTTATAGGGATTTTCCAAGCGTAGCTTAGATGTGGCACAAGACGGAAAGTATGGAGCACCCAGTAAGGATCGAACTCACTACTCAGTCGTAAATGATCTAGCAAGACAAGCTCCTTAACCATTACACCACGTCGAGGTGGCCAAAGGATTTTCTAAGCGTATCTTAGATGTGGCACAAGGCCGAAAGTATGGGGCACCCAGTGAGGATCGAACTCACTACTCGATCGTAATTGTTTTAGAGAGACAAGCTTGTCAACCATTACACCACGTCGAGGTGCTCATTAGTGATTTTCCAAGCGTAGCTTAGATGTGGCACAAGGCCAAATGTAGGAGGCACCCAATGAAAATTGAACTCAATCGTAATTGTTCTAGCGAGGTAAGCTTGTTAACCATTACACCACGTCGAGGTGCCCAAAGGATTTTCTAAGCGTAGCTTAGATGTGGCACAAGGCTGAATGTATGGATCGAACTCACAACTCAATCGTAATTGTTTTGGCGAGACAAGCTTGTCAACCATTACACCGCCTCGAGGTGCCTCTGTAGTGATTTTCCAAGCGTAGCTTAGATGTGGCACAAGGCCGAAACAATGGGACACCCAGTGAGGATCGAACTCACTACTCGGTCGTAATTGTTCTCTAGCGAGACAAGCTTGTTAACCATTACACCGCCTCGAGGTGCCCCTATAGTGATTTTCCAAGCGTAGATTAGATGTGGAACAAGGCCGAAAGTAGGAGGCACCCAGTGAGGATCGAACTCACTACTCAGTCGTAATTGTTCTAGCGAGGTATGCTTGTTAACCATTACACCACCTCGAGGTGCCCATCATTTACATCATATACATGGGGACTATTGGCCGTTGTGCCCTCCGTCCTTCATCAGGTGTTTGTGGACACGGATAACCTAGAGAAGAGGTGTCCAAACATTTTTTTTTCAAAGAGGGCCCGAGTTGATGAGGTGAATATGCATGAGGGCCAGCCATTTCTGTTTAGAATTCTTTGAGCCATTAAAATTAAATGCAAATGAACTATCTTATGAAAATTTTATTGCAAATGGCATATTTTTATTTTTTCACGTGGATATAAATTTAAACAGGTCTTACCAAAATCGCTCCGCCTGTCATATTTGAAACCCATATAAGATGAAGTAAAATATGTCTGAGAAAAAAGAACTTCCATGAATCATACTTATTATAAAACCCAGGTTGTGTGTGTGTGTGTCTGTACGTTTATATATTGGATCGGATTTCCTACATTTTTTCAACCGATTTCAACAAAACTTCACAGGACTACGTAAAATTACCTTGCGGTGGTTCTGACATCACCAAAAATTGGAAAAACACAATTGTTTTTGCACGAAATCAATTTGAAAACACAATTAAGAGGCATCCCTGTCGAGAATGAAATGGGGACAACTCATATCGAGTTATACTTATTATAAAACCCAGGTTGTTTTTTTGTTTTTGTGTGTTTGTGTGTGTGTGTGTGTGTGTGTGTGTGTGTGTGTGTTTATATATTCGATTGGATTTCCTACATTTTTCAACCAGTTTCAACAAAACTTCACTTTTTTTTTTGGCAGGTAGTGTTTCTTATTGTCTTGCACACTTTTTTCTTTATTTTTACATTCAGAATGCTTTAAAATATCCATTTACAAGACAATTGTTTATAATAAAATTCTATTCAATCAGTAGACTTATAATGATTGAAAACAATGTTTTTGTTTGAGTTTGGGTTTGACCAATTTGTAAAAAAAAAAAAAACTAATTAAACATGCGTGTCCGTCAACCTTAAACAATAATCTTTGTCAATCTTTTATTTTTCAGTCTTTATGATGGTCGATACTTGATCTATCTCTTACTGTTACATCCCCGGGCAATGCCGGGCTCTACTGCTAGTCTTTAATATATCCCAGGTTAATCTTAAACGTTATTATTGACAATTAATGTTGCCTGTCAATTTTTAAGTTAAAAACCTATGAACAGGAACATAACACCAACATTTATCCTATTAAGAAGTAGAAAGCATCAAGTGACACAAGTCCAAGTGTCCAAATATATTTCTAACTGATGTTGATTAACACGAAACAAATTTAATTCACTAAGATTTTAGAATTTATTCATCTCAGATGACCAAAACAAATAAATGCCTGCACTAAATTTGTTTACAAGTTATAAAAATTGCCATCATACAGAAAAAAATTGTCAAAAAAAATCACATTAAAAATTACCAAAAACAAATCACAGTAATGAAAACTTGAGAAACCAAAATTTCAGGATTGCGGGCCCAGATCTAGCCTGGAATGTTTTTAATTTGCTCGTGGGGTCAGCCTGATTCCAAAATGGTATGTTATGTTTGGCTACAGCCTCCAGGAATAAAGTTGAAAACGTGTGACACACTGACATTTTCATTTATTTTATAGATGGCATATTTTTATTTCTCTACGTGGATGACAAATAAATTTAAAACAGGTTTTACCAAAATCACTGCGCCTGTCATATTTGAAAACCATATAAGATGAAGTAAAATATGTCTGAGGAAAAAAGAAATTCCAGGAATCTATAATATATCTCAGGTTAATCTTAAACATTAGATATTATTGGTAATTAATGTTGTCTGTCAACTTTTAAGTTAAAAGCATATGAATAGGATCGTAACACCAACATTTATCTTATTAAGAACCAGAGAACATTAAATGACACAAGTCCAAGTGTCCAAATACAGGGTGTCCATAAAGTCTGTGTGCACTTTAAAAACTTTATAACTTTATTTGTATTTGCGATAGAAATAATCTGTAAAAAAATGTTATAAAGTTTAATGTACCTAGTTTTAAGTATAGCTAAAATAACTAACGTGATTTCAGACATTACTGTAAATCAGTTGGCAAACGTTTTCCGTGAACTGCAAAATCGTATTACCCTTTGTATTGCTAATGATATATATCTAATATATCTTATGTTAATCTTAAATATTACATATTATTGACAATGTTGCCTGTCAACTTTTAAGTTAAAAAAAAAACTATGAATAGGAACATAATACCAACATTCATCTTATTAAGAAGTAGAAAACATAAAATGACACAAGTCCAAGTGTCTAAATATATTCATAACTGATTTTGACCAACACGAAACAAATTTAATTCATCTCAGATTTCAGGCCCGATTTGATCAGGTGAATATGTGTGACGGCCAGCCATTTTGCTTGGCATTCTTTGAACCTTTAAAATTAAATGCAAATGAACTATCTTATGAAAATGTTATTGCAAATGGCATATTTTCATTTCTTTACATGGACGACAAATAAATTTAAACAGGTCTTACCAAAATCACTCTACTTGTCATATTTGAAACCCCTATAAGATGAAGTAAAATATGTTTGAGAAAAAATAAATTCCAAGAATCTATAATATAATCTTAGGTTAATCTTAAATATTACACATTATTTGTAATTAATGTTGTCTGTGGTGGAAAATCTGGTGGTCACCATTTATCTAATGGTGTTGACGGCCCAAATCAATCCATACAATTTTTTACTCCACGAATATGTCAAGCAAATTACAAAAACAACAAGAAACATTTGTGATAAAAGACAAAAGGCAAATATCTGAATAACAAGTAATCTTACTTATTATAAAACGCAGATTGTGTGTGTGTGTGTCTGTTCGTTTATATATGGGATCGTATTTCCTACATTTTTCAACCGATTTCAACAAAACTTCACAGGACTACGTAAAATTACCCGGCGGTGGTTCTGACAGCGCCCAAAATTGGAAAAGCACAATTGTTTTTGCCCGAAATCAATTTGAAAGCACGAGTAAGGGTATCACACCCGACCGGAAGTTACTAGCGTCTACTCAAACGTCCGAAAACAGAACGAATGCCGTTAACTTCCGGTGACTCCGCGTTTTTTTTTTTTTTTCAGAGAACGATACACAAAAAGTAAAACAAATAAAACATAAACATACACAAGTCCTCCTAACTAAAAAATAATAACCGGAAACTACTTTAAATACACATGGTGTCCAAATGAAACCTATGTGTACAGTCAAAATGCGGAAGTTAATTTTTAGTCATCAACCAAAAGATATTGCCAACCGGCTACGATGCTAACCGGAATTGACATAAATACAGCCGATTTCTTCCACCAGGCAACTTGGCAAAAATATTTGCTAAGTAACAGTCCGAATCTCTGCTCTCTCTCTAGCTAAATATCACTTGGCAAAAATATTTTAAGTCACGTGATAGCAATTGCTGTATGAGTCGTACGATTTTTGAATCAAGCACGGGCAACGCCGGGCCATGCTGCTAATGTTCAGTATATTTTTGTAATGAAAATATTTTACAAAATGCAGTGGATTTTTCGAGGTGAAATCTTGTTAGTTTAATTTAAGTTGAACTCAAATTTGGTGAAAGATTAAATTTTGTTAATGAGTTCTGATTTGAAAGGATGTTTGTTAGAATTGAAAATTCTAATTGCAATAGAAAATTAAGAATTTACTGTTCATGTAAGTAGTAAATGTTTGTAAAGTTGAATGCAATTTTGTGATCAAAGAACTTATCTACCTTTGATTGTTTTGTGTAATACGATGTTCTCGAATGTTGAGAAATAAAGTTGATTTGTTAGCAGGAATTTGTTTAACTTCTGCATAAAGGAATTTGGTGATTGAATGGGAATAGAGTTCACTAGTGAGTTTTTGGTGAGTGAGTGTGAATATCGTTAAGTTTGTATAATGTTCCTATGAACAAAAAACTTGAAATTGTGTGACGTAAAGTTTAGTTGCAATTCGTTTGATGTCACAATGCTCACTGGCGAGTGTGAATACGTTTCTGTTTTCATTTGCTTCGGGTGGCTCACAGAGACTTGGCGCGAACATGGATTTCAGTCACGAGCTATAACAATTATTAAGCGTGGGGGGATAGTCACGCCTACTTGTATATTTATTAACCAATGAGGGCTCGGGATTTTTTTTTTCTTTTGAAAGTGTATGGAATTGAAAGTTTTATGTGATCCACTTTTTGCACAGATTTGACCCAACTATTTTTGGGTGTTGGAAATAATGTAGAATTTGGGTTCTACATGTCTGTCAACTTTTAAGTTTAAAAACCTATGAATAGGAACATAACACCGACATTCATCTTATTAAGAAGTAGAAAACATAAAATGACACAAGTCCAAGTGTCCAAATATATTTCTAACTGATTTTGATCAACACAAAACAAATTTAATTCGCTAAGATTTTAAAATTTATTCATCTCAGATGAGCAAAACAAATAACATGCCTGCGCTAAATTTATTTTCAAGTTATAAAAATTGCTATCATACAGATTTGATAAGGTGAATATGTGTGAAGGCCAACCATTCTCTTTGGCATTCTTTGAACCTTTAAAATTAAATGCAAATGAACTTATGAAAATTTTATTGCAAATGGCATATTTTCATCTCTTTACATGGATGACAAATAAATTTAAACAGGTCTTACCAAAATCACTCAGCCCATGAAGCCGATCTAAATTATATATATATTGTTAATTAATGTTTGTCAACTTTCAAGTTAAAAATATATGAATAGGAATATAACACCAACATTCATCTTATTAAGAAGTAGAAAACATAACATGACACAAGTCCAGTGCTGCCATCTTTTGGTAAAACATGAATTGCATTTCTTAGGTGTGTACGACCTTTTACGTGCATCTTGCCGGCCTTGACAAAGATTTCTATAGACGTAGTATATCGATAAATTATTAAAAACAGTGAGTTTTTTTTTTTTCAATCGGTATGATAACATTGTTTATTCTATCTCAATGTTGTTTTGGGGTTTGTTTGTTTTTTTTTTCGAATATCAGCGACCATTTTTAACTTCCGGTTAATCATGTGATCATCCTTGACAACTAAATAAGAACAGATGTAAAGTGAAAAAGTTCGTAATTTTATAATATTTTGCCTTACAAATGTCCAATTCTATTCCATCTCGTAAAAAGAGAAAATTATCTGAAGAAGGACGTGTGTTTCAAGAAACGTGGTAATTACAGTGCTTTCGAACCACTGTTAATGGAAAGATAAACTGTTTGATTTGCAACCACTGCATTGTGACGCGAAAAGAGTATAATGTGAAAAGACATTAGGAAACAAACCATCGATCATGATAAATATGGAGATATGTGTGTTTCAAAAGTGAAGGAATTTATGGTTAAGTTAACACAGCAACAGAGTTGCTTTACAAAAAATTCAGAAAGGCAGTGTTCTGTTACTGCAAGCTTTGAAGTCTGCAAAATGATTGCCATCAATGGAAAATCTTGTAGTGAATGAGATTTCATAAAGCGATGTCTTGTAAAGCCAGCTGGAATTGTATGTCCAGAGAAGTCACATTTATTTGAAGACATTTAAGTAGGAACCCTGTTTCTGAGCGGATTGATGAAATGGCAGGTGACTTGAGTCGACAGCTGAAGTTTTGAACATTTTTCTATTGCTCTGGATGAGACTGTTGACATAGATTTAATAGCACATCTCGCCGTTTTCATCGGGGCTTGTGACAATGAATTTCAAATTTATGAAGAACTAATTGAACTGGTCCCAATGCATGATACTACAACAAGCCAGGACATGTTTGAGAAAGTTGAACCGCTTCTTCGTGAGTATGACCTTGATTTGAGTAAACTTGTGTGCTTATCTACTGATGGTGCTGCCAATATGGTTGTGAGAAGTTACATTCCGTGCTAATAGGAATATATACTTGAAAAACAAGGTGGATAAATAAGGTTTATTGTAGAAACCAATACAATAAGAATAAAGGTAACAGTTATGCACAAGGTCGTCGCAAGTCAATCCAGTAGTGAGGGCTACTATTTGAAGGTCGGTAGTTCTCGCGTAAGTCCGAGTCGTACTCAACAGATCCCAGCTAGACAATATTTACCAGCGTCCCCACGGGGTAGGATGTGACACAAGGCCGAATTTAATGTGGAGCAATCCGAGCCTGTAGGCTCGGCTAAAAATTTCCTGTAACCCCGTATAAACGGGTTCGGGTCTGTCTGTCTACCTCCCCGGACGAAACTCTGCCCTTCGGCATAGCCTCGTCCGGGCTCCTCTCTGCCCGAAGTCAGTGAGTTCGACAACAGCTGAGAGCTGAGTAGATATTTACTCAACCCCCCACGAGGTCAGGTTGTGACACAAGGTCGGTTTGATGTGGAGAGCCCGAACGCGTACACCCGGGCAAGGAACAAAATTTCCCCGAACCCTCGCAAGCGTCGGTTGCGCTGGCCTCGCTGCGTCAGCTGAGAGCTGAGTAACAGATCCCATTTAGACTCTCTAGTCCGTTGACTTACAGAAACTTATAGGTAGTTACTATCTATAGTGTAGTCACTCATGGGGTGATAGTTTATCTGGAGACATAATGGTATTGCTGACAAGTTAGGTACAAAAATAGAAAACATATATTCAGATTCAACATTCAAGCATTTTCACTGTATAATTCATTAACAGAACTTATGTTCTAAGATTTTAAAATTAGATCATGTGTTGAGTTTTGTCACAAAAACAGTGAACTATATCAGAGGTCGTGCTCTGCATCACCATCAGTTATTGAAAGACGTGAATAATCAGTTCACAAATGTCCCATTCTACACAGAAGTTCGGTGGCTTTCATGTCACAAGCTATAGAAAAGATTTTTTTATTGCGATATGAAATTATGTTTTTGTAGATGAAGGGTCAAAGCAGAAATGAAATGAAAGATGAAAGCTGGCTCCAAGATCGAGCTTTTTCAGTGGATATTACTGCCTAATTAGTTTGGTTTATTTTGTTTTACGGCATATCAACCTCAATGGGTTATTTAACACTGACAACATTTTTAGGATAGATTCATATGAATAGAATATGTATTCTTTGGTTTAGATTGGTTTGGTTTATTTTCTTTTTACGGCATATCAACCTCAATGGGTTATTTAATGCCGACAACAGTTTTAGGATAGATTCGTATGAATAGAATATGTATTCTTTGGTTTAGATTGGTTTGGTTTACTTTGTTGTACGGCATATCAACCTCAATGGGTTATTTAATGCCGACAACATTTTTAGGATAGATTCATATGAATAGAATATGTATTCTTTGGTTTAGATTGGTTTGGTTTATTTTGTTTTATGGCATATCAACCTCAATGGGTTTATTTAATGCCGACAACATTTTTAGGATAGATTCATATGAATAGAATATGTATTCTTTGGTTTAGATTGGTTTGGTTTATTTTGTTTTACGGCATATCAACCTCAATGGGTTATTTAATGCCGACAACAGTTTTAGGATAGATTCGTATGAATAGAATATGTATTCTTTGGTTTAGATTGGTTTGGTTTATTTTGTTTTACGGCATATCAACCTCAATGGGTTATTTAATGCCGACAAAAAAATTTATTGCTGGTAATATTTTGTTTTGTCAAAAACCTGTTTCTGGTAATATATTTCCTTCGGGGATGTATTGCTGGTAATATTTTTTTTGAAAAAAGTATTGCTGGTAACAGTTAACTATTTGACCATAGCTGGGACCCTAACAGGTGCTACCACCCCGGATCAGGGTGGACCTGGAAACACCAGCAATTAAGAGGTAGTTCCACGATCCTCAAAACCTCCTGATCAGATACCTTGCTGCTGGACGTAGTTTAACTTCTTACCCAGGACGTGGATGTAGTTTAACGTCTTACCCAGGACGACTGCCTAATTAAGTGACCTTAATTTGCAATTACAAGGTAAAAATATGCTCACAACTCAGTTATATGATGATATCAAGTGTTTCATTGCAAAATTGACTTTATCGAAGTCCCAGTTGTCACATGAAAACTTGATTCATTTTCCTATGTGCAAGAAGATGAAAAAAACTGCCAATACTGAGTCTGTATTTATCTTTGCTAAGTACGACAATTACCTGGAATTGCTGTCAAAAGAATTTCAGCGAAGATTTTGTGATTTTTCATCTTGGGTAGATCAATTTGGATTATTTTTAGCACCATTCACTTTTGATGTTGCTCAGACAAAGAAAAGTCTACAAATGGAACTACTGGAAATGTAGACTGACTCAACACTCAAGGGAAAGTACCTAGAAGTAGGGGTACCCGGACATTTTTCATATCTTCCCCAGACATTTAAGAACTTCAGAAAGTTTGCCACAAAGATTATGGCGATGTTTGGTACCACATATGTCTGTGAGAAGTTATTTTCGTTTATGAAGGCCACAAAAACATCTCACAGAACCAGATTAACTGATGAACATTTATCATCTTTGATCAAAGTGGGACCTACAGAGAAATTCCAACCTGATATATCAAGAATAGTTTGTTTAAAGCAACGTCAATCATCAGGACAACATAAAAATGATTAAATTGTACTACCTTGTATTGTAAGTATTTTGCATTTAAAGTTTAGTGACCATTAGCTGTGGTTCATGTAAGAATGTAAGCAGATGTAAGACTAGAGGCTACAGATATGCCCTAAGCGTCTGTCTGTGAATTTGGTGATATTGTAATTGTGAGTTCAATCCCTGGCTCAGGCAGTCTGCACTTAGATTCAGCCGAAACTTGGCGAGTATTAATTGTTTTTGTCTATATTTCTGAGATGAGGTATTATGTACACTATTTACATTATTCAGACTATTATCCTCATCTTTGTTGCCATATTGTACACTCCGGCCTTCTTCAGGTGGTTGGAATGTCAAACTGAACCCTTTATTGAGTAGACTGTTCTAGTTCCACTGCCTCAACGAGGTATTGAACTCACAATTCTTTGGGACCTGTCACTGGATATAACCAACACTTTTATCAACTGTGCCATGTGTCCTTACGGAACTTCTGGACTTAAAAATATAATGTCTTCAGCAAACTTTTTTTTTACCAGTGCTCATATTGCAATTTTTGCTGTTATCATTGCATGTTTTTTTACCAGAGCTCATATTGCAATTTTCGGTGTTATTATTGTTAGTGGAGAACTTGGAGAGATGAATTAACAGGAGATAACTGATAACTGACATCCATTAAAAACATGGCATGTGGAACTAGAACAGTCTACTCCAGCGAGCGAAATAAAGGGTTCAGTTCGATGTGCCAACCACCTGAGGAAGACCGGAGCGTACAACGGTTGAAAGGTTGTGATAAATATGGCAACAAAGATGAGGAAAATAGTCCGACTAATGTAAATAGCGTATTAGAGTTGTATTAAATACTAGCTTAATAGTCACCCTATCGGGTGGCATTTAAGCTAGCTTTGCCGAGAGCTCTTGATTGATATTCAAGCTTACCTTTTAAAAGTTTAACGATATTTCTTCTGTCGTCACTTAATTTAAACACAATCTGATGTACGTAGGTCTTTACTTTCCGTACAAACAATTATTTTTATTTCATGGTTGACTTTCGCTGGATTTTGCAATTAATTTTGATTATTCCCAAATTTATTTCCAAGAAAAATTGTTATCGGACAAAAATATTCGTAAATTTGCTTTTTAGCACCCGCGCTAAATATCTCTTAAAATTTTTCCAAAATCGTCATAATTCCGTGTAAATGTACATGCTGAACTCGAATTAACAATTAAATTACCGTTTTGGAGTTATCGGCAAGAAAAAATCGGACTTCTTGTTTGTAATTCGTCCTCCATTAAAGGCATTGTTTTAATACATTCTGCCTTGACTACTATTCAAGATTTCCGGTGGCGCAATCAAAAAATTCGGCCTATTTACTCCTTTTACAGCTATATCTCTTTTTGAAATCACTACGCATTATCGTATTTTTTTATTTTTGATAAGTGTAGTCTTATTTATACCAGGAAAGTTTAAACAAAAACAAATTAAATAATACAATAAAACCATTTTTCTGTGTAGAATAGCAATGACAAATTAAATAATAAAAATAAAGCATTTTTTATATTTTAAAATTGAAAATAAAAAAAAAATTAATGCACAAACTTGGTAAAGTAGAAGGGTTGATTGTATTATTTAATTTTCTTTTAAAAATTTGTCCCCTTTTCTACACAGAAAGAAGCCAAACACAACCCCTAACCCTAATACCTAATCCTAAAGTTAACCCGGTTTATTGTATTATTTAATTTTTTTAAAATTTGTCCCCTTTTCTACACAGAAAGAAACCCAACCAAATCTCTCCTAACCCTAACACCTACCCCTAAACTTAACCCATATACATAACACTTTGTAAAGAGCATGATTATGTACAAAATAAAATTACAAAAAAACAAAAAATGCTAGAAACGAAATAAGGGTTTACTGTATTATTTAATATGCTTTTTTTTCAATTTGTCCGCTTTTAATTTTAAAAAAAAAGAAGCTTTCTTGTATTATTTAATTTGTTCTTTTAATTTGTCATTGCTATTCAACACGGAAAAAGGTTCTATTGTATTATTTAATTTGTTTTTGTTATAAATAAAACTACACTTACCAAAAAAAAGAAAAAAGAAAAATTACATTTCTTTACGGTAATGCGTATTGATTTTCTGCACCGAAAGTCAGTAAAAGAAGTAAATAGGCCAAAATTTTGCTTACGCCAGCGGAAGTACTACGCAGTGAATTGCTGAACATGATGGCAGGAATGGGGGACGAATGACCAACAAGAAGTCCGATTTTTACTTGTCGATAACTCGAAAAATTAATTGAAAAAGAATCGATATTTTAATCCGATAACCAGGCTGTGTAAAGTAAGGACCTACATACATCAAATTGTGTTTAAATTAAGTGGCGACAGAAGAAATATCCTTAAACTAGTATTTAATACAGCTCTAATACACTATTTACATTATTCGGACTATTTTCCTCATCTTTGTTGCCATATTTATCACAACCTTTCGGCCGTTGTACGCTCCGGTCTTCTTCAGGTGGTTGGCACGTCGAACTGTACCCTTTATTTCGCTCACTGGGGTAGACTGTTCTAGTTCCATGTGCCATGTCTAATGGATGTCAGTTATCAGTTATCTCCTGTTAATTCATTTCTCCAAGTTCTCCACTAACAATAATAACATCGAAAATTGCAATATGAGCTCTGGTAAAAAAAACATGCAATGATAACAGCAAAAATTGCAATATGAGTACTGGTAAAAAACGTTTCCTGAAGACATTATGTTTTTAAGTCCAGAAATTCTTTAAAGACACATGGCACAGTTGATAAAGCTGTTGGTTAGATCGAGTGACAGGACCCAAAGAATTGTGAGTCCAATATCTTGTTAAGGCAGTGGAACTAGAACAGTCTACCCAATAAAGGGTTTACTTCGACATTCCAACCACCTGAAGAAGGCCGGAGTGTACAATATAGAAACAAAGATGAGGATAATAGTCTGAATAATGTAAATGGTGGACGAAGTCCGATTTTTTTCTTGTCGATAACTCCTAAACGGTAGGGTTCTTTCTAATTTAATTGTTAATTCCTGTTCAGCGTGTACATTTACACGGAATTATGACGACTTGGGAAAGATTTTAAGAGATATTTAGCGCCGTTGTTAAAAAAGCAAATTTACCAAAAAATGCGTCGCAAAAATCATACAAAAAAATCTCCGAAAACAATTGCAGTATTGAAAGCTTGTGAATCCAAAATTTCAGGATTGCAGGTCTGGATCCGACCCGTAATGTTTTTAATTTGTTCTCGGCCTGATTTCAAAATGGTGTGGATATGTTGGGCTACAGCATCTAGGCGTCAAGTCTGAAAAACTATGATACACTGACATGCGCGTTTTTTTATATAGATTTGTGAGTCTGAGTAGAGATGAGTTCTTGAACTTTTTTTTTTTATCATTTAATTAACAAATGCTTCGTATCCGAAGAAAGTAATCAAGAATCGCGTTTTTCGGATGTTCTTAATTGTGTCAGCAAGTTCATTTCTAATTGAAAAAGAATCGATATTTTAATCCGATAATCAGGCTGTGTGATAGATTTAGGTCAATAGATACTTGAAAAAATTATTCGCTTGCGAAACGCTGCATCAAGGATTCTTTATTCGTAGCATTATGGGATATTTATCTTCGTTGTTTTTTTTTTATTATTCTAACAGAATACCGACCCTGTTTAAGCGCTTAATTGCTTGAAATTGAAGGATGGTGATTTGGAGGAACTACTAATCGGATAATAATTATTAAAATCTTCAAGAGAGTAAGTTCAATGGTTGAGAAAAATGAAGAAAAGAAACGGTTTATAATTTAAAATGAAGAAAAGAAACGGTTTATAATTTAAATTTTAAAACAATAAAATTAATTTAAGAACAGTTCCAAGGAAAATCGAACCCAGAATTAAGTAGCAAGATTAAAACTGAACAAAACCAAGGTTCACCGCCTTATCCACTTCCTGCCAATAATAAGAAGATATAATTTCCGATGTTTTTGTTCTTGAGTTATTAAATTCAGTGTTTGTTTGCATTTATGCTATCTGTCCAACACGTGTGTGTTCTTACAGAAAGGGATAACGTAATTTTTTTTCTTCTGGACAAAGAACAAAATCTGTTTTTGCTTAATTTCTAAGCTTGAGATTTGTTTATGTTGATGCCGTCCGCCGTGCATATAAGACGCTGGAAGCGAAAATCGCCCCGCAGCTCATGACGTCACACATGACCACGCGAGAGTGAATTCGAGAAGTATTAAGTATGGGAAGCCGTTGGTATAAACCAATGGCCTCTGTTACCAATTATAGACATTTAAGAATATTTGTGGAGATTTCATAGTTTATTTTGTTTAGGTTAGGTTTCAACTGTTTTATGTATATAGCTTCAAGGATTTTTAGTTTTTGTTTATTGTTTTCATGTTTAAGTATAGTTGTGTTTTCAACAAGGTTTTTACGGAATTGTGTACGCGGCCAGGCACTTTGTTTTAAATGCCTAAAAATGTTAGAGCTTTCATTGAAATATAGTGTCAATATATATAGGTTGTGATGAATAAATTGTCGACTAAATTACGCAAAAATGAAAATAACACTGACATCTCATTTTAACAGGTATATTTACCAAAATTACACAAAAAATATCTTGAAATACTAAACAATAAAATTTATTCAATAATTATCGCCATTGGTTTCAACAAGGGATTCCAAATGACTTCGGAATCTCCTGCAACTCTTCTGGACGGTCTCCTTGTTTAAGTTAATGAATGCTGCTATAATCCTTGCTTTCAGCTCATCTTTGGCGTTACATGGAGTTTTGTTGGTCTCTCGCACATCTGTGCCCCATATATAATAATCAAGGGGGGTTAAATCTGGGGAGTTAGGTGGCCAGATTAAGGGGTAATGTGGTCACAGAAATTGTCTGACAGCCATGACTGGGTTCTCCTGCTTGTGTGACATGATGCAGAGTCCTGTTGCCAGATATAGGGTATTCTAGCAGCCACCATCTTGACCTAGAGCATCACTACCCCCTGAAGACACTTGATGTAGGCCTCCGTCTTGAGTCTGGGGCCCTGTGGGAAGATGAATAGACGCATAACGTCTCCATCACTAGTGATCATTCCAAACACCTTCGTAATTATCAATAGATTCACTCAACTTTTTTCCAAATCCTCTGCACTCAGATTGACACTCAAATACACTTTAATATTCGTACTGGCGATTCCGGTGCGAATGCCAAGCAGTACAGCATGCCGTTTTCAAATTTCTTGGCGGAGTGTATTTCATCAGGGTGCTCTTCTTTTTTTTTCACCCTACTATACTCTGCTGTCGACAGACTCAAAAGCAAACAACGCGCACGCGCGAAATTTAAAGTATAAAATTTAATTTAACCATCGCACACTGTATATATGGAATAACAATATATAAATGTTTACATACAAGAACAATTTGGCGGGAAAGATATGTGAGAAAGTGGGAAAAGTTTTCGTGTGACGTGTTTCAGCTTTTTAGGACTTCATCAGACTAAGTTTATGCTTACGCTGATGCGACTACACATGCGCCCGAACGAGAAACGCTCTGAGTGAACACCATAAAAACATAAGAACATAACATAGGAACATAACGCCAACATTCATCTTATTAAGTAGAAAACATAAACTGACTCAAGCCCAAGTGTCTAAATCTTACTTATTATAAAACGCAGATTGTGTGTGTGTGTGTGTGTGTGTGTGTGTGTGTGTACGTTTATATATTGGATCGGATTTCCTACATTTTTCAACCGATTTCAACAAAACTTCACAGGACTACGTAAAATTACCTTGCGGTGGTTCTAACAGTGCCAAAAAATTGGAAAAACAAATTGTTTTGCACGAAATCAATTTGAAAACACGATTAAGAGGCATTACGAGAATGAAAGGGGACAACTTATATCGAGTTATACTTATTAAAAATATAGGTTGTTTGTTTGTGTGTGTGTTCATTTATATATGGGATCGGATTTCCTACATTTTTCAACCGATTTCAGCAAAACTTCACAGGACTACGTAAAATTACCTTGCGGTGGTTCTGACAGCACCAAAAATTGGAAAAACACAATTGTTTTTGCACAAAATCAATTTGAAAACACGATTAAGAGGCATTAATGAAATTGGACAACTCATATCGTGTTATTTATTATAAAATTTGTGTGTGATTGTGTGTGTGTGTGTGTGTGTGTGTGTGTGTGTGTGTGTGTGTGTGTGTGTGTGTGTGTGTGTGTGTTTTGTTTTATATGGGATCGGATTTCCTACATTTTTCAACCGATTTCAACAAAACTTCACTTTTTTGGCAGGTAGTGTTTCTTATTGTCTTGCACATTTTTTCTTTATTTTTACATTCAGAATGCTTTAAAAATTCCATTTACAAGACAATTGTTTATAATAAAATTCTTTTTCAATCGGTAGAGACTCATAACGATTGAAAACAATGTTTTGTTTGAGTTTTTAAATGACCAATTCGTAAAAAAAAAAAAAAAATAATTAATTTATGTGTCCATCTACTTTAAACAATAATCTTTGTCAATTTTATTTTTCAGTCTTTATGATGGTCGATACTTGATCTATCTCTTACTGTTATATCCCTGGGCAACGCCGGGCTCTACTGCTAGTATATTAATAATTGATTTTGATCAACACAAAACAAATTTAATTCACTAAGATTTTAGAATTTATTTATAACAGATGACCAAAACAAATAACCTGCCTGCAGTCATGTGAAGGGTGATACTGAGATCTGGACTGCAGTATGTACGCCAGGTCTGGTTCAAAGACAATCGTCTGGTTCAAAGGCAGTGATTTTAGAACTTGGCTGGAAAAGGCCAAGGGTCACACCGCCAGAAGGCGACCACACGGTGCTGTTACCATCTTTTGGTAAAACATTAAATTGCATCTCTTAGGTATGTAATTTACATACTCTGATTGACAATACTGGCAAGCCGTAAGTGATGTATCCTGTGACAGAGGATGGGGCCATGTGAAATTTGACCGCGGGCCGTAATTGGCCTCCAGCCCGGACTCTGGACATGCATGGTCTAATCACTTAACATGGATTAAGTATACAGTAGTCCAGAGTGAACAAGCGTATTTGTTATGGAACCTTACCCATAATAACATAATGGACTATTCCATACGTAATAAATACTGCGCCTCAAGAGGAAGCAGAGAGTTCAGCCCGAAGTCGGGCGACCGGCTGACCGGTTGAACTCTCTGCCTTCGGGCGGGGAGGAACCCGAACGAGGCTACGCCGAAAGGGCGGAATCTCTTTCGGGGAGGTAAACCGACCCTGAACTCGTTTATACGGGTTCAAAGGGCATATTTTTGGCCGAGCCCACGGTCTCGGAGATCCCACGTTAAACCGGCCTTTTGCCACATGATGCCCTCTTGAGGGGGGGGTTACTAAATACTGTTCAGTCTGAAGTCTGGAGTGAGGTCCGTCAGAAGTCTGTCAGTCAGAGCGAGCGAGTCAGTCAGTCGAGTCAGAGGCAGTCCGAAACAGAGTCGCGTTCAGACAATTACTACTAAACCTGATTGTTCGTACTAACACTTTCTACTTCTCTGTATATATATATATATATATTCCTGTTTGTAATATATATCTGTGTTATTCCATATCCGTGATCGAGTTCTTCTTTATTGGTTCTACCTTGGACCATCACCGTGGTACTAGGAACCGGACCATAACAGTATTACTGAAAAGCGCTACGCCTTTTCGACCAACATTTTGTCGCTGTTCCGTGGATAGACGTTCTACACAGAGCTAAGGACGAGTTCATGTTTCAATAAGAAGGTTAGTCTTTCCACACAAGAACGGTTTGTTTTTTCTTGATTTGAATTCTTCAAGCTTCTTTGCGCCGCTGTTTTTGGCAACTGCTAGTCGAAATATTTCCATAAAAATAAAACATTCATTAGAATTACAAGTTTTTTTTTTGGGGGGGGGGTACCATTTCTTCCTCAACTTGTAGGTTTGGCACTTGATTTACACTTTTTTTAGTTCATTTTTATTCTTTCTCCATAAACATGTTAACCTCATTCAACTCATATTCTCTAACTGCAGCTCTGTTTCCTAATCTTTCTGCTAATTCTATTAGTTTTTGTTTAAATTTGGCGCTATAACTCGCACGGTTGGACGACGTTTTGGCGGTAAAATAAAACGTTATATTTATCGGGAAAACCGTAATTTTCAACAATATTTTTAACCGCTTAATTTCGGTTTTATTCTTAACGTCAAGGTCGGCAAAATGTCTTTGTAATTATTTTTATTATTATTTTTTTTGACAAAATTTATAGATGCGTATTATACATAGGGATAGATATATTTCTTAATTTTTGGATCATTTATGGGTGCGTATTATTTTCGAGAAATTATTGTAGTCTTTTATTTTTCAAGCTCCTTAATGATTCTGTTTGGGTTTTTTTCATTTTCTTGTTCTTCCACACTCAGTAACCCCTTGTGTCTTAGCGGCTTTACTGCCTTACTTGGGGTGAAATGATTTAAAAAAATGTTCTAAGTTTCAAAATGTTAAATCCTCTTACTACCCTAGTAAAATCATAAACATTATAGCAACCCTTCCCATAATTCTCTTGAAGACTTACCCCACCCAACCGTCAACTCTTCCAAGGGAGCATTATCGCCCACAATGGAAACTCAGTGAGAATCGAACTCATTTCAAAAGTAGATCTCTCTTCAAAGTTATTGCGCTACGGTAGACGCCCTTAATTATATTCTAAGTGTTCTGGTCTTAATTATAGCTGCGGTGTTTTGGCACATCGATTGCTATATATCGGTCATAAAGAAGCAAGCTTTAGAAGATTCTTATATTTCTTCTTCATATAAAATTCGACAGCCAATTTTCTGTATGAAATTTGATTTGGAAAATTCGATATATATATATATATATATATATATATATATATATATATATATATACTCGGCATTTTCGATCTGGCCTCGACTTTTTCGCATAACAGTAAACGCTGTATGGAGCCGCAGACGCCACCCGCACCGACCGCCACCCGCAACACGCCTCTTGAAACACGACCCACCCACAATTCTTCTAACCCAGAGACGCCCCGCCTAAACCACACCATTCTCCAGCTAACGCGGGTTTCGACTTTCTATTGATTGACAGGTAATGTATCGAATATAACCGTGTACAAGTCGATCACATGTATTGGCCGACTTTCAAGATTTGGCAAAGAAAGTTTTACCATATGCCTCATGTATCGGTCGACCCATTCTTTGGATTTTGGCTGTGCTTCTCACTTTAGGATATGTATCGTGTATTAGTCGACTCTCAAGATTTGGCAAAGAAAGTTTTACCATATGCCTCATGTATCGGTCGACCCATTCTTTAGATTTTGGCTGTGCTTCTCACTTTAGGATATGTATCATGTATTAGTCGACTCTCAAGATTTGGCAAAGAAATATTTACCATATGCCTCATGTATCGGTCGACCCATTCTTTAGATTTTGGCTGTGCTTCTCACTTTAGGATATGTATCGTGTATTAGTCGACTCTCAAGATTTGGCAAAGAAAGTTTTACCATATGCCTCATGTATCGGTCGACCCATTCTTTAGATTTTGGCTGTGCTTCTCACTTTAGGATATGTATCATGTATTAGTCGACTCTCAAGATTTGGCAAAGAAAGTTTTACCATATGCCTCATGTATCGGTCGACCCATTCTTTAGATTTTGGCTGTGCTTCTCACTTTAGGATATGTATCATGTATTAGTCGACTCTCAAGATTTGGCAAAAACGAAAGTTTTACCATATGCCTCATGTATCGGTCGACCCTTTCTTTAGATTTTGGCTGTGCTTCTCACTTTAGGATATGTATCGTGTACTAGTCGACTCTCAAGATTTGGCAAAGAAAGTTTTACTATATGCCTCAAGTACTGGTCGACCTTTTCTTTAGATTTTGGCTTTGACTCTCATTTTAACATGCGTATCGTGTATTAGTCGACGCTCAAATTCGGCCTAGAAAGCTTTACCATATGCCCCGTCTATTGGTCAACTCTTTCTATAGTTTTTGTCTATGTGCTTCTCATTTTAGGATGTGTCTCGTGTATTAGTCGACTCTCAAGATTTGACCTAGACAGCTTTACCACATGCCTCGTCTATCGGTCGACTCTTTCTTTAGGTTTTAGCTATGTGCTTAAGATGTGTCTCGTGTATTAGTCGACTCTCATGATTTGACCTAGAAAGCTTTACCATATGCCTCGTCTATTGGTCGACCCTTTCTATAGTTTTGTCTATGTGCTTCTCACTTTAAGATGTGCCTCGTGTATTAGTTGACTCTCAAGATGGAATCTTTTGAATGTACCTTGTATACTGGTCAACACTCATTTTGGGGTATGTATTTCTCAGTTTAATAATCTCAGTGTGTATTGTTTACTTTTTTTACTATTGGTTCAGAATACTCCATATCTTTCTCTATTATTTATCTTTCAAATATATTTAACAACATCTATAAAGGAAATTTTCATATATTTGATGATAATTTTATACTTTTATTCTTATCTTATTTATTGATGATTTCTATTATTGTCGTTTAAAGTAATAATAATAATAATAATAATAGATTTGATGGCAAACTGTTTACTCCGACATCCAGAGTAAAATAAAGGGTGTGCCAATAACTTGAACGGATTTTAAATGTGAATTAAGTTTAAGCGTCTAATGATTTTTTTTTCTTTTTCTTGTGTTCACAATAACAATGACGATGTCTTGGCGGATTTACAAAACTTTTCCAGCGGCAATATATATATATATATATATATATATATATATATATATATATATATATATGTGTGTGTGTGTGTGTGTGTGTGTGTGTGTGAGAGAGAGAGAGAGAGAGAGTGTGTGTGTGTGTGTGTGTGTGTGTGTGTGTGTGTGTGTGTGTGTGTGTGTAAAAGGGTGTTCCAATAATGTTGTACCGATTTTTAAATGTGAATTAAATCTAAGCGTCTAATATTTTTTTCTTTTTCTTTCAGATTTAACGACTTAAGTCTTTGGCAATTTCATCCATGGAAAGTTAACAATCAAACAACGTGTTAAAGACGCCACACGCCCCCACCGCCATCCGCACCACCACCACACGCCCCCCACCACCACCCGCAACACGCCTCTTTATACCCGACCCACACACAATTCTAACCCAGAGACTCCCTGCTTAACGCAGACCTTTCTCCAACTAACGCCGGATTCGACTTTCTATTGATCGACAGGTAACGTATCGAATATAACCGTGTACAAGTCGATCACGTGTATTGGCTGACTTTCAAGATTTGGCGAAGAAATTTTTGCCATATGCCTCGTGTATTGGTCGACACTTTCTTTAGATTTTGGCTGTCCTTCTCACTTTAACATGCTTATCGTGTATTAGTCGACAGTTTGGCATAGAAAGCTTTACCATATGCCTCGTGTATTGGTCGACCCTTTCTATAGGTTTTGTCTATGTGCACACTTTAAGATGTGTCTTGTATTAGACTTATTTTAAATTTGTTCAAAATAACAATGACCCTGGCTAGGCGGGTTCACAAATTGTCAAGCGGCAATATATATATATATATATATATATATATATATATATATATTGCCGCTTGACAATTTTTCCTCTCATTTCATTGTTGGAAGTGTTACCTGATGATCCAAAATCCTTTAAAAAGGATTTTGGTGAAATAAATTATTGTAATGGTAGCTTAAAATGTCTGTTTTTCATTAAATATTAGCTCTGTTCTTCACATTGAGCTCTCAGGATTTCATCCTCCTTGGATTTACCAATTACCATATATATATATATATATATATATATATATATATATATAATATTTATATCTTTCAAAGCTGGAAAAATGAAGATTGTGCAGCTCTAGGCAAGGGCAGCAGTACTTCATTTTTGTCTAGACTCTTGTAAAAGTAAAGCATGGAAGGAGACGGAAACCTTCTGGAGCTATAGACGGAGCAGAGCGTTTCTCCATTTTGATGTCCCTCTACATTTTGAGGGCACCACAGATCAACTCTTCCTAGATCAAATGTTCCTGATTGACATTAAATTTGATTCTGTTCTTTGAGATTTAATGACGTGAATCACATATTGCGAATTAATTACAATCAGGAAGTTTGTTTTCAATTGGTTGATTTTCTGTGAACTTCGATTTAAAAATTGCCTTTGATCGTCAAAAGTTTAAATGCAATGCTAGTCACTATCTATTGTCTCCTTGATCAGTTTTCTATTTATCTCCTTCCCTAATGACTCTCTTTTTTTTTTTCTTGTTCTTTCGCACTCAGAAACCCCTAGTGTCTTAGTGGCTTTACTGCCTTACTTGGGATGAAATGATTAAAAATGTTCTAATTAGGTTTGAAAATGTTAAATCCTCTTACTGCCTTAGTAAAATCATAAACATTATAGCAACCCCTGCCATAATTCTCTTCAAGACTTACTCCACCCAACCGTCAGCTCCCCCAGGGGGCATTATCGCTCACAATGAAAACTCAGTGGGGGTCGATCTCATTTCAAAAGTAGACCTCTGCAAGATGTTCCGCGACGGTAGACACCCTTAATTATATTCTAATAAATGTTCTGGTATTAATTATAACTGCTGTGTTTTGACATGTCGATTGCTATATATTGGTCATAAAGAAGCAAGATTTAGAAGATTCTTATATTTATTTATATATAGTTCGACCGCCAATTTTCTGTATGAAATTTGGTTGGAAAAACTCGATATATATATTCGGCATTTTTTATTTTTCCTCAATTTCTTTTCGTCCTAACAGTAAACGCTGTATGGAGCTGCAGACGCCACACGCACCGACCGCCACCCGTCACCCGCAACACGCCTCTTTATACACAACACCCACCCACCCACAGGATGCCCTCTCTGGTCGATTTTCTGGAAACTTCTGTTAAAAATTCTCTCTGTGTTCTATAAATCATGATTACGCCCTTTCACGCTGCAGTTCGGCAATTTTCAAAAAATGCTGGGTTTTTTTTGGAGGGGGGGGTGTCTTTTTTTTGTTGTTGTGGATTCCGAGATGAAATTCGGTCTCCAATGAATGACAAACGCAGGAATTAAATATAAGAAATAAAATGTATTTACACAATAATACAGAGGGTAATACTGTTAGTAAATCCAGGAACGCGGTTAGTAGCAATAATAATAATATATATATATATATATACAGTCTCGAAGTAGGACTTCCTTAGAGTCTACGTGCTTGTAACTGACTTCTACAAGCGGTTACCTCACACTATTACTCTACCTCCAACTCAATCACAATCTCAGTCTTCTTCCTATCTCAATCTCCGTTCGTATATTCTGACTCACTGTGGGTATTTAATGGCAGCAGTCCAAGTGACACTGGTCGAGTCCACTTATATGAAAAAGGGGAGGACCCCATAACAGTTTTTTTTTTTTTTTTTTTTTTTTTTTAAGCTTTTCACCCCCAAGCAAGGCGGGAGTGCCACTAGCAAACAAAGGGTTACAGAGGATTGAGAGCAAGAGCAAACAGACGTTATAGAGGAAAGGATGAAGAGAAGGACGGGGAATTAGATCAAGGCATCTGAATATGTCGATTGACATTGCATTTGAATAATTTGAAGATTATAGCTATCAGGGAAGCAGGAAGGGAGTTCCTCAGTCGGGAAGTGCGAGACATGAAGCTATTGGAGTAGAAGAGACGGCCACATTTAACCGTTTCGACAGTGAAAGGGTGGGACCGAGACGCCAACCTAGTAGCACGTTTAAATTCATGCAGCTTGGGAACCAGCGAAAGTAGCTCGTCGGAGCACTTGCCGTGAAAGTATTTGTAGAAAAGACAGAGGGAAGCGACGGCATGTCTGTGAGAAAGTGACTGCAGACGAGATGTAAGATCAGGACCAATCACATTGCATATCCGTCTCTGGATTTTGTCGAGGACCTTAAGACGAACAGCGGTGATTCCAGACCATATATGGCAGCAGTATTCCATGCAAAGGCGAATGGTCGATTTATCGATTTGAAGGATGGACTCGGTCGAGAAAAAATTCACGAAGTTAAGCAACATCGAGCTGGGTCGGTATCTGCATGAGTGACCGATTGGCAATACCAAGTTCTGTAAGCTTGGATGTGCGGGTGGTGTAATGGCTAATATCTCAGAATTGTTAACCGGTGAGCCGAATTTCAATTCTAGTTGATAATTTGCAGAAAACGAATAAGTCAATCAGTTGTTCACTCCATGATTATTATGGAAATTAATGAATCCCTCTATGGATTAACCATCAAAGAAAACACAGTTCTATTGCGTTGGTAACCAATCTAGGAGAAGGAAAATATTGAATTCAAAACAGATGTTTGGTGACTTCGTGGTACTGTTAGGTTTCGAAAGTATATTAGGTTGGTGCAAAATGCAAAATAATGACGTAATAATGTCGTTTTGTGACGTATTTTTTTAAAGGTCAAAAAACGACATTATTAAAGAAAATATTTTGCAGGAACCTGATATTTCTATCTTTTTCTTCTTTTTTTTCATTTTCTCTTGCACTCTGCTTTGCTTCGATCCCGATTTTCTCTTTTCTTCTTCTTCTTTTTTCGCATCCTTTCTCTTTAATTTACCTTGTCACTCGTAAGTCTGAAGCTGTCTAGAACAGCGTTTCTTTCAATGTCAATCTATTAAAATCCCCTACTTATAATCAGGAAAAAAAAAAAAGATAACTAAAATTTGTAAGGCACATGAGGAAAGAAGACTTGGAAAATTTGACACTCTCAAGGAGATGATGAAGGCAAGGGCAGAGACAGTGGAGAGAAGAGAATGAACTACCTAACGAGCTGCTGCAAATTGTGGTGAAGAAGAAGAAGAAGAAGAATAGTTTGTTACTGTTAAAGGCTCTTTGATATTTCGTATTGTCTCTTGTCTCGTGACACAGAGAATCAACTTTCCTTGCGGTAGATGAAGCTATTGATTCAATGTATCCCAAGAATTTAAGTCGATTATTGCACCAAATCTTTGTAAAGGGTGACTATTTCGTTCCTGCCCGAACTTCAGAATAGCTTTTAAATTTTCTGACAAGACGTGAAAAGCTTATATCAAATCAACTGCTAGGTCTGCTGCTAGGAAAGTTGGTTCACTGTGTCGGGCAAGATCATTTTTCTCACCAGGATCTATCTTACATATTCATGCGTACCATTCAACCATGCTTCGAATATTGCGGATCTACGTAAATTGCTCGACAGTAAATTGCTCGAAAAATAATTTCTCGAACTATCAGTTGCTCAAAAGGCAGATTACTCGAAGTAATTTCGAAGCACCACGTAAACTGCGCCGGCTCAAGACACGTCAACGGAGCTGGATATAAAAGCAGCCACAAAACTCTCTTTAACAGTTAATCTTCTAGGACTTTCTCTCTTGGTTTTGCTCAACACACGGTGGCAAGGCTACTCTCTGTACGTGCGGTTCTCACTTTCTTCCCATAGCAACCATATCTATTGTCATTAGACTTGTCTTACAGTATTCCCTTAATTGTTAATACTCATCACTAGATTGTCTATTGTTGGTATTGCATTAACCTAGAAGACTACTGACTATTTTCTTGATTTTTTTTCTGTATTTGTTTTCTATTTCAGTAATTTAGGAGATCTCGATCCTTAGTGATGGACATAACATTTTTTGAGAGCGAAAAGGGAAACGAGAAGTTGTGTTTGGATGGATATATCTATATATTAAGGACAAAACAGTGAACAATAAGATTTACTAGAAATGTGAAATGTGCAAAAAAAAGGAAATGCTTAGCACGTGTTTTTTTTTTTTTTTTTTAATCACAGGTTTCGAGCGAACTGCCTTTCAATACAATTTCAATAAAACCTTAAAAAATATAGATTTACTTCTTTTTAATCCTTTTTACAAATTATTTCTATCGCAAATACAAATAAAATTATAAATTTCTTAAAGTGCACACGAATTTTATGGACACCCTGTATTTCATATTAATAGAATAAATATTAGCAACAATAGTTATATATATATATTTTATTTTTTTAAATCACGAAGAATAACAGTAATAATAAAAATGTACCCTTTATTTTAAACTATGACAAAAAAGCAATGTTAAAAAAAATGAGACCTGCTATATAAATGTACTCGTTCTTTAATTTTAACTGTTTAGTTAACAACAATAAAGTTAAGAAATGGACAAGGTCCGACAATTTATTTTATTAAAGACATTTTTATGTTTAACGTTGTTATTTATAGATACAAGTATTTAAGCAAATGCTCTGTTTATGATAAACAGTATTAAATAACATTTACCGGCCTGAATGTCCGAGAAATTTTCATAGAAAATATTCGTTCTTTGACAGGATTCGAACCTACATCCTATACGGAACCGTCATTTACGCTGACGTGCCTTATACTCTTTTACCACAAAGAACCTTTTTTAGACAGGGTCGAATTTACTGCTTATAAACTTCAATCTTCCATGAATCTCGTACATTCATAACTGCTCTGACGTATCAAATGTAAACAAAGGACGTCATATATTAAGAAATGGACAAAGTCCGACAATTTATTTTATTAAAGACATTTATGTTTAACGTTGTTATTTATAGATACAAGTAAGGCACGTCAGCGTAAATGACGGTTCCGTATAGGATGCAGGTTCGAATCCTGTCAAAGAACGAATATTTTCTATGAAAATTTCTCGGACATTCAGGCCGGTAAATGTTATTTAATACTGTTTATCATAAACAGAGCATTTGCTTAAATATTTGTATCTATAAATAACAATGTTAAAGATAAAAATGTCTTTAATAAAACAATAAAGTTGTATTATTTTATCTTATAGTAAATATTAGAAACAATAAAAAAAAATTTTAACCACAGGTTTCGAGCAATCTGCCTTTCGAGCAATTGATAGTCCGAGAAATTATTTTTCGAGCAATTTACTGTCGAGAAATTGATTTCGAGCAATTTACCGGATATGGAATATTGCTACTACATCTGGTCTGCAATATATCTAGAGATTCTTGATAAAATTCAAAGAAGGAACTGCAACGTTATTAGTCCAGACCTGGCATCTTGGCGTCAGTCACTTTCACACCGTCATAACATTTATATATTTTCATGGTAATTATTTCCGATGAACCTTTCCACTATAGTACCTAGAATTTAAGTGCAGTACTAGATTGGCGGCAAGGTCTCAACATTTTTACACTCGATATCGCAAGATGTAACCGTAAGTTCTATGCTAACAGTATTTTTTCTATCGCACTTCTTGCTTGTGGACCTCTTTTCCAGCTTCTTGCTTTCTAGCCAACTCTGATCTTCAAAAATTTAAATGCAATGTCAATCGCTATCTTCTGTCGTCTTAATTCTTGTTCTTTTATTGTCCTCTCTCCTTAATAGCAGTTTTTCTCATATTCTCTAACACTCAGTAACCCCTTGCATCCTAGTGGCTTTATTGCCTTTGATCTTCAAAAATTTAAATGAAATGTCAATCGTTATTTTCTGTCTTCTTAATTCTTGTTCTTTTATTGTCCTCTCTCCTTAATAGCAATTTTTCTCATATTCTCTAACACTCAGTAACCTCTTGCGTCTTAGTGGCTTTATTGCCTTTGATCTTCAAATTTTTGTTCTTTTATTGTCTTCTCTCCTTAATACTAGTTTTTTTTAATTTTCTCTTTTTCAGTAACCCCTTGCGTCTTAGTGGCTTTATTATTTATCTTCAAAATTTAAATCCAATATCAGTCGTTATTTTCTGTCTTCTTAATTCTTGTTCTTTTATTGTTCTCTCTGCTTAATGTTTGTTTTGCATATTGAGTAAACCCTTGTGTTTTAGTGGCTTTATTGCCTTGACTGAGATAAAATGGTTAAAAATAAACGTTTCAAACCTTGTATGATGATTTGAAATGTATATATCGATTAATATTTCAGACATTACATTCCGTGTTAAAATGTACTTTATACAATATATATCAAGACATTTTTATGTTTATACATTCTTTTTTCTAGATACAAATATTTAATATAAATGCTCTGTTTATAATAAACAGCATTAAACAACATTTAAAAAATTTTGAATGCCCGAGAAATTTTCATATAAAATATTCGTCCTCTGATAGGAATCGAACCTTCATATCCTATTCAATATATAAATAAATGTTTAATACTGTTTATTATAAACAAACATTTTATTAAATATTTGAATTTTATAAAACATTTATATTTTATGTTTATACATTCGTATAAACATAAAAAAATCTTTTAAAAATAATTATTTCTTTGTCCATTTCATAATATATATATATATATATATATATATATATATATATATATATGTGTGTGTGTGTGTGTGTGTGTGTGTGTGTGTGTGTGTGTGTGTGTGAAAAATATATAGAAAATAGGAAAGAACTCGTTAGGTAAATAATCCAAAGTTCTTTAGTATTTTTGTTATTATTTTTAAAAAATAGTGCTCGATACAAAAGTAGAGCATAAATATAATTATTTATTTAAATATTTTTAAATAAATAAGTATATATATATATATATATATTTCAGAAAATAACAGCAAAGAACTTTTTTTATATACACTGTGTGACTGGTCGAACCATTCCTTAACATTTGATTACGTTTCTCCGTTTATCGCATGTACCGTGTATTAGTCGACTCTCATGACTAGGTCATAAAATCTGTACTACATGCCTTGTGTATTGGTTGGGCCGTTCATCGAATGGAGGCATGGTGGTGTAATAGATTGTGGCTCAGACAGTTCGAATTCCAATCGGGTTTGTTACATTTACTTATGGTATGAATCTATTTCTTCTCCCCCCTATCTATGGGTAAATAACTGGGTTTGATAGCCATGGTTGGCAATCGGTCTAGCAGAAAGATAATTCGAAACCTGAGTGGTCAGTGGCTAAACCGACTTCCCCACCAGAACATGGTCTGGTGAGGCGGGTAAGCAGAACCCTTGCAGAACAAAAAAAAAACAAGCTGTTAAAGGATGATTTAACAGCCATTCACCCTAACTATTGGGTTAAATAGTTTCACTACCCACAATTGGCCAATCATGGTGAGTATCGCTACACTTCTGAAGACATGGTCAATCAAGGAAGGGTTACTCCAGGAGAAATCCCTGTATTTGTGTTTAGACATTGCCACAATATCTAATATGGTTAGCTACATGGCTATAAGTTCATGGTACTGGTGATCACGATAGTCGCTTGAAAAACTGTTTCGTACCTTGTGTTGTTCGAAAGTGATCCAATTGGGTTGCATCATCATATTCCCAGCCTGCTTATGACCAGTATATTAACTTTGATTTGCCTTTGCTCCTTACTGAAATGGTATCTTTTTCATCAAGATAAAAGTTTCCTCTCATGGTGTTAAATAGCACAGTGCATATAGTTTGTACTGACTGCTTTTATTGCCCACAGAAAAATTGACTTACGACTTTATCATGTTGAAATACTAGTTCTCATACGATAACCGAACTTAAACAACGTTGAACCTGGTCAGTACCTAGATAGGTGACATGGCTATAAGTTCCTTGTACTGGTGATCACCATAGTCGCTTGAAAAACGGTTTCGTAACTGGTATTGTTCGAAAGTAATCCAATTGGGTTGCATCATCATATTCCCAGCTTCCTTTTCCTTCAATACATTAACCTTGATTTACCTTTGCTCCTTACTGAAATGATATTAAGATATCTTTTCATTTAAGATAAAAAGACAAATCGTGGTGTTAAATAGCACAGTGCATATAGTTTGTACTGACTGCTTTTATTGCCCAACGTTATCATGTTGAAACACGAGTTCTCATACGATCACTGAACTTGTCACTGGTCAGTAACTAGATGGCTGACCGCTTGAGAATACCAGGTGCTGCAAGCTTGGGTGTGTGGGTGGTGTAATGGATAACGACTCGGAATGTAGCTGTCTCTCCTACTCCAATAGCTTCATATCTCGCACCTCTCGCCTGTGGAATTCCCTTCCCTTTTCCTGTTTCGTTGATAGCTATAATCTCCAACTAGTCAAATGTAATGTCAATCGACATCTTCAGATGCCTTGATCTATCCACTATCTTTCTCCTCATCCTTTCCCTCTATCACTCCTATCTCGCTCCAACTCTCTGTAACCCCTTGCGTGCTAGTGGCTTCCCGCCTTGCTTGGGGTGAAATGCTTTAAAAAAAAGAATAGAAACCGGAGAGTCAGGTTCCAATTTTAGTCTATTACCTTTTAGAATGCTGTAAATATAAAACTATTCTTGTAAATAAACAATCTAACACAATAGTGTTTAATATTTTTGTTGTAAATTCTCAAGAACTAAAAAAAAATGTATAAATTCACTTTCATTGTGTTTAGGTGTTGTTGCGATTCTAATCATCTCTTTTTTGAAACAATAAACATTGCCAAAGAGTGAAGGTTGTTAAAAAAAAAAAAAAGCGGTGTCATGGGAAAACCTGTTCTTTTGATACTACGTCTTATTGTAGGCATGTTTGACCATTTTTGCGTATATGTGTGTGTGTTTAGGCAGCAATCCTTCGACTACTCTTCTTTATCTTCCTCAAAGAACTCAATAATGTGTAACAGACAGAGGTACACACACACACATGAATACACACACGCAAATATAACTTTTATTGACTGGAAGTGGAAATGGTGTTTATATATCAAAGTACAATTTGGCGTGTTTACCGATGAGAAATACGATCAGGGGAGGAGGCGATGTTTTAAATCTAGGTCACTAGTAAACAATGGGGATGGGTGAGATACTTGGTTTTGTTTAACAGTATTTGTTTTGATTAAAAGGTTGAATCAATGTTTAGTTATCACAAAGTATAATTTTGGTGAAGCGAGAAGAATTTAATTGATTGAGATAAGGTAAATAATTGGAGAATAGGTTTACCTGTCAAGGGATAGTTTTTTTTTACACAATCAATGATAATCGTGTTCTAATTCGGGCCAAATTTTTTATTATTCATGATCAACCAGATTTATCTATATGAACGCATAGTACGCAGACGGTCGACCGAGACGGAAGAGGCCAGACAGTCGAGCGAGACGGAAGGGACCAGACGGTCGAGAGAGACGCGAGGGACCGCAATCGGTCAGCACATTGCCATCACGTGCATGGGCACCCACAGGCGACGATTTCGGGTGGCGGTGCTACAGAAGACATGGAAGAGGCAGACGGTCGAGCGAGACGGAAGAGGTCAGACGGTCGAGCGAGACGGAAGGGACCAGACGGTCGAGAGAGACGCGAGGGACCGCAATCGGTCGGCACATTGTGTAATATCACGTGCATCAAGCTGGAACCCGCAAGCGACCATTACGGGTCGCGGTGCTACAGGAGACATGGAAGAGGCAGACGGTCGAGCGAGACGGAAGAGGTCAGACGGTCGAGCGAGACGGAAGGGGTCAGACGGTTGAGAGAGACGCGAGGGACCGCAATCAGTCGGCACATTGCCATCACGTGCATGGGCACCCGCCGACGACCATTACGGGTTGCGGCAAGGCAGCCGAGAGAAGCCGCCGAGAGAGTCACGAGAGATTTGCGGGAGAATTAGAGAAGGAAGACTGCCCCCTGTTCTGAGAAGTACGAGACGGGACTATTTGTCATAAACCTACCCCAGGCAATTCAATACGCGTTTATCTCACACAACACCCCTCTCTGTTGGGAATTCACGGGATGCATTTTGTCTTTTTCCTTTCTCATTTATGTTAAATGTTTTTATTCTCCCTGTAACCTCTGTTCTGATGTTATCTTATATAAAAGACGTCAATATTTCCCCCCATTGTTGTCTGGCTTCTGCAGATATTATTTCTTGTTTTATTTTGCCACATTCTAAAACTTCCTAGCGCCAACTCTCACAGCCGTGTCTCTGTTGGGAATTCACGGGATGCATTTTGTCTTTTTCCTTTCTCATTTATGTTAAATGTTTTTATTCTCCCTGTAACCTCTGTTCTGATGTTATCTTCTTATATAAAAGACGTCAATATTTCCCCCATTGTTGTCTGGCTTCTGCAGATATTATTTCTTGTTTTATTTTGCCACATTCTAAACTTCCTACAGCCAACTCTCACAGCCGTGTCCACATCCCCCGTCGACCGTGAACGTATGGACAACACCCCGCTTACTGGATCTAAAAACTAACACAGCGTGGGCAGCGAGCAGGACTTGACCAGTTGACCGGTCGAAATAATCTACGGGTACTCAGGGAGCGTACGGCCAGTTACCCCTAAGTTCGGTTCGGACCGAGTGGACACCTCAACCCAAAGAGGAAGATGCCAGAGGTTGAGGAGCTGGGGACGAAGTGGTAGAAATGTAAAATAGACACTAAGTAATAATGGCTTCCTTGACCACGTTATAGACCACCAAATTAGACTATTTCTCCTCAAAAATAAATAACGATAGTGAACACACAGTCAAAGATGTCATATTTTCTACAAAAACCAAATGCCTATCAACTACAAACAAGATGAATCTTCATTTAGAAATATTATAAAGAAATACACTACCCTAATTGACCTGAGTAAAAAAAAATCAAATTATCTACTATAAAAAAATTAAGTCAGCTAACCTTATCCTCAAAAATAACAACATACCAGTTAAGTCAAAATTACAAAGAAATTAACATTATCTTTGAGTTCAAATGCCCCTTAAAAAACTGCTCCTGATAAAACTGAACTCATAAATAATTACATTGGTCACACAACTACATGCCTATCTAAACGCCTTACATTATATCTATCTGACAATAGCTCTATTAGAACCCATTTGAACACACACACAAACCTACCAGACTCCATTCGAAACATACTAGTAGAAAACACAAACATCCACCTTTAAAAAAGATTAAAAATAATGGAAGCCCTAATAATAAAAAAGAAAAAGCCATCTCTTAACAATATTAACTAAAAACTAGGCCACAGTGTGCTAACTGTGTTCGTAAAATAAAACATCTCTATAACACACTAAAAACATACACATACCGCACACACTCAAATAAACGGAAAAAATAAAATCACCCTTGATAATGGCTAAAAGTATAGCTGAAAGCACTCGTAACTATAGAACATTTGGACAGTTTCTACACATTCTGTGTCCAAAAAAGAAAGCTCTTGTTCGAACACAAGAAAAAAAGCTTAACCGTAGTACCTTGTCTGTCATTTATAATGAAACATGCTTATATATATATATATATATATATATATATATATATTGGTGGATATACATAATATCCAACGTCGATAGCACGACTCGGAGTTTCATGCAGTCTTGCAATCTTCAGATGCTGATTAAGTGGGCTGGTGACGCTGTTTCATGCTTAAATGCAATCTTCGGGCTATATGTTTTGTGTTTTGGCTTGACTATTTATATATGCTGGTCACTGGTGCATTATGGGTAGGTCTATATTATTATCTTAACGATTATTGGGTTGGCGGTAACAGTTATGTTTCAAATTATTCTAGAGGCTATTGGAGCTGTCTTTATAGTGTTGTTTGTTAATTTTCTTTATTCATTATCTGTTTATATTTCCGAGATGAGGACTGTTGCCCTCATCTTTATTGCCATATTCACAACGTTTCGGCTATTACATGCTTCTTCAAGTGGTTGGATTTTCAAACTGAACCCTTTATTTCATCCACTGGGATAGAATGTTCTAGTTCCTTTATGAATTTAAGTGTAGTACTAAATTGAAATTATGAGACCGAACTGCCAATGTTAAAATTGCTAGATGTAACTGTAAGTTTTACGCTAACAGTTTCATCTCTTATGGTTTCTTGCTTTCCAGTGAACTTTGATCTTCAAACATTTTAATGCAATGTCAACCGTCATCTCACCTTAATTCATGTTCTTTATGTTTTTATTTACCGCCTTATTTGGGTGAAATAATTTAAAAACAAAAAATATCATATAGACAACTAAAAACTATCCTAGATTCCACTATAATATATATATATATATATATATATATATATATATATATATATTTATGAATAAAAATGACAATAGGAAAACTAGTAATTGCTGACACGTTTCGTTCGATGTGGACTTTATCAAAGCAAAATACAAAATGAATATAATTTAACAAAGTAACTAATAAAAACAAAAACAGAATGTACCTAGCAACTGGAATGTAGAGAAATGCTACTTTCATATTGTTAACTGAAAATAACGTCAGTATTTGTCACGTGTGGAGAATATTGTCATTATATCTGTGTTGATGTGTTCAACCATTTTCTTTTGATTTTATTAATCTGTTGTGTACATTTGTTTGTGAGAGCAGTAATTTTGTTAAGAAAGGTGAAATGGGAAAAAACCTGGGCATAGATTAATATTTGGGTAATTTTCTATGGCGGCACTCTCTAGAATTTTCCTTCTGGGTGAGTTTTTTTTTTATGAGTGTAGCATTTTTAAAAGCAAAATTATGTCAGAATTTATTTCTATGTATGACTAGTGCATTAGTTAAGTTGTTTTTTGTGAGGTTCCTTTTGTGCTCATAAATGCGTTTTTTTATATTTCTACTTGTTTCTCCAATATATTGGGATGAACAGTTTTGGCAATTTATTTTATAAATGCCTGCTTCAGAAATATTATTGCTATTAGTGTTTGAAGATCTTAGTATATCCATAACAGTTTTGGAAGTGTTTGTGACTATTTCAAGATTATTTAGATGGGATAGGTTATTCTGGATAGTGGACGTGACAGGATTGGTCGGTAATATTATGTATCTGTTTTCATGTGATTTACTATTTTATTATGTTATTAGTTTCGTTTCGTTTGTATGTTATTTATATATATATATATATATATATATATATATATATATATATATATATATATATATTGTGTATATTTAGGCAGCAATTTTTCATTAATGCATGTTTCATTAAATTATATAGACAAGTTTTGTCGATTTAAATAAGTTCCTTTCATATTGTCTGATAAGCATTTTTAGTACTGCTTGGTATTTGCACCAGAAGATCCAATACCAACATTTCAGAGTGTTTAGGTGTCAATCTGGGAAAAAAGCAGAGGATTCAGAAAGAGTTGGATGAGTCTAATGGTGATTATTACGAAGGTGTTTGGAGTGATCACTAATGATATCGATGTTATGCCTCCATTCATCTTCCCACAAGGCTTCTCAGAGGCCTACATCAAGTGCCTTGAGGAGTTAGTGCTGCTCTGGGTCAAGAGGGTGGCTGCTAGAAAACCCTATATTTGAAGTAATAAAAATTATATATATATATATATATATATATATATATAAGCAAATGTAAAAGAACAAAGTGTAAGATTTCAGAGTTCAAAACATTCATTTACTATTTTTAGTTTTTTTTAGTAGCATCATGATTTCCCACCTCATGAAATGTTAGAAATTTTTTTTAATGTTGAAAAAAAATGTACAGTTTTGTAGTGGGTATGTGTATGTTCTAATGTAACACTGCATAATAAATATATATACTATTAAGGAGAGAGAATAAAAGAACAGGAATTAAGAAGACAGATGGTAATGATCGACATGGAATTTAAACTTTTGATAATAATTTTTCTATAATTCTCAAAATATATATGTGTGTGTGTCTGTGTGTGGGATTATGATCAGATGTTGCTTATGCATTTCCAGTTTTCATCCGATTTTGATTAATTTTTTTTTTTGTTTGATAGATAATTCTTCAGTGCCAGTTTTGAGTCCAAATTACTGGCGCCAATGGCTGTCCATTATAACTCTCAGCAACGTTTTACTATTTACTACCTGTTATTGGATATATATATATCTTTCATAAAAACTTTAATAAAAGTAAATACTTAAAATTATTACATTAATATTATTTATTATTATACAGTTCCCTTTTCAGTCCCCCCCCATTTAAATTGTTACCCCCTCCCCCATTTGGGGATGTGCCTAAGTTGTACCCAATTGTTGTTACTAATATTGATTTTTGGGTGGGCTGACTTTAAACTTAAACTGCTCCAATTGAATGGCAAAAATTCCCAGTAATGAAAGACCCGGGCAAAGGCGGGTTATACTGCTAGTTATTGCTATAGGCATTGTACTGCTACCAGAACTATTCAACTGTATGTTTCGTTTCTCATGTTATAATGACTGATAAACTTATTGAAATTCTGAGATATTATTTTAAATTACTGCTCAAAGCCACTGAAGATGCTCATAGAATTCGGCAAGTAGAAGAAAACATACTGCCCAAAACTGCATTGAACATTTAAGGGTAGTCACTTATCCCTTAAAATTAAACCCAGAAGTGGATAACCATCTGGCTTACAGCCATATCATGTTTAAACACAAGTTCCTGTTAGATCACCAGATTTCTAGAGAATAACAGGTGCTGTAAGCTACTCAACAGGTTCAGCAAGATGGCAATGGAACAGTCTTGCAATTTACTCTAACAGAGAACCTTCATATGTGGAGGTGCTTCTGAACTGACAGGGTGAAAGATTTACCCTGTGTCATGTGGCTGAGTGGATGACCATCAGTTATTATGATTTTTTAACACAAACATTAATGATAAAGCTGACCGCCAGTACTTAAAACTTTATGAAGAGCTAGAAACATTGTAGAACATTATATAAACTTAACTCTTCGCCAGTCCAGGGCATTTTCATGTGTACTCTATGAACGTTCATGTTTCTTTTTCAGATTTATAACTGTCACAGCTTATTTGGCAAATAGAATGTGCTGATAGTGTTTGACGTAATAAAAACCTGTGTATCATGTGATGCACAGAATATATAAATTATACACACTTTTTTATCACAATATGATGCAAAGGTTATAATCATTTCGTTAAAGTGGAAAAATAGATTATTTACATTATTCAGACTATTGTCCTCATTTTTGTCGCCATATTTATAACTGATAACTGACATCCATTAAACATGGCACATGGAACTAAAACAGTCTACCCCAGTGAGTGAAATAAAGGGTTCAGTTCGACATTCCAACCACCTGAAGAAGGCCAGAGTGTACAATGGCCGAAACATTGTAATAAATATGGTGACAAAGATAAGGACAATAGTCCAAATAATGTCTATAGTCCAAATAATGTACATAATACCTTGTCTCAGAAATATAGAAAAATACTGGAAAAATAGATGTCTTTCATTTGAGATCTTATAAGGGGTGTTACAGTATCCATGTTGATAATTGTTTTGTTTGCTTAACCCTTTGCCTGTCCGAGGCATTGTCATGTGTACTATCTAAACGTTCATGCTTATTTTCAGATTTATAACTATTGCAAGGCAACTCAGCATGTTTAGCAAATAGAATCTGCAGATATATAGCGTTTCACATAAAAAAAAATACCTGTGCCTCATGTGATGCACATATGTTGTAGAGTAGTTTTCACAGTGGAGGCTTGTATTTCACTAAGTTGTTCCTAAAATAGGTTCGACGTACAAAACGTTAGGAACTTGAAATAATAGTTAATGACGCAGCAATCTAGTTGGGGTGGTTGATACTTTCATGTATGACATCGACAGACTCACTCAACTCACTGAGACCTGGCGACTGCTACTACTACTACTTATTATCTGTGGGAGAGTCTATTAACAATAGAATAGGTATGTTCCGGTATAACAACATAACATATAAATCACGAGTTATTTACACTACACACTGTGCATCACATGTGATGCAAAGATTATAATCATTGCATTAAAGTAGAAAAATAGATTATTTACATTATTCAGACTATTGTCCTCATCTTTGTCGTCATATTTATAACGTATAACTGACATCCATTAAGCATGGCATGTGGAACTAGAACAGTCTACCCCAGTGAGTGAAATAAAGTGTTCAGTTCGACATTCCAACCACCTGAAGAAGGCCGGAGCGTACAACGGCCGAAACATTTTAATAAATATGGTGACAAAGATGAGGACAATAGTCCAAATAATGTAAATAATGTACATAATACCTCATCTCAGAAATATAGAGAGATACAGAAGGGCCGAAACATTGTAATAAATATGGCAACAAAGATGAGGACAATAGTCCGAATAATGTAAATAGTGTACATAATACATCATCTCAGAAATATAGACAAATACTGAAGGGCCGAAACATTGTAATAAATATGGCGACAAAGATGAGGACAATAGTCCAAATAATGTAAATAGTGTACATAATACCTCATCTCAGAAATATAGACAGATACTGAAGGGCCGAAACATTGTAATAAATATGGTAACAAAGATGAAGACAATAGTCCGAATAATGTAAATAGTGTACATAATACCTCATCTCAGAAATATAGACTGATACTGAAGGGCCGAAACATTGTAATAAATATGACAACAAAGATGAGGACAATAGTCCGAATAATGTAAATAGTGTACATAATACCTCATCTCAGAAATATAGACAGATACTGGAAAAATAGATGTCTTTCATTTGAGATCTTATAAAGGGTGTTACAGTGTCCATGTTGATAATCATGTTGTTTGCTTAACCCCTTGCCTGTCCGAGGCATTGTCATGTGTCCTATCCAAACATTCATGCTTGTTCTCAGATTTGTAACTATTGAAAGGCAACTTAGCTTATTTGGCAAATAGTCTGTGCAGATATATAGCGTTTCACGTAAGAAAAACTTGTGCGTCACAAGTTATTTACAACTACACTCTGTGCATCACGTGATGCAAAGGTTATAATCATTTCATTAAAGTGGAAAAATAGATTATTTACATTATTCGGACTATTGTCCTCATCTTTGTCACCATATTTATAACGTATAACTGACATCCATTAAACATGGCACGTGGAACTAGAACAGTCTACCCCAGTGAGCGAAATAAAGGGTTCAGTTTTTCTGTTTTTTTTAAGCATTACACCCCGAGCAAGGCGTGAAGACACTAGGATGCAGGGGGTTGCAGAAGATTTGGAGCGAGAACAGATAGGAGTGATAGAAGAAAGGATGAGGAGAGGGATAGACCAAGGTAACTGGAGATATCGATTGACATTACATTTGAATAGTTGGAGATTATAGCTCTCAGGGAAACAGTTATTGGGAAGGGTGTTCCACAGGTGAGAGGTGCGAGGTATGAAGCTATTGGAGTAGAAGTGACGGCTATATTTAAAAGTTTCTACAGTGTAAGGGTCAGAGCGGGATGCCAGCCTCATAGGGCGCTTGAATTCATTCCAATCATCTGAAGAAGGCGAGAGCGTACAACGGCCGAAACATTTTAATAAATATGGCAACAAAGATGAGGACAATAGTCCAAATAATGTAAATAATGTACATAATACCTTGTCTCAGAAATATAGAAAGATACTGGAAAAATAGATGTCTTTCATTTGAGATCTTATAAAGGGTGTTACAGTATCCATGTTGATAATCGTTTTGTTTGCTTAACCCTTTGCCTGTCCGAGGCATTGTCATGTGTACTATCCAAATGTTCATGCTTGTTTTCAGATTTATAACTATTGCAAGGCAACTCAGCATGTTTAGCAAATAGAATCTGCAGATATATAGCGTTTCACATCATAAAAATCAAGGCATCAAATGTGATGCAAAGAACATACAAATTGTAAGTTATTTGCATTACGCTCTGTGCATTGCATGTGATTCAAAGGTTATAATCATTCCAGTAAAGTGGAAAAATAGATGTCTTTCATTTGAGGCCTTACATTATCAGTCAAGCATCCTGTGGTCATATAGGATGTACAAAAGATTAGATTAGGTCTTTCATCAGAGATCCTGCTCAATAGTAGACTCTTTCCTTAAGCATCCTTAGTTTTATCAGTCTTTTAATAATCATGGCTCGTGTGCAGCACATATGAGACATGGACATGGAAATCAGGTCCCGTGCATCACTTATGACACGCAGGATAAGCAAAGGGTTAGAATTTTTTTTTTCTTGTCTATAAACATGCCAATTTTTGTAAATATAGACATTGTCGTGTGTACTATCCAAATGTCCATGCTTGTTTTCAGATTTTTAACTATTGCAAGGCAACTCAGCTTGTTTAGCAAATAAAATGCGCAGATATATAGTGTTTCACATAAGAAAAACCTGTGCCTCATGTGATGCACAGAACGTACAAATCACGAGTTATTTACACTACACTCTCTGCATCGCATGTGATTCAAAGGTTATAATCATTTCAATAAAGTGGAAAAATAGATGTCTGTCATTTGAGGCGTTACATTATCAGTCAAACATCCTGTTGCCATATAGGATACACAAAATATTAGATTAGGTCTTTCATCAGACAAGCTGCTCAATATCAGACTCTTAAGGGTTCTTAACTTTACCACTCTTTTAAAATCATGGCTCGTGTGGACTGCACATCATGCAGAGGCATGGAAATCACATGTCCTGTGCATCACTTATGACACACAGGACAAGCAAAGGGTTAGAAATAATTTTTTTTCTTGTCTCTAAACATGCCAATTTTTGTAAATATAGACATCCATACATGACATCATCAGAAAATAAGAGTGATAACTAAAGTAAAAGCCAAAATACGTAAAATTCAGTAAACATTAGATTACAGAGAATATTTTCCTAAATTTTTAAGATTCCTGGGTAGTTAAAAAATTATATGAGAAAAGTGCACACACTATATTCTTCAAACAATTTTTACAGATATGTCTACTGTAGGAAAAATTTACATAAACTTCCGTCTGTCCATCAAGCTGTCAACACCTTAAATAAACATCGAATGCCATGTTAAAAAATGCATTTCAGCAAAATTTTAAACTTAAAGTATGTAATATTTGCTTTAAATCTGCAAATATTCCTCAAATAAAATTTCAGAAAAGTACATTTTGTTTTTAAAAGATTTTTTTAATAAAGAGAATTACATTGTGATGACAGCCAAAAATGGTGGTAAAATCAGAAATTTTTAGTGATTTCGTATAAAGAAAACTCCTTCAGCTTATAATAGTTATAAATCATAAAACAGGCAAGTGTCCTGTGGTCATAAGTGATGCACAAAATATTAGATTAGGCCTTTCATCAGACCACCTGCTCAATAGCAAACTCTTAAGCGTCCTTAGTTTTACCACTCTTTTAAAATCATGGCTCGTGTGCACCAGACATGGTGTATGAATGTGGAAATCACATATGATGCACAGAACAGGCAAAGGGTTTAAAAATCATACAGGAATTCTCAAGAAGTCCCCATAATTTAAAAACAAAATGACTTTTAATACACTCTAATAATTCAATGTGTAAAATTTACAATAAGCATAAATATGTAACTTCTATCATGAAAGTTTATTCTCCAATATGTTTTTTCATATGTTGTTTCAAATTTGAAACATTAGAAAGTTTTACTTGACAAACCTCACAGTGGAAAAATTTGTCTTCAGTGTGTGTTAACTTGTGCTTTTTAAGATTAGAACTTGTTGAAAACTTAGCACCACATACCTCACACTGGAAAGGTTTTTCTCCAGTATGTGTAAGCATATGCTGTTTGAGAGTTGATTTGTGAGAAAATTTGGATCTGCACACCTCACAATGGAAAGGTTTCTCTCCAGTGTGTGTCAGCATGTGTTGTTTCAAAGTTGATCGCCAGGAAAACTTTGCTTCACAAATCTCACAATGAAATGGTTTTTCTCCAGTATGAGTAAACATGTGTTGTCTAAGACCTGCAATCTGGGAAAATTTTGCTTCACAAATCTCACAGTGAAAAGGTTTCTCTCCAGTGTGTATTAATATGTGCTGTTTCAGAACTGAACGCTGAGAAAATTTATCACCACAAACCTCACAGAGAAAAGGTCTCTCACCTGTATGTATTAACATATGTTTTTTCAGATTGGAACTTCTAGAAAACCTTGCTACACACACTTCACATTGGAAAGGTCTCTCTCCAGTATGTGTTAGCATGTGTTGTTTGAGAGATGAATTCTGTGAAAATGTAGATCCACACACTTCACAGTGAAATGGTTTCTCTCCAGTATGTATTAATATGTGCTTTTTGAGAGTTGAGCTCCGGGAAAAGGTTGCTCCACAAACTTCACAATGAAAAGGTTTTTCTCCAGTATGTATTCTTTTGTGCTGTTTGAGATGTGAGCTCCTGGAAAACGTCTCCCCACAAGCTTCGCAATGAAAAGGCTTTTCTCCAGTGTGCATCAGCATATGCTGTTTGAGACTGGAACTTTGGGAAAATTTGGCTTTGCAAATCTCACATTGAAACGGCTTCTCCCCTGTGTGTATTAGCATGTGCTGTTTGAGACCAGCATTTTGGGTAAATTTGGATCCACAAACTTCGCAGTGGAAAGGCTTCTCTCCAGTGTGTGTTCTTACATGCCGCTCAAGGGTTGAATTACAGGAAAGGCTTAATCCACAAACCTCACAGTGCCACATTCGTTTTTCTTCATCTGCGTCTATGTTGCTCATTTTATCCAAATAGATCCCAAACTGCAAAAAGAAAAGAAAAATGTTAAAAATTATCTTTTTTATAAATTTGTATATGGACGAAGTTTTTTTTTTGTATATCTAGAAGGGCTTATTTTCCGTGAAAATGGAATGGCCTACTTGAAACAGAAATCGCAATTTTGAAATGGAGATTTTTTTTTTTTTCTAACAGATTTGCAAACTGCCATTTTAGTTTGCTACTATGCTTGCCGTTCTTAGCTCACTCATCAGAAAGCCATCACAGGATAAAGTCCGTAATGTTTTAATACGTCCCCCTGACTTACTGCCTCCCTACAGTTTGCAGTATTTAGGAACCAAGTTTTTTACGATGTCGGCTTGATGTAATAAAAAAAAGAAAAAGTGGTAGTGCGGAGGGTGCAAAAATGTTGTCTTTTTGTTTTATTCTTTCTTTTTCCTATCACACAAGGTGGGGACAGTTTGTCATTTCAGAAAGCCAAATTTTACAAATTAGACTTTTTTTCAAAAATGTTATTTAATAATTTCAATAAAGTGGCCGAAAAATAATGTAATTTTTTTGTCTCTAGATGACTTTGTGGTGCTACTTTTCTGTAGGTTTTGCTACTTTCACTTAATTCTTAGTTAGAATTGTAGAATTTTTTGCAAAGGTTGTCCCAGAAACTGATGAAGTTAGAGTAAGAGTCGAAGTATCTATCAAACTGTAGCAACTTATCCAATAGTTGCCTATTCCAGCAAGTAAAATGTTTAATGGATGTCAGTTATCTCCTGTTAATGTCCCTCTGAAAGTTTTCCACTGCCTTAACCGGGTATTGAACTCACACTCTTTGGGTCTTGTCACTAGATCTAACCAACGCCTTTATCCACAAGGACACAGAGCCCACCTGTAGTTTATACTGCAAATGTGCTGAACGGACCTTAATTACAGTTTTGAGGAGAGATTGTGTTGTCAAGTGTGATCAACAATTTGAACAAGGTCATCATGCTCATGCCCTCGGTCACGATGACTTGTGACTTTGTGCTAGCACAGCTATCAACACACTCCCAAGTGTTCCGTCTACCCAATTTCACTCACAAGGCTTGGGTCAACCGATGGTATGGTTTTTAGGCACTTTTCAAAGGAGCCACACAATGGGATCATCTCCTTCAAGACCAATAACATCCGGAAGTCTCCTTCCTGACAAATCAACCATAGTGAGATTTGAAATATATATATATATTAGATATATTATATATAGATTTCGAACATATCGCCTGTGTGTGTATCACCTATGGCACTTTAGATGAGACAATATATAAGCAAAGCATATTTGTAAATTCGTGTTTGCTGGTATTTGTTTTTTTACTAATGTTCATCCAATACAAGGGCCAAGAGCCATTCACGGTAGAGGATTACTGTGTGGTATTGTATAAAGGGCAAGAAGTCCATAGGAAGTCTATGCAGGAAAGATTATGGTTAACCTTAGAATTAAAGAAGCCAAGATTGTAATGATCGAGGAAGCATCCTCTCAGGAGTCTGGTCCACAAAGCTGCAATTTTTGGGAAGAAGCTGTTCAAATGGAACTTACTTCTTACTATAGGAATATGAGGGGAATAGGGATGATTCACCTTTGTGTATGTGGCATGGCAGATCCCAGTTGTAAAGGTCAGGGGTTGTGGGTCTAAGGAAAGAATGGTCAATTAGAAGGCCATGAAAATAAAAAATGGAGCATTGAGAGGTTGAAAGAACTTTGATATGAATAAGGCATGAACCTTGCTAAAAAAAAGCGTATGCTCTTATTTTGTAAACGTCATCAACTCAGTTTTTTCATTGATTTGAATTCTTAGGAGTTTCTAGTTTCTTTGCATTGTTTTACTCAAATTAAAGCAGTGATGAAGGCTAGCAACAGCTAGTTGAAATATTTCCATGAAATAAATCATTCATTTGGAACTACAAGTTTTTCTTTTAATTATGCAATTACCAATGGAAACAAGCATCCTAACTTTGATAACAATTTAAATTTGGTTTGAAAAGCATCAAATATTACGCTTATTGGAAATATTGAATCTAATTTAATATTTAATTTAGCTTGGAATTTAAACTAAAATTAAACCTTCAACAAAGATTTTTTTTAAATTTGGGTATTGCTTTTTTTTTTTCTTTTTTTTTTTTTGCCATGTACCTGTCCTTGGGCAAAAGAAAAATGACAAAAATAGGAAATATTTTTTTTAAAAATCTTACTTATTATAAAACGCAGATTGTGTGTGTGTGTGTGTGTGTGTGTGTGTGTGTGTTTGTCTGACTGTACGTTTATATATTGGATCGGATTTCCTAATATTTTTCAACCAATTTCAACAAAACTTCACAGGACTAAAATAAAATTACCTTGCAGTGGTTCTGACAGTGCCAAAATTGGAAAAACACAATTGTTTTTGCACAAAATCAATTTGAAAACATGATTAAAAGGCATCACAAGAATGAAAGGGGGACAACTCATATCGAGTTATACTTATTATAAAAACCCAGGTTGTTTGTGTGTGTGTGTGTGTGTGTGTGTGTGTGTGTGTGTTCATTTATATATGGGATCAGATTTCCTACATTTTTCAACCGATTTCAACAAAACTTCACAGGACTACGTAAAATTACCTTGTGCTATTGGTTCTGACAGTGCCAAAAATTGGAAAAAACAAATTGTTTTTGCACAAAATCAATTTGAAAACATGATTAAAAGGCATCACATTTAAATGAAAGGGGGGACAACTCATATCGAGTTATACTTATTATAAAACCCAGGTTGTTTGTGTGTGTGTGTGTGTGTGTGTGTGTGTGTGTGTGTGTGTGTGTGTGTGTTCATTTATATATGGGATCGGATTTCCTACATTTTTCAAAAATTCTTCAACAAAACTTCACTTTTTTTTTGTTTGCAGGTAGTGTTTCTTATTGTCTTGCACACTTTTTCTTTATTTTTACATTCAGAATGCTTTAAAATTTCATTTACAAGACAATTGTTTATAATAAAATTCTATTCAATCAGTAGAGACTCATAACGATTGAAAACAATGTCTTTGATTGAGTTTGGGTTTGACCAATTCATAAAAAAAAAACAAAAAAAAAAAAAACTAATTAAGACATGCGTGTCCGTCAACTTTAAACAATAATCTTTATCAATTTTATTTTTCAGTCTTTATGATGGTCAATACTTGATCTATCTCTTACTGTTACATCCACGGACAACGCCGGGCTCTACTGCTAGTATTTAATAAGGCATGGACCTCACTAAAAAGCATATGCTCTTACTTTGTAAACCTCATCAATTTGGGTATTGGTGGGTACCTGCCCCTGGGCTAAAGAAAAATGACGAAAATAGGAAATACTTTTTTTTTTTCAAAATATTTCTTTCGGAATGCTAAAATAGATTTGATTGGTGGTAATGACAGAATTTTTTATGCAGAATCAAAGATTTAAAAACACAGAATCGTATCCTTGGATTGTAAGAATTGTAAAAAAAAAAAAAAAAAAATTTTACTGAAAAATTGGTTTTTTTATAAATTTTCAATGGACGTTAAAAAAAGTTTTCAAATGAAATATTTTTATTATTGTTCACCTAATACAAGAACCAAGAGCCACTCAAGGTAGAGGGTTATTGAATGAAATTGTTGTAAGTGCAAAATGGGGGCAGGAAGATACGTGTATCATGAGGATATGTAGGATAGTTAACAATTAACCCTAGACTTGAAGAGGATAACATTGTAGCAATTAGAGAAAACATCCTCTCAGGAGCCTGTTCTACAAAGTCTCTCTCTTTATGTGCTGTGTCCCCTCAAGACATAAGTGATCATGACTCTCCACAATTTTCTTTGTTTCTAACAAAGTTTTCTATCTTTTAATATTCTTGCTGCTTTAAATAAATTTTGTCTTTTCATTATTTCTAAACCTTGTTCTGCCATCCATTTTCTCAAGCTTGCCAAGTATGTTATGCGTTGCATTCCGCTGTATCTCTTGCCCTCAATTTGTCTTGTGAGTGTTAGATTTTCCAAGCCCTCCTTCCTCATTATGTGCCCCAGAAATTTCAACTGTCTCTTCCTGATTATTAAGTAGAAGTTTCTCTTTTTTTTTTTTCCATTTTCTCTAAAACCTTATTGCTGGTCACATATTGGGTCCACGGTATCCTCAGCATGATTCTGTAGAACCATATTTATGTTGCTTCAAGTCTCTTCTCCATCTTCATCGGTAAGGAAATTGTCCAGCATTCACTGCTATACACGAGGACAAATATCACACGACAATCCAGCAGGCTTTTCTATGTTTCTAACGAAATTTTTCCATATCTTAATACTCTGCTTAGCTTTTCTTTGTTTCTGTCGCTTCAAGTCTCTTCTTCATCTGTGAGGAGATTGTCCTGCATTCACTGCCATATAGGAGGACTGATATTAGATGTTTGAGTTCAGTAATCTTTTCTTTTTTCTCTTGCTTCAAGTCTCTTCTTCATCATGTGAGGAGATTGTCCAAAATTCACTGCCATATAGGAGGACTGATATTCATTAACAATGTTCATTCATACTCTTTTCTTTGTTTCTCTTTTTTCAACTCTCTTCTTCATCTGTGAGGAATCCCTTTTTCCAGATTCACTGCCATATAGGAGGAATGATATTACATTCAGTAATCCTTTCTTTGTTGACTGTTGCAAAACTCTCTTTTCTCATGTGAAGATTCTTCAGCATTCATTGAATATATAATAGGACTGATTTTGACAGAATGGAATTGAGTAGACTCTTTTCTTTTTTTCTGTTGCTTCAAGTCTCTTCTTCATATTTTTCATTGAGAAATTTCCAGCATTCACTGCTATACACGAGGACAGATATCCCATAACAGCTCAGCAATTCAATTTTTTTTGTTTCTCAACAATTTTTTCTATATCTTAATACTTGCTTAAGCTTTTGAAATGCATCTTTTTTATATCCCAACGCAAATTTTTATTTCTGTGTCTCATCCTCTGTCCTCTGTAAGAACACTTCCCAGATATTTAAATTTTTGTGCTTGGCTGATTCTTTCGTACCTTTGTTGTTTTGCAACTTACATTTGGGGCTCATCCTTTTGCTAACAACAAGGCATTCTGTCTTGCAGTTGATGTTTAGTCCAGTGCTTCTCTGCATCCTGGGTCCTGACCAGGGGTGGTAGCACCTGTTAGGGTCCCAGCTATGGGCAAATAGTTAACCCCCAAACTGGGGTCAATACACTATTGTTGTAGAGTAGTTTCACAGTGGAAGCTTGTATTTGTACTAAGTCGGTCCTAAAATAGATTCGACGTACAAAACGTTAGGAACTTGATATAATAGCTAATGACGTAGCAATCTAGTTGTGGTGGCTGATACTTTAGTATCCGACTAACGGTCGTCCGACATCGACTGACTGACCAACTCGCTGAGCGACTGCTACTACTCCTACTTATTATAGGTGGGAGAGTCTATTAACAATTGAATAGGTGTGTTCCACTATAGCAACTATGAAGATATAAAAATACATTTTTATAGTAAAAATACCAGCAATACATTTTTGAAAGAAGAAAAAAAAAATTACTGGTGATATATTTGACTCTTGATAAAAAAAACTTCTTTACAAAAACACATCAGTGAAACCTGATCCACAAACTGATTTCTTACAAAGAATACATATTCTATTCATACGAACCTATCCTAAAAGTATCCTGGGTATGACGATAAGCTACGTCTGACAGCAAGGCCTCTGATCTGAAGGTTTTGAGGAGCAAGGAAATCACCTCTTAATTGCTGGTGTTCCCATATCCACCCTGACCTGGGGTGGTAGCACCTGTTAGGGTCCCAGCTACAGGCAAACCACTATGAAGGTGAAAAAATAGGTTTTAATACCAGAAATCCTTTGCAAAAACAAATTATTACCAGTAATACATTTTTGAAAAAAAAGAATTGAAAAAATAAATATTGCCAGCAATAAAACTTGTCGGCATTAAATAAATCACTGAGGTTGATATACCGTAAAACCAAAGCAAACCAAACCATTTTGTAGCATGAGTTACTACTTGTTACAGTTGAATAAGATAGAGACTTTCAAAGAAAGATGAATTCAATATTTTTGAAAGAAATCACTTGGAGGAATTTTACATACATGTTTTTTATAGGATTAATACAAACATAATATTTGTCACTTAGCAGACTGCCGTCCTATGTATGACAATAAACTGCATCTACGTCCTGGATAAGACGATAAACTACGTGCAGCAGCAAGGCCTCTGATCAGGTGATTTCGATGAGCGTGGAACCACTTATTTGCTGGTGTTAACCACCTCTTAATTGCTAAATTATTACCAGCAATATATTTTTGAAAAAAAAAATTTAAAAAAAAAAAGTATTGCCAGCAATAAAACTGGTCAGCATTAAATAACCCATTGAGGTTGATATGCTGTAAAGCAAACCAAACCAAACCAAACCAGTGTGTAGTGGTCTAGTTGTTTCACTTGTCCCATTTCAGACATCAGAGTTACATAATGTAGTGACTCGGTAATAAGAATAAACAATTGTAGATGTTTGTTTACGGCTGCGTGAATAACATGACCGCACAATTTATATTAAACATAAAATACCACAAAGTATGAAATACAAGAAGGAACAAAATGGTTTTAAAACATAACATTGTATTTATTTGTGTGTTGATGTACATGTGTAGAAGTTAAAGATCTGATGGAGTTATGTCTCTTAGACTGGGAATATTTTTATCTGAGCTCACAAAAGTTGAATTAATTAGAAAGCTTAGAAATGCTTAATAAACTGTAGTTTTAGAAGAATATTTCAAAGAGAAAAGTTCTTGTTGCATGTTTTGAAATGTTCTGTATGTTTGTAATGTAATTTGGAAAAGTTTGTACATACGTGTATACATGAATATGCTTTTAACGTCCTGACCGTTTTTGGTCTATTATAGAATCCTTAAGATCACATCTTCTTAGGCAAATGAAGAAAGGAGAGAGAACGAAAGCTTGTTCTGCTATTTATAGATAACTAAAGTAGAGCCCGGTGTTGCCCGGGTATGTAACAGTAAGAGATAGATCAAGTATCGATCATCATAAAAACTTTGAAAATAAAATTGACAAAGATTATTGTTTAAGGTTGACCCACATACATGTCTTTAATTACTTTTTTTTTTTTTTTTTAATTGGTCAAACCTTCAAACAAAAACATTGTTTTCAATCATTATGAGTCTACCGATTGAATAGAATTTTATTATAAACAATTGTCTTGTAAATATAATTTTTAAAGCATTCTGAATGTAAAAAAGAAAAAAAAGTGTGCAAGACAATAAGAAACACTACCTGCCAAAAAAAAAAAATCTGAAGTTTTGTTGAAATTGGTTTAAAAATGTTCAAATTGATCCCATATATAAATGAACACACACACACATACAGCCTGGGTTTTATAAGTATAACTCGATATGAGTTGTTCCCCTTTCATTCTCGTGATGTCTCTTAATCATGTTTTCAAATTGATTTCATGCAAAAACAATTGTGTTTTTTTTAATTTTGAAAACGTCAGAACCACCACAAGGTAATTTTACGTGGTCCTGTGAAGTTTTGTTGAAATCGGTTGAAAAATGTAGGAAAACAATCCAATATATAAACGTACACACAAACACAAAACCTGGGTTTTATAATAAGTATGATGTAATCACGTGACAGGATCACAGTGAGTGGTGGGAAATATGACTTGGTTACAAACTTTGGAAAAATATTTGTATGTCAAAACATTGCAACGCCCAATAAATTGTGTTTTTATTGACCAATTAGAAACCTGATGTTTCCTGAAAAATATTTACTAGCCGAGCAGGCTTCTTTTTTCACTTTTTTCGGGATGCTACAAGTGTTTCTCAAACTATCTGATATGGCATCTGGCATTTTTTTTTTTCTCAATGTGTCACATACCTGTAATTTTGAAATGGTAATATTAATTTATACCGAAAAACAGGTATATATAATGAATATAATAGAGAAGTTGACTACTTTTTTTGTCTTCCATTTATTTTGCAAAAAATAATTCAATATCAAAACATGTAAAAAGTAATAAAAAAAAAAATAAGCAGTTTATTAGCACAAAAACAAAATGGACTGAGCATGTGAGCAATGAGGAGATCTTGGAGGGGATGCAAACAAGGAGGAAGCTTATGCTTAACATAAGGAAGAGGCAGATGAAATTTCTGGGACACGTGATGAGAAAAGAGGGCCTGGAGAATCTGACACTCACAGGACGAATAGATGTTTGGTTGTTTTGTTTTATGGCACATCAACTTCAATAGGTCATTTAATGCCAACAAAATTTTTAAATAGATTCATAGCGATAGTTTGGTAAAAAAAAAAGGTGTGTATGTATAAATATATATTTGAACCATTTTTTCATTACTCATATTTTTGAGGACAATCCAACTTCTTTTAGGAAATTTACAATCTTGGATGGTTTTATTTTCATAAAAAGTATTTTTTAATTACTCACTTGGTAATATTTTGTTTGCACTAGATCAAAATCTACACACTCTAACAATATATGTTTCACTGTAAATTTCTCTTGGCATGTAGTGAATATTGAGGATTCTGTGCCCTCTGGTTTGGTTTGGTTTGTTTTACGGCATATCAGCCTCAATGGGTTATTTAATGCTGACAATTATTTTTTCCTGGTAATGTTTTGTTTTGTCAAAAATCTATTTCTGGCAATATTTTTTTTTCAAAAATGTATTGCTGTTAATATTTTTTTTCTTAAAAAAATTATTGCTGGTAATAATTATTTTACAAAGTATTGCTGGTATTAAAACCTATTTTTACTCTTTCACAGTGTTTTTACCCCAGTTTTGGGGTTAACTATTTGCCCATAGCTGGGACCCTAACAGGTGCTACCACCCCAGGTTAGGGTCGACCTGGGAACACCAGCAATTAAGAGGTAGTTCCATGCTCCTCAAGACCTCCTGATCAGAGGCCTTTCTTGAATAATCTATTTCTGGCAATATTTTTTCTTCAAAAATGTATTGCTGTTAATATTTTTTTTCTTAAAAAAATTATTGCTGGTAATAATTGTTTTACAAAGTATTGCTGGTATTAAAACCTATTTTTACTCTTTCACAGTGTTTTTACCCCAGTTTTGGGGTTAACTATTTGCCCATAGCTGGGACCCTAACAGGTGCTACCACCCCAGGTTAGGGTCGACCTGGGAACACCAGCAATTAAGAGGTAGTTCCATGCTCCTCAAGACCTCCTGATCAGAGGCCTTTCTTGAAAAATCTATTTCTGGCAATATTTTTTCTTGAAGAAATCTATAGCTGGTCATATTCTTTTCAAAGAATGTATAGCTGTATCAGTATTTCTGGTATTTTTTTTTAAAGTATTGCTGATAATAATTTTCCCTACAAAAATTATTGCTAGTAATATTTTTTTTTTTTTTATTAGGAAGTATTTCTGGTATTAAAACCTATTTTTACACAAGTTTGGGTGTTAACTATTCGCCCATAGCTGGGACCCCAACAGGTGCTACCACCCCAGGTCAGAGTAGACCTGGGAACACCAGCAATTAAGAGGTGGTTCCATGCACCTCAAAACCTCCTGATCAGAGGCCTTGCTGCTGGATGTAGTTTATCGTCATACCCAGGACAGACGAATAGAGGGCAAAAGAGACAGGGTAAAGCAGCGGATGATATACGTGGCGGACTTGGGCAGGTGGATGGTGGAGCATGGTCAGGGGGAGTTGGCAGAAGCACAAAACATGTTGAGAGCCACAAGGGATAAGGAGGAGTGGAGGACCATGATCGTCTACATCCTGAAAGGACACGGCACATAAAAAGAAAAAATCTTTACAAATGATTCCTTAGCATGGCTTGGACACTGGCCACGTATCAGTAGCTGATGATTCCTGTACCAGCACTGATCCGTGGGCCACCACTTTTGAGAAGTACTGGTTTAATCCTTACTTCCCTTCACTGTCTCCCATCAGAGCTCTGTCTTCTATCAATACTATGTCATCTGTATAGGTTGAATAAATCCGGTGAGAAGACACATCCTTGTCTTACACCACTTTCTATTTTTGTATATCTGCTAAATTCCTTTCCTATATCTATGCAAGTGGTTTGCTGTCAGTGTAGGTCCTTGATTAATGTCCTTCTCAAATATATCCAGTTTGCTGAAAGATAACAGATCTTTGTGGCATACTTTATCAAATGCAATTGCATAATCTATAAAAACTATCCCTTCTGTATTTATATTGCAATTAATTTGCTGTCAGGATATAGGTCCTTGATTAATGTCCTTCTCAAATATATCCAGTTTGCTGAAAAGATAACAGATTTTGTGGCATACTTTATCAAATGCACTTGCATTTTCTATAAAACGCAGTCCTTCTGTATTTGTATTACATTTGATTTGCTGTCAGGATATAGGTCCTTGATTAATGTCCTTCTCAAATATATCCAGTTTTTGCTGAAAGATAACAGATCTTTGTGGCATACTTTTTATCAAATGCACTTTGCATAATCTATAAAAACGAACAAAAATTCTGTATTTGTATTGCAAGTGATTTGCTGTCAGTATATAGGTCCTTGATTAATGTCCTTCTCAAATATATCAGTTTGCTGAAAATGATAACAGATCTTTGTGGCATACTTTATCAAATAGCACTTGCATTAATCTAAAAGCAAAAGGCTAATCCTTCTGTATTTGTATTGCAAGTGATTTGCTGTCAGGATATAGGTCCTTGATTAATGTCCTTCTCAAATATATCCAGTTTGCTGAAAGATAACAGATCTTTGTGGCATACTTTATCAAATGCACTTGCATAATCTATAAAACACAGTCCTTCTGTATTTGTATTGCAAGTGATTTGCTGTCAGGATATAGGTCCTTGATTAATGTCCTTCTCAAATATATCCAGTTTGCTGAAAGATAACAGATCTTTGTGGCATACTTTATCAAATGCAATTCTTGCATAATCTATAAAAACACAGTCCTTCTGTATTTGTATTGCAAGTGATTTGCTGTCAGTATATAGGTCCTTTTTAATTTCCTTCTTTTATATCCAGTTTGCTGAAAGATAACAGATCTTTGTGGCATACTTTATCAAATGCACTTGCATAATCTATAAAACGCAGTCCTTCTGTAATTGTATTGCTCTTTCTGGTAACACTCTGAGCGTAAATACAGTGTGACCCGGATATAAGAGAGATTTTCTCTGGTCCCAAATTAGAGCCTGTGTTAATGTATATAAAATAGACCAAACCCGGATATAAGAGACTTCGTCTCCGGTCCCGACAACTCTCTTATATCCGGGTTACACTGTATCATTTTCAGGGTCGGATTTGGATGAAGAGCGACCCTAGTCTATTCCACCTGTGAGGCCCCTCCAAAACCCTACATTGTCACTAGAGGGAAATGGAAGAGTAAATTAAACAATTTGCGACGAAAACCGAGGATGATGACGGGTGTTTAAAATTACTGAAGGTTTGTTTAGAGTCTACAGTGAGTTATGTATGAAAGGCCTATGACAGTGTCAAAAATATTATACACCTTGGCTGGAGGGGGACCTATGTTGAGGCCCTGCTAAGCCTCGAGGTAAATGCGCCACTGTCGTGTTCTTTATTCTAGTTGAGGTGTACAAAACTTTAGTGGCGTCGAAAATGTTTATTACTTTTAAAAAGTTAGGTAAAATTGTACTTTTAGATTATTATAGAATTCTAAACTCTACACACCTGTCAAAAAAATATTAAAAAACAGACGAACTTCTTTAAAAATCTATGGTGAACCGAACGATATCACTTACGCTTAAACTTTCTTTTTAAAAACTTAAACATGCACAAAAAAATAAAGTATATTTTTTATATAAAATGTACATTTAAAAAACATTGAATCAATAAAAAAAAAAATACCTTTTTTCCAGTTATGTAGAAAGGGTTTGAAAAATTTGAATGTGGTTTAAAATTTTATTTTTAAATTAATTAAATATTTTTGCTATTTTTGAGTAGACCTCGAATTTTTTAAAATCTTTATTTAGTTGAATTTTTTTAATTAAATTTAATTAATGTAGAAATCTATTTTTACAAGAATTATTTAGAAAACAAACCAAAGTTGAATTTTAATTCAATTTAATTAAAAAAAATATTTTAAATTTATTTTAAAAAATATGTTTTTGCAAAGAGAGAAGAAAAATTTAAATATAGAAAAGTTGTGTTTTTTATAAGAAATATATTTTCAAACATTAATATTCATTGTATTTACTTACCTTTAAAAACCAGAAGAAAATGAAATTTAAAAAAAAAAAAATACGTAAATCGATTCGCAATCAAGTTTTTAACAGTTCGATATTTTCAAACAAGATTTTAAGTATTTTTTGAATTTTTTTTTGGATAAAAGAAAAAAAAAATGTTGACCAAAAAAATTACATCCTCAATAAATCTTTCACGAAGGAAAAAAAAAGATTAAATAATTAAATTATTTTTTTTAAAAAGTTCATTTCCAAAGAAATTACTTTTTTTTTTCATTTAAAAACCACAACAAAGGAAGTTGGCAACCGGTGTCAATCTATATTTACTTCCTTGTGTAAAAAAAGACCGACACCCTTCGTTCATTCTCTAATTTGCTTTGAGAATGAACAACTCCTGGTAATTGATTAAACGTATTATTGGGTCTACTTCGGGGTTAAAATAGTTGCAAATTTCCAACATGCGGGTCGATGTTCGACTTTTATGCAAAAGAACGTTTTATTATTTCAAAAACTTTCCTTTTATGGATACTCGGGGTTTTTTTTATTTCAAACGCGGGTATAAATACACTCTGTGCCTCCAACAATTCGCTAAAAAAATCAGTATAGCTGCTAGCATAATGATAAAAAGGCCCCAAACTTAATAAAAACAAAGTTTAATCGTAAAAATGTTTATATTTTATGTTATTATTGAGAGGAAAGAACAAGATATTTTTTAATTATTTTTAAAAAATATTCCTTCTTTCTAACACGTTCTAAATTTGGGTAAAAAATCTCGTTTTTTTTTTTAGGGGTGGGTGTTAACTTTGTTCTGCTTGTGGCACTGGGCATTTTAGCGAAGCAGTTTCCGGGGGAGGAAACCATTTGTAGCTTTGCTATGTTTTTCCACGCCCACATTTTATTCGTCTGCGATTGGCTTATAAATCAATACTACTTTTCTATAGGACAATTTAGCCATCGCAGTCATTTCTTTGAATCCTTCGGTTTTGAGCTTGCTTGCCTGTTTTGTTAGTATGAATGTAGTGATTGGTTAATTTTAACCAATCACATATTTTAGTGCAAGATTAACCTTTTCCCATGCTTCTGTCTAGTTTTATTCTTTTTTTTAAAAGAGGCGACTTTTAAACAAGTCATCAAAAGGATCCAATAAGTTTTGCCTGTCCAAATGAATCCACGATCTTACTCGTTATATTTCAAACGCACACACAGACACAGAATTTTGTAATATAAACTCACACTTCTCATCTGTAACTTATCCAAGTTCAATCAACCAGGACTGTTAATTTCGAATCATTCTATAACACAACACATTTCTGATCAATTGTATTCTTATTATCTATTCTAACAAACAGACCTTTGTTCTAATATTGATTCCTTAACATTCTTCTCTCAAAAAGAACTTTATTCGAACAATCAATTACAAACCAAAATACAGTTAAAGGGGGACAACTTCTTTCCTTTAATCTATACATTGAATACAATTTTATTGCATGTTTGTTCTTGTATGTTATTTCAATATATACTTGTTGATTCACAGTTTGGAATTTTTGTTGTTTACTTGAATCCTGTACGTTGAAAGTTAAATAATATAAATAGTATTGGTCCATCTGCCCACCGGGCCATTACACATTAATTTGGAAATTCTTGCAAAAATCAAATAATTGTCTGATTTTAATGAAACTTCCAAGAACATTTGAATGAAATAAGAAAAATGTAGGATTAAAAAATAAATCAATTCTTTGTTTTTATTTTCGGATACGAAACTTTTTTTATTTTTGCGTGAAAAATAATCTGAACATTCAAAAATTTGAGAATCCAAATTCTTAAAATATCAAATAGAACCTTGCATTTTTTTAAGATAATTCTCTGGTCGAGCAGTAAAAAAGCATGCAGAATCAAATGGTGTTTTCTTTTACAAAATTTGGATTATTTCATCGAACCCTGGTGCTGAATCATTTTCATTTTTTTCAAATATTAACGTACTACACACAGCTTAAATTGAAAATGGGGTGTCTAAAAAAACACTGGTATCCACTAAAACAAAGTTCATCCTGGTGAATAAAAAATGTTAGATTAAAATATAAAACCATTAATTTCTTTATATATATATATATATATATATATATATATATATATATATATATATATATTTCTCTCCCGTCGGTTTCGACGTATGAGGATCTGACAGCTTATTGATTCAGTTATGAAATTTTGTGTGTTATAATCTTAAGTAGCATTTAAGACCCGCTAGTGATTTAAAAAGGAGGCCACAATGGAGCAAGTGTGAGGATCGTGAGATGAGATCACTGTTAGATTGGCTGACCTTTTAGATCTTGCTCCCTTCTTGAAGATGATTCAGACAAGCAGATTGAAAATTGCTTAGTCCACTGAAACACGTTCATCTCCATTCTACCCGCTCCAAGGGTTAGAGCTCAAGGGTGTTGTGGTATATTGACTGCTGACAAGTTGGTTTTCACCTTGTCTTTGTATCTTAACCATGGGTTATATATATATATATATATATATATATAAAATCTACAAAAAGTTATAGTTATCACCCCTTAATCCGAACAAAAATGGCAATAAAAATTAATTATAAATATTCACAAGAATAAAAAAGCAAGTCACGTGACCTGACGAAACCCGCGCAAAAATCGTTAGACAGGAAAGTCAATCTCTCCCTTTTGTTCCTGGAAGTTATATTATCAAGACGCATGATTTTCAGGCTCAAAATATTTGCAAACAGATAAGTAGAAAAATTCATATTGTTTTTACTTTTATAGTCTTCGATATAGATACATACTTGAAATTGTATTTAGAATTTCGAAGATATATATATATATATATATATATATATATATAAATGTGATATTATAAAACATTTACATCAACACACACAATTTCACACATATATATATATATATATATATATATATATTAAATATATAATATTGTTTTTATTATATAACTTTTTTGTGTTTTATTTGAAATTTTCATATATTTATGTTGCGGTATGTTTTCTTCACATTTTAAATGAGGTCGATATTTCATATACGTGCACAACATATTTGGTGACCACGACGAAGACAAAAAATACATTTTAATAACCACCAAATTCGGCAACCACACAAATATATATATATATATATATGAAGATGGGATAAAGGTATATGTAAACTTTGTATTAAAATTCAATTCATTTATATATATATATATATATATATATAATATATATATATATATATATATATATATATATCAAAATTTATACTTATTTTTCAATTTACCGTAACAAAAAATAATTATTTGTTTCGACGTTTAAAAACGTTTCGTCATGTTTAACAATGGTGGCAACTTGCATGTTCCAATGTTTTTTTTTAATAAATATTTATTGCTCTAGTTTTTGCATTGAGCCCTTTCTTAAATTAATGTTATTTAGACGTTTGAATTTATATTCTTTTCGTTCTTTTTTTCATTGTATATATAATATATATATATATATATATATATATATATCCATCTGTTTATACATATTCAATAAATATATGTATTGCATATATATAATTATATATATATATTTATCAATAATATATATTCATAATATATATATATATATATATATATATATATAAAAATTCAATAAAAACCCTTAATAAAATTAATAAATATACTACAAAAATGTTTTAAAATGTTAACAGTAGATAGTTTAAAATATCTATGTTGTAATTAATAGGTTTTGTTTGTGTGTGTGTGTGTGTGTGTGTGTGTGTGTGTGTGTGTGTGTGTGTGTGTGTGTTTCTGTTAAATAAATCCAGTCATGAAATATTTGGACAAAAAAAATATCCCCCATATTCAAATTTTATAAGGTCCTTTCTGGAATCTTTATAATTCCAACATGTCGTCAAAGTAAAAAAAAAAAAAAAAAAAAAAAATTTTGTATTTAAATAAAAGTCCCCGCGTTTTTTAACTAAAAATTCTCTAATGACCTCTTTGGAGCATTCTCTTTGAAAAATATCAAGTTTTAACCGGAAAGAATTTGGAATTTTTTCTTCCCATTTTAGAGGGTACAAGTTGTTCGGTCCCATTTTATTCCAACCCTATTTTTTGAATTAAATTGCACTAAGATATGGAGCCAAAAGTAATATCAGTATCAAATTTAACCAGTGGCCGAGGGAAAAACCATTATTTTACTGGGATGGGAAAAATACGCATGTTTATTATTACCCCATGCAAAAATAAACCTTTGTCATCAGTCTGCATTAAATATTTTCTGCAGTAAATATAATTCGAAACTATTTAAATTACAAACCTAATTAAAAAATTTCCGTGGTACGAATTAATTTGTTAATTAAATGATTTAACATTTTTTTTTTCAATGATTGTTTTAAACATTCAAAAAATAGGTGTCAAATCCTGGGATTTAACATTTCACTGTTTGCTTTGGTTTAAATTTCTATAGATATGCCTTCGCATAAAAAAAACTGTTATATTACGTGCTAATAGGAATATATACTTGAAAAACAAGGTGGATAAAATAAGTAAAGGTTTATTTTAAAAACCAGTACAATAAGAATAAAGGTAACAGTTATGCACAAGGTCATTGCAAGTCAATCCAGTAGTGAGTGCTACTATTGGAAGGTCAGTAGTTCTCGCGTCAGTCTACTCAACAGATCCCAGCTAGTATATTTGCCAACCGACCCACGCGGTGGGGGGGCACAAGGCCGAATTTAACGTGGGGTATCCGAGCCCCTAGGCTCGTGCAAAAATTACCCGTTGACCCCGTAAAAAAAACGGGGTCGGATCGGTCTACCACCCCAGACGAGACTCTGCCCTACGGCATAGACTCGTCTGGGTTCCTCTCTGCTCGAAGGCAGAAAGTTCGACTGTATACTGAAAAGATTTCAGCTAGAGTATCTAGCAACTTACTAGCCCCACCACGAGGGCACATGTGGCACAAGGCCGAGTTTAACGTGGGTCATCCGAGCCCGTAAGCTCGGCCAAAAAATCCCCGTAGGACCCGCATAAACGGAATCGGGTTGGTCTACCTCCCCGAACGAGACTCTGCCCTTCGATATAGCCTCGCCTGGGTGCCTCTCTGCCTTCGGGCAGAGAGTTCCACCGTATAACTGAAAAGATTTCAGCTAGTCGGTATTTACAAGCGCACCCCTACGAGGGTAGGTGTGACACAAGGCCGAGTTTAACGTGGTACATCCGAGCCCTTAGTCTCGGCCAAACATTCTCCGTAGAACCCGTATAAACGGGATCGGGTCTGTCTACCTCTCCGAACGAGACTCTGTTCTTCGGCATAACCTCGTCCGGGTTCGACCGTATAGCTGAAAAGATTTCAGCTAGAACTCTAAATGCGCACAAGGCCAAATTTAATGTAAAAGTTCCCAGGCCGTAGTCTCGGACAAAAATCCCATTCCTCCCGCATGAACGGGATCGGGTCTGTCTACCTCCCCGAACGAGACTCTGTCCTTCGGCATAACCTCGTCCAGGTTCGACCGTATAGCTATAGCTCTTATCAACAAATGCCCATTTTCGATGACGCTGTGTCTGACGTCAACAGTTTGAATAAGCAATAATAATATAATTTTCTTCCTCATGCCAGAATTCTAACACACACCAGATGGTTCCCTTCGTCGGACCCAGGAATTAAAATTAAATGATATCTCTGAAAGATAACTAATATTGCTTCTCTCTGACGGTACCGCGGTGGTTCCAAGCCGAATTTTTTTTATGGCCGCATGTGTCGGTTGGCTTTGTTTTTCTTTCATTCTACATGTCGGCTTAGAAAGCAAAACCCAAAATAAAAAAAAAGTCGTCCTGTACGCAGGAACTCCGAGCATCCCATTCGGCACACATACAAAAAAATCCCGTCAAAAATATAAACTCACATAAAATAAGCCATTCACAAACTTTGCCATCAAAGAAAAAAAAAACATGAACAAAATATGTGCTTATGAGCCACTAAAATTTGCTTTTAAGAAAGCCACTCAAAAACGTCTGGAGCAGAATCTAGGCGAACGACCGGCAGGATCTCAACGTCACCACCTTAACCACGGTCAATCGACCCAACACGGATATCAACTTGCGACCCACCCTCCTCCAAAATCGCTACATCTCGCCCACATAGAGACTATCCGCTCGCATCCTCTATATCGCCAAATATAAATTCGTGGCGAATGGCAAGCTTCACTAATCCACTCTAGGCCTCTCTTGACGTCACCACCATGAGCTCAAGGATATGGGGAGGTGAATTGAATGGGAGATTGAGGAGGAAGGAAAGATTAGGGGAAGGGGAGGAAGAGGCGATTTGGAGATTATGGAAGGGGGGAAGGAGAAATATGGAGAGGATATTTTTTCACATGAATACACAAGGAACTTACCTATCTTTCTTGTTGAGTACTTCTCTGTAGAACATTAGAAAAGCTTAGTACGGCTAGATTAAGCTCGAGAAGGAAATAATGTGAAACTTATTCTAATATTGGCTACATTTTTTTTAATAGCATCTCCCTTATGTAGGCGATCGTGGCTATCCACAGCTCCCTTTTCTTTAATGTCTTTAATTTGACAAAACTTTTTGGGAAAGATAGTGGGGTAGTTTCCTGTTGCCTTCTCCATGATTTTGCATTCAAAGTGGTCCTTCTCTTTGAGTGACGGCTACACAAGGCTAGAGAAACCAGTCTGCCCTACTATTTAATCTATAGATGGAACTGATCCAGAACAAAGCCACTATATTACTGAATGCACAAATCCGACAATTACTTTTAACGAGTTCTTGACTCTTGATTGACTTTTTTTTTTATGATGATTAAAGCAAAAATGTGCCCGCTCATCCTGGTAGTGTAACAAGTATTGGTATGAAATATTAATGAGTCCAGTTCAAATTTGAGCTAGCCTGTTTTGTTTTGTTTTGTTTTTTTTTTCACCCGAAGCAAGGCAGTAAAGCCACTAAGACACAATGGAGTTGAACAAAAGAAGAGTAACCAGGAGGACAGTAGATAGTGATTGTTATGTTGGTGTGAGTTCGTTTCAAACATCCTCGTCGCCATTGTTATGTCCCGACAATCCTCGTCGGAACTGTTATATTCCGTACTAAGGGAATAAATAAGTAACACCAGGTGGATACTAGAATAAAGGTTTATTGTACACAACAAATACAATATAAAATACGGTACAGTTATACACACACTAATTGGAAGGCCGGGCGTACTTGCATCATCTCACTCTTCCCCGAGTCTCTCGTAGGCGGTTGACTTTATAGGTACTTACTATCTATAATGTAATCATTCATGGGGGTGCCTAGTTATTCCATAACATCATCTATTTTAGTCGATAAGCAAAACTGTGTAAAAAAAACAATTGTAAAAGATTTTAAAAAAAGTCTATTCAAAGAATAAAATTTGTTAGATGATAATTAATAAAAACAAAAAATACATAAAAGTGTATATAACAGCATAATACTGCTGGACACAAATTATAAAACAAAATGTTTTATATTTGCATTAATTATTGAAAATCACACTAAAACTACAGCACTGTATAATATATTACATCATAATGTAGCTAAATTATTCAGTATAATTTCCCTTTGAAGTAAATGGTCTTATTTGATGGTACAATGATTTAGTAACAATATTAGCCATGCATCTTGTCTATGTACAATTTGTAGAGCTTCAGTCAATTATAAATTTTATAAGGCTCTCCTATAAGGCTTTCACTGATCATTGGAATGAAATTTTCACACTACGATTTTGAACCTAAACTTAATCTTTAAACTTGATGTGATTGTCTGAAAATGTACAGGAATAATCATTTTCCACAGATTTTGCTTACAAACTGACTTCAAAATTTTATTATTTCAAGAATAAATCTAAATAAAATTGATATTTTTACATCACTGAATGTAAATGCAATGTCAATCGTTATCTTCTTTCTTCGTAATTCCTGTTCTTCTATTGTTCCCTCTCTTTAATTTTGTTCATATTCTCAAACACACAGTGTTATATTCCGTGCTAAGGGAATAAATACTTGACAACAGGTGGATAATAGAAGAAAGGTTTATTGTACACAAGTAAAATATGAAATACGGTACAGTTATACACACAGGTCAATCTAGTAGTGAGTGTCACTAATTGGAAGGTCAGACGTGCTTGCGTCTTCACTCTCTCAATCTCCTTCCTCTTCTACACGGTCTCTCGTAGACAGTTGACTTTATAGGTACTTACTACCTATAGTGTAATCATTCATGGGGGTGCCTAGTTATTCCATTACATCAGTGATTGATATTGCATTTAAATTTTTGATGATTAAATGGAAAGTAGATTGAATGGAAAGCATATAGGGGAAGGGGGTGTACCACAAGCAAGAAGTGCGAGAAAAGAAACTGTTGACATAGAACTTACAGTCACATCTAGCCAGTTAAACTATAGACTGATGAAACCTCATTGTACTGATCTTAAATTCAAAATGTCTAGGTACGATAACGAAGAACTTATCCGAACGATTACCATGAAAGGATTTATAGAAAAGGCACAGGGCAGCAACTTTACAACAGTGGGAAAGTGACGATATTCAGTCACCCCCCCCCACGAGGGCGTCATGTGGCACAAGGCCTTTTTAACGTGGGCTCTCCGAGCTCATGGGCTCGGACAAAAATATGCCCATTGAACCCGTATAAACGGGTTCAGGGTCAAAATTACCTCCCCGAATCCGCCCTTCGGCGTAGCCTCCTTCTGGTTCCTCCCCGCTCGAAGGCAGAAAGTTCAACCGTTCAGCCGGTCGTCCGACATCGACTGACTGGCAGTGGGAAAGTGACTGAAGCCAAGATGCCAGGTCAGGTCCAATAATATTAATAATAATGTTGCATTCATTTTTTTTTTTCACTAATAGCCTTGGGAAAAGGATCAATCCATCTCTTCTTAAGGATTAAATAGCTGGGTACATTGGATTCTCTAGCCCTGGGTAGCAGCTAGTATGAAAAAAAAAAAAAAAATTGAATTCCAAACTGTGGAAAAGGTGTGAGTATTATCCCAATCTTGCCCACTAGGTGGCGCTGTTTCAGGGCTATAAAAGAATGGGAGAATAACATTTTTTAGCGGGGGTCTGGAATGTAACAGCAACAGCAACAGGACTTCTGCAGCGACAGATTTCTTCCTTGGACGGGCATTTTCTTAATTTCAGCCAGCTACATGGCATATCACACTCACACACACACACATTTTTAACAGCCAACCCTATAAATGTTTTTACACTATATTTTCTCTATTCTTGAATTATGTTATCCTTTCTGTAACCTTCTGACGAGTGGGCCGAATGATTACAAAAATGCTTGTCTATGAAACTCTGGAGTCGGGGTGCTGAATATCACATCTGTTGTTTTAATATGCAAATCTTCACCTTATAAATAGCAGTTGATACATCTGGAGGCTAAACTAATCCTAACCTTTTGGCTGGGGTTGTATTCTCTGAATATTAGCCCAAGCCCCAAAAAGCTTTTCCCCCCAGGCAGTACCTCTCCCTTGGGAGGGGGGTTCTGAGTTTATTGCCCAGTACCTGAGGCATCCCCAAAAGGGGAATTGCCAAGGGGGCGTGGAAATTTTTTGCGCGATACGGTTATTAAACCCATTTTAAATCTCAAACTACTGTTATATTCAACTGTGATGTGGGTAGTAAAATTCACTAAAGATAAAACTACTAGAAATAGTACTAAAAATACGTTTAACTAATTATAGTGTACAACAATATCAATCTACTAAGTTTGGTTTGGTTTGTTTTATTTTATGGCATATCAACCACAATGGGTTATCTAATGCCGACAACATTTTTAGGATAGATTCGTATGAATAGAATATGTATTCTTTGGTTTAGATTGGTTTGGTTTATTTTGTTTTACGGCATATCAACCTCAATGGGTTATTTAATGGCGACAAAATTTCCTTTTTTTTTTGCAAATATATAGCTGGAAATTTTTTCAGGAATGTATAGCTGGTAATATTTTTTTTCAAAAAATGTATAGTTTGGTTTGTTTTGCTTTGTGGCATATTAACCTCAGTGGGTTATTTAATGCTGACAAGATTTTTATTTCTGGTAATATTTTCTTTTTTCAAATATTTATTGCTGATACTAATTTTCTAAAAGTATTTCTGGCATTAAAATCTATTTTTACACTTTCATAGTGTTCTGAGTCAGGTTGTGGGGTCAACTATTTGCCCATAGCTGGGACCCTAACAGGTGCTACCACCCCGGGTCAGGGTGGACCTGGGAACACCAGCAATTAAGAGGTGGTTTCCACGCTCCTCGAAATCTCCTGATCAGAGGCCTTATTGTTGGACGTAGTTTATCGTCTTACCCAGGACGCGGATGCAGTTTATCATCATACCCAGGACGACAATCTGCTAAGTGGCAAATGTTATGTTTGTATTAATCCTATAAAAATATATATATGTAAAATTCCTCCAAGTGATTCCTTTTGAAAATATTGAATTCATCTTTCTTCGAAAGTCTTTATCCTATTCAATTGTAACAAGTAGTAACTCCTCATGCTACAAAATGGTTTGGTTTGCTTTGGTTTTACGGTATATCAACCTCAGTGGCTTCGACAAGTTTTATTGTTGGCAATATTTAAAAAATTTTTTTCAAAAATGTATTACTGGTAATAATTTGTTTTTGCAAATGATTTCTGGTATTAAAACCTATTTTTTCACTTTCATTGTGGTTTGCCCGTAGCTGGGACCCTAACAGGGGTTTACAATAATTTAATGTATTGTTCAATCATGTTAATCTTAAGGAGTTTATATTTGTTGTTTAAGTTGATTAAGGTTTTTCCTAGTGTACTTGTTCTCGCTGGAGAACAGGCATCACTTGAAAAAGTAGCAGTGGCAGATCTGTAGAACCCAAATTCTGCATAATTCCAATACCCAAAGATAGTTTGGTCAAATCTGTGCAAAAAGTGGGTCACAGAACACTTTCAACTTCATACACTTTCAAAAAATTCTCGAGCCCTCATTGGTTAATAAATATACAAGTAAGCGTGACTATCCACCCACGCTTAACTAATTTTTACAGCTCATGACTGAAATCCAAGTTCGCGCCAAGTCTCTGTGAGTCACCCGAAGCAAATGAAAACAGAAACTCATTCACACTCGCCAGTGAGCATTGTGACATCAAACGAATTGCAACTAAACTTCACGTCACACAATCTTAAGTTTTTCGTTCATACGAACATTATACAAACTTAACGATATTCACACCCAGTCACCAAAACTCACCAGTGAACTCTATTCCCATTCACTCACCAAATTCCTTACGCAGAAGTTAAACAAATTCCTGCTAACAAATCAACTTTATTTCTCAACATTCGAGAAAATTGTATTATACAAAACAATGAAAGGTAGATAACCAAAACCGATCACAAAATTACATTCAACTTTACAAACATTTACTACTTACATGAATAGTAAATTTGTGATGATCATCATCATCACACACATACATACATACATACATACATACATACACACACAAATTCAAATTATACAAGCATTCATTGGATAATAAATCAACACTACTGTGTAATGGACAATTTATAAATCGCAGCTATGCGACAATTTTATAATCGCTATATTTTCATGTAGTCGATTTTTTGTGCACTTTTGGGATAATCGGATCCCAAGAGCCTTCTTAGCTTAGTAAATATTTTTCAGGAAATATCAGCTTCTAATTGGTCAATAAACACAGAAGTGGGCGCTGCAATCCACCCACGCACAATACATTTTTTCCCGCCAAGGCGCTCTGATCCTGTCACGTGATTACATTATCTATAAAAAAAAAACAAACACGAGTTTGCCTCTTTCTCTCTTTCTTCTCTTTTCTTGCTGCAAAATGTAGTCCCAGAGAATTATCGTCTTGACCTTGCGGTCAGACGTTAAAGAACATTACCAACATACACGTATGTACGAACATTCACTACAACTACGAACGTTCACACACACACACAAACGTTCACCTACAAACACAATGTTAACTGTCTATGCGCTTTGTAAATGTTTTGTATTTATATTATTATATTTTTTATATATATATATATATATATATATATATATATATATATATCGGTCTTGTTTGTTTGTCTTCCTTATGTTCAGTTGGACTTAATCCAAGTCCAACGTTCTATTGAAGCTGGACCTTCTAGCAGGAAATATAAACGCACGTATTTTCTTCTCATCTACCAAACCCCTCCACCCCGGTCCACGACATCATGGTGACCGCCGACGTGATTTTGTGAAGGAAAGCCAATAGTCTACATCAGGGGTTTTCATACTGTGGTCCACGGACCACAGGGGGTCTGCAAGGACAAGATAGGGGGCCCGTGGACAGCAAAGACTTTTTTTATGGGTGACATGCAACTTATAAACTGGAAGAACTGGCGGAAATTTCAGGCGACAGAACTTTAAAAATCAGTTTTTATGCAGCAACAACTTTCGAAATTCTAGCTCACTGTAGCCTTTGAGTATCCATTGTTATCTCGAAAGGCAGTTAAGATTTTGTTACCGTTTGCAACAACATATTTTTATGCGAAGCAGGATTTTCGGCACTAATCAATCTGAAAAAAACAAATACAGATCCAAACTTGCTCCAGAAAGTGACTTACGTGTATGTTTATCAGTAATATCGCCAAGAATTGACAGTTTGTGCAAAGCCAAGCAAGCACATTCTTCTCACTAAGTGTGTATTAAAAATCCTGTGTGTGTAATCTTACTTATTATAAAACGCAGATTGTGTGTGTGTGTGTGTGTGTGTGTGTGTGTGTGTGTGTGTGTGTGTGTGTGTGTGTGTGTACGTTTATATATTGGATCGGATTTCCTACATTTTTCAACCGGTTTCAACAAAACTTCACAGGACTACGTAAAATTACTTTGCGGTGGTTCTGACAGCGCCAAAAATTGGAAAAACACAATTGTTTTTGCACGAAATCAATTTGAAAATATGATTAAGAGACATTGCTATCACGAGAATGAAAGGGGGACAACTCATATCGAGTTATACTTATTATAAAAGCCAGGTTGTTTGTGTGTGTGTTCTTTTATATATGGGATCGGATTTCCTACATTTTCAACCGATTTCAACAAAACTTCACTTTTTTTTGGCAGGTAGTGTTTCTTATTGTCTTGCACACTTTTTTCTTTATTTTTACATTCAGAATGCTTTAAAAATTCCATTTACAAAACAATTGTTTATAATAAAATTCTATTCAATCGGTAGACTCATAACAATTGAAAACAATGTTTTTGTTTGAGTTTGGGTTTGACCAATTCGTAAAAAAAAAAAAAAAAAACTAATTATGACATGCGTGTCCGTCAACCTTAAACACTAATCTTTGTCAATTTTATTTTTCAGTCTTTATGATGGTCTATACTTGATCTATCTCTTACTGTTACATCCCCGAGCAACGCCGGGCTCTACTGCTAGTTGACAATAAAACTATTTGTTAAACTATTAGTTTTCATTTACATGTAAAATTAATATTTTAATATAACAAACTTTAATTTTGTTACATAAAATTTTGCAGCAACATGCAGCATTAATTTATTTGAACACTTATGTCTAAAGTAAGCTTAAAACCAGCTTTTATTGCATTAATGCAAAATTATGTTTATATTCAGCAAATATTTAAATTTCTTTAATTTATAAAAATGGTCCCTAAAGTAAAGCCTGACATATAAAATCTGTCCGTAAGTCAAAAAAGTTTGAAAACCCCTGGTCTACATAATGGTCTACTACAAATTCTTAAATGTAAATTTTTCTCTTGCAATTAATTTATAGAATCTTCAATAACAGATTCTAATAAGCATCCTTTCAAATCAGAACTCATTAACAAAATTTAATCTTTCACCAAACTTGAGTTCAACATAAATTAAACTAACAAGATTTCAACTTTAAAAAATCCACTAGATTTTTGTAAAATATTTTAATTACAAAAATACATTGAAAATTACTTATCATTCAAATATTTGTCTTTTGTCTTCAATCACAAATGTTGTTTATTTCTTTTTGTTTTGTTTACTCTTGTTGTTTTTACATTTTTGCTTAACATATTCGCAGAGTAAAAAATTGTATGGATTGACTTGGGCCGTCAGTACCATGGTAACCACCAAACTTTCCACTACAGATCTGTGAAACTAATCAAGCATACTGCATAATCTTCAGATCCCCTAATCCTGGAGGGACGCTTGAAGCAACATTTTTCAATGAGTTAATAATTTTTCAACAAAATCGATGTTTTTTTTTTCGTTTTTTTTTTTTTTTTTTTAGATAAGGCCATTTGAGTGATAAAATCTTAAGCCAATTGGTAGAAGTAGCTAACCTCGAACTTAGAATATGCTTTACCCATAAAGTCTCAAAATTCCCCTGTAACTGGACGATTTTCAAAATTTTCTTAAGCGCTTGTTACCTTGTAGAATCCAGACCCCCAGTTGTATGGCCTTATTTAACTCACCCATTGGAATTTAATTTGAGAACCACGAATGCAATATTTTACAAGTTCACATTCTAGCCTTTTATCTGCTATGAACATTTTCTCTTCCTTTAAAGGACTTTTCTTCTCCCTTTCTTTCTCTCCTAATTGTCTTTATCCCCCCACTTTTTTTTACCCCTTTTCCTGTACAGTATATGTAAATAAATACTTTCTTCTTTTATTGTTACACACCGAGCAGGTTTTTTTTTTACTTTATTCGTCCGCGCCTAAAAGAGAGTTTTGTCCGCTCTAATCTTACTGTTTTTTTACTGGCGTTTTGTCAAAATTTTTAACCTCCAACCTTTGACGTGGGAAATCCGGGACAAATTTCCCACCACACCAGAATCTCTTCATAGCCTACATTTTGGTAGTTGTATCCTCGAATCTATTGTTGCTGGATGTGAAGGGGCTGCCATATCTGTTCAAGTTAAAAAAGGGCCCCCCAAAAAGTAGGTTTTCATTGAAAAGGTGGGTTAGCAAAGGGCTAATTAAATTTCCTTTTTTATACTAAAGAGCTACAAGACACTACATTATTTATTTATCTTAAATAACATTAAAATATTCGATTTTAAAGCCATATTATTTGCTGCTTAGCTTAATATGCCAGACTGATTAATCATTTCACCCTAAGGTATTGGGTGTCATTTTTTCCCCATGGTTCGACATGGATTGTCTCCCTTGTTTCGCCTTTTTTTTTTTTTTTTGCCGACATTTTTCGTGTCCAACAAAGAAAATCGGAATTTTGAAAATATCGTCTGAATTCTTTGATTTTTTAATTTTTTTTTAAATTCATTAACAGCCTAATTGCTTTCGTCGGCTGTTATCTTACGTTCAAGGAAGTAATCAGGTGAGGAAACGCCATTTAAACTGTCGAAAAAGTGGTAAGTTTAACTTTTTAATTAATTTAAATTAAAATTAAAAATGTTTATTTATTTCATTTAAATTACTTTCGTTCGATTCTCAACTAAATATTTGTTTCCTTTTCATCAAAAAATTTTATCTAATTGTTTTCTCAACATTATCTTTTTGTTGTCTTGTTTTCCTTGTAAATAAATAATAAAAACAACACATTTAACGCAATTGTTTTACCCGGCTTCATATTGCATCAGTCATTTTTATTTTCATTTTTTTTTCTGTTTAATGCTTATTTTTTTTTATCTTGATTATTATATATGATTCCTTCAAAGCAGTGCCCTGTCTGCGAAAATCCGGCATAGGGCATTCATTATTAAAAAAAAAATATATATATATATAGTCCCACAAACAATCCCACACCCAATTAAAAATCTGATCCCAAAGAAACATGACCAAAAACTGTATGAGTAACAATACATTCAACCGTAACTAGAACTATAACAGTGAAACCGGCTCCCCACTAAATAAGTAGGTTGTAATTTGTGAAGAAAAGAAGCCTTGAAACCAGGTACAGCAGATCATGTACATAAAGAAGTACGTATAAATATCTTCTATGGATAAGCACGTTCGAGTTTGAGGTATTTGTTCCAATGTGTATGTGTTTATATATGTGTGTATATGTATATGTGTTTATATATGTGTGTATATGTATATGTGTATATATATGTGTGTATATTTATATGTGTATATATATGTATATATATATATATATATGTGTATATTTATATATATATATATATATATATATATGTTTTATATATGTATATATATTTATGTGTATATATATATATATATATATATGTGTGTATGTATGTATATATCTTTGTATATATATAAGTACACATATATATATATATATCTATTTGTAGATATGTATGTATGTATATATATATATATACATATACATATATATATATATGTGTGTGTGTGTGTGTATATATGTGTGTGTGTGTATATATATGTGTGTGTGTGTATATATATGTGTGTGTATATGTATATATATATATGTGTGTATATATATATATATATATATGTGCGTGTATGTGTGTATATATATATTTATGTGTGTGTGTATGTGTGTATATATATATATATATATGTGTGTGTGTGTGCATATATATATATATATATGTGTGTGTGTATATATATATACATATATAATGTGTGTATGTATGTATGTATATGTATGTATGTCTATTTATCATAGATTTTTACATGTGGACAAAAACAATTACCCACTACAGAGCTGTTTCCTTGTTTCGATGCCTTATTTGCATCTCGACTGCGGGGAACTAAAAATGATTATGGACAATTCTATTCAAAAACAAGCCAGATCATATTTTTGAATCAAATTGTTCATAAGCATTTTTAGTTCCATCACCCCACCCCACCCTCAGTCGAGATACAATAAGCATCGAAACAAGAATGCAACCTTGTAGCGAGTACTTGTTTTTATCCACATGTAAAAATCCATAATAATCTACTTTTGGCATTGAGCCCTTTTTTGAATTAATGCTGTGAATGTTAGAATTTATATTATTTTTCTTCTCATTACATCATATGTATGTATGTATGTATGTATGTATGTATGTATATATAAATATATATATATATATATATATATATAAATATATATATATATATATATATATATTTTTATAAATTAACTGATTTAAAATATGTTTTTTTTAAACACAGTTCTAACCATGTTTCAAAAATGGAAGCTAAAAGCTTTGAATTTAATTTTGTAATTAAATTAAAGACATTTCCTCAATCAATTTTGGAGTAACTTATTTTTAAAATTACTGTGTTTTTAAAGGCACTGCAAAATTCATAATTCACGTTTCCATGGATACAGAGAAAACCATTCACCCAGACAAGGGGTTGTTGCATGTTCATTATCTCGCTGTATTTTATTGTTGTATCAGTTATTAGTTATTCTTATATATATATATATATATATATATATATATATATATATATATAATGTATAGATAAATATTAGTGGTCTATATATATATATATATATATATATATATAGATAGATAGATAGATAGATAAATATTAGTGGTCTATATATATATATATATATATATGTATAGATAAATATTAGTGAGTCTATATATATATATATATATATAGATAGATAGATAGATAGATAAATATTAGTGGTCTATATATATATATATATATATATGGATAGAATCCAGGTAGAGCTCAATGTCCAGGGTAGAGCAAGAATATAATTTGAAAGGCTCAAGCACTAATATTCCATAATTATAACTATTTGATTATAACGTTTGGGAATTTGTAGGTCTGATGAATTGGATCGTGATTACAATTCCAATGTAATAAAATATAACCATGGAATATTAGTGTTTGAGCCTTTGATATTATATTTATATATATGTATATATGAATTAATATGTATGTATATATATTTTTATATGTATATATACTTATATATACGTGCATATATAAGTGCATATGCATATATATATATATATGTGTTTGTATATATGTATTTGTATCTATATATATGTTTACATATGTGTGTGTGTGTCTGTATATTTATTAATTTGTAGGTAA
>CAHIKZ030003157.1:0-182467 GCA_903632075.3 Acanthosepion pharaonis | reverse complement strand
AAATAATTAAGACATGTGTGTCCGTCAACCTTAAACAATAATCTTTGTCAATTTTATTTTTCAGTCTTTATGATGGTGGATACTTGATCTATCTCTTACTGTTATATCCCCGAGCAAGGCCGGGCTCTACTGCTAGTACTTACTAAACTTAACTCAATACAACACAAACATTAAATTCAATATATTAGTTACAGTTTAGTCGGTTACATTTCTAATCAGCAATAACATAGCTTAGTCATGGCCATTCTAGTTCTGTATTCTACTCCTACAACTGTCTATTCTTAACTATCGACTGAATTTATTCGTAGCTATCTCCGTCTGTTCGTCTATATCGACTTTTCTTTTTATAGTCTGTATTAACTTGTGAACTGCTCATCGCCAATATGTTGTATTGCAAAATCGTTGAATTGTCTTGTGTCTCTATGAGCAAATATGGGCACAATAATACGCTTGATGCAGTGGCTTACGCCTATTTGTACAAAGCTTCTCTACTTGCTTCTATCTCTTTAGTGCAATAGGGAGATGATTCTTGGGAGATGAGTCATTTGTAGTCGGACTTTTAGTCATTTTTGGCGTACTTCTTCTAAAATCAATGACAGGCCGGGCAGTGTACTACATGGATTGGTAAAGGGCCACATTTGAATTGGTTACTCGCAGAGAAACAATTTTGAAAAAATATACTGATCAAACCTACCCACTCGGAGTATTTCGTGTAACCCAGGCGATTCCATATTTTATACATGGAGTTTACTCTCTGTTTTACGGCTCATAGTAATTGTCTTCAGACATCCAATAGTTTGTTCATATCTATTTATGCAATATCATTATAAACATAACTGTAACAAAAGAAAATTAGGCTGTAGGCTTCGGCTAATAGCCACATCTTCACTTTTCTTTTACACTCTCTGTACCTGATTTCAACCAAACAAATCAGTTTTATTCTCATCAATCCATAAAAAATGAGTTACAAAAATCACTATATTTTTCCAAATGGGCACATGCAAATTCCAATCATGCCTCGCGATGATTCCTAAACACAAGTGTTTGATTCTTTTTAAATAAAAGTGTTTTTTCCAAAAGCTAAGTATTAAAAAACAGGAAAATTTCACTGGAAACAAAGAAAAGAGTACTAAACAGTTATAAAATACCATATCAGTTCTCCTATGTCGCAATGAATACTAAACTATCTTATCACAGATGGAGAAGTGAACTGAGGCAACAGAAATGTTGTTCTACAGAAGGATACTGAGGATACCATGAATTGAACATGTGAGCAACGACGACGATTCAGAGAAAATGAAAACAAAAAGGACACTTATACTTAACATCAGAAAGAGACTGTTGAAATTTCTAGGGTATATAATGAAGAAAGAAGGCTAGGAAAATTTGATACTCATAGAACATATGGAAGGCAAGAGGGACGGGGAAAAGTTACGCATAATCTACCGAACGAGCTTGTGTAAATGATTAGCATAACAGGAATTAGGAAAGACAGTAATAAAACAAACTTTGCTAAGGGCTACAAAGGACAGGAAGTTGTGGTGAGCTATGATCACCAACGTCATTAAAGTTCACGGTACACAGAAAAAGAATAAGAATCATATTTATGTAATAACTATTGTAATTTGGGAAGATTTTTTTAATTTAAAATTTAAAAATCATTTCCGTCAGTAGACATCAGTCATGGTGTGATCGAATTTTTAAATAATAAAACTGAATATTTAAAACGCTCTAAAACCGGCTTTAAGTAAGCAAAAGTAGTTTTTATTTTTTTACTGACGACTTTTCCTGAAATTATAGTTTGAATGTAGATATTTGAATTAACATATTTTAATTTTTCATAAACGTCTAAAATCATTTCCAGACTTAAAAAGAATATGAAAATATCCCCCATTTTATACCCACGCCCTTCCGTCAGATACAGGAAAGCGACTCTACAGTTTAAAAACTGTTGTAAGTAAATGGAAGTAATTTCTTCTTTTTATAACATTTTCATCATACATATTCTATTATGTATAAAAATAGGAAAGGTCAATTGGGTCGATTCTCTTAGATATAAGCAAAAAATTTTAAAATAGCATGGCAAGTATTGTTTGTTACAAAGCAACGAACTCTGACGTTTATATTTTTTGTAGTGTTTCTCAACCAGGCGTTCCACAGAACCCTAAGGTTCTGCAAAAGGTCACTTGGGGTTTCGCGAGAAACAGTGATAAACAGGCTGATGTATTTTTTGAATAATTTTTGTTTAATTTTATATTCGTAATTTTACTATACATGTACGGTATATTATTGATAAGTCTTTGGTTATTATAATAAAGGCTTCAACCTCTTATATTATTTAAAATTCTTATACTCATAGGCAATGTATTTAGAGATGTTTATATGGTGTCAGTATGAAAACGCCTTCACTGGTTAGTGGACAGGACCTATACTTGGCGGATTCGTATATTATTGAGTGACTCACTCGAATACAAGGCGAGTGTTCATATGTTTATTATGTGAATTACGATAAAAATATAAAAGAGATATTAATAATGGTATATAATATCTTTTTATGCAGGGGTTCTCTGAGCCATGAAAACTATTTCAAGGGTAAAAAGGTTGAGAAACGCTGATATTGAGAGATACATTCATGCTGGTCAATAATGGAAAATACTGCAATTAATATAAATTCTGTATTTAAGGACAATGCGAAAAAAGGCAGCAAAAGTTTGGTTTCAATAATTTGCCATTGGCGGTTTCAGTTTCAAGAAGGGAGGTCAGCAAAAAGTTTCAATTATATGCTACAAGGTGATCCGCAAACATGATAAAATTGAGGTGAACTTCAATGCATCGAATTTTTCATAATAACAATTGGCATTAAAAACAATTTAAAATTATCTTTAAGTATGCAAAAATAATTTTTATCTTTTTTATTTATTTTTTAAAACTAACCATACATTGTTTTCTTGCAATAAAAATCAAAATTAAAACTAGAAAGAGTATTATTTAAATTATTTTCATTTGAACAATTGTCCTCATCTTTGTTATGAATTTAGCGACAGAGTAATTGTCAGTTCAATAACTGGGATGGATAGTGTAAACTTAGACTCAGTCGAAACAGGTCAAGTAATAACTGCACAGTATTAATAAGAACTAGAATAGATATCCCTAAACATGGAAGGCGGAATGAGAACATTTTACCCACGTAGATTAAATAGAGGGTTCAGTTCAAAGTTTCCTGAAGGTTACCTAGTTTGAAGGCCAGAGGGCACAACGGTAGAAACGGTTTTTCTTTCTTTTTTTTAATCATTTCATCTCAAGCAAAGTGATAACGTCACTAGGACAATAAACGAGATGGGGACAATAATACGAATATAAATAATGATAATTCCTCATCCCAGATTGAAAGAGTATATTTCAATGATTACAATACATTTTAGAATGTTTAGAAAAATGTTTGTGATTATTGATACAATTTTCGATGTTTTTCATGTGTCAAAGTTGATTCCCAAACACAATAAAAATTGTAGTCCGAATGTAAATAATAACTCCTCATATCAGAAATTCAAATTAAAATAGCATATTCAATTGATTACAATACGTTTTTAAAATATTTATAAAAATATCTGGGATCACTAATACAATATCTACTTAGTTGATATAAGTAAAATACAAATTGCATCATTTTAAGCAGGCCTATTCTGGGACACTACTTGAAATCTTTGAAACAAAAATTTTAAACGAACATTTCATTCATAAATTGACTTATTATAGTTAAGGAAAGTTTTACAGATAGATGCCAAATTGTCGAAAGCTAAGTAAAATGCAAAGTTCAAACACTTTTCTGTATTATATAAGACGATATTCCTAAACAAAACTATTTTTATATAAAAATCAAAACAATCCTCGAATAAAAAGAACAGTAATGAAGGACAGTTAATTAATGAAATAAACTTTTTTTTTTAAATCAATATGCAAATTAGTTAAACTCAAAGAGTGGTATTGCCTAGAAGTAGATAATATATAATACAGATATTCTAATATTTATATCTTTACAGTATATTAATTTTATCTTATAAATTGTCCTCTGTTCTGTCACATCATGAAATAAAAATAATTATTTATAAAGATATACGTACATAAAATCGTCTTTAAATTAAGTGACAGCAGAAGAATTATCGTTGAACTTTGAAAAGATAAGCGTAAACATTAAATCAATACTTAAATGCAGTGATCTTCTTCTGAGTTCTTCTGTAGTTTATTGATGCCTTTCGCATCAACTCCTCACTAGCTATTGTGATGATGACCAAACCAAGAGTCCTCCACAGGAGTTAGCTTAAATGCTGCCCGATAGTGCGGCTTTTAAGTTAGTTTAAAATTTTAGCCAGCTTAAAATTTTAAGCTAGCTGCAATTTTAGATAGAAAGAGAAAATAAGAGTTACTTCCCTTGAACCATGAAAGCAACAATAATAGCTAGTATAATATATTAATATATAGTTTTAATCTCGCATAATCTGGAAACCCCGAATCTGAGCTCAACGAAAACCTTTCCCTGTGCCTAACTTTTCTAGGGCTTTTGAATGAGCTATGAATCACTGAAATCGGACCAGTGGGGGCGGAATAGTTGTTTGAACACACACGCGCACAAACACACATACATTGTACTTTATATATAAGATATATATAAATGTAGTATTTTGATAACTTTAATTTAAAAAATACTTTTTGAATAATCTATTTCCTTACGAAATAAATATTATTATTAAAGCAAATATTAATTAATATCCTACCATCAATAAACACATGCCATACGTATTTTTTCATATCACCAACATTCATAAAGCCCATACCTAAAATATATAAGATCCAGATACCTGCGTATGATGTAACTTTCACTACAACATAAATCTAACGATACACTCAAAAGTCATATATAATAGTAATACCAATAATAATACCAATAATTGAATAATAATAGATTTAAACCAACATACCTAAAATTTCCCGACAAACACGATTTTTCCTCAACAAACGTTATACAATAATAACACACTTGCAATAAAATACACACATACAGGGGTAGGATAAAATAATTGGAACAGTTGCAAAATCCACTCCTATATTTCAAAGACCTATTATATTAAGAACTTTAACTAAAACTTCATAATTGCAGGTTATATCTATTGTAAATACATTTATTTATCTAATTTACTGTCTTTGTCTTATTTATTTTTAGAATTTAGTAAAATTTAAGCTAAATGCGTGACCTCTCTGAGTTCGAAAAAGAGCAAATTGTTGGAGCTCGCATGGCAGGAGCCTCGATCACTAAGGTTGCTGAACTGTTTGGTTTTTCAAGAGCTACCATATCAAGAACACTGATGCAATTCGAGAAACAGGGCAAGACCTCTAGCAACCGTAGCAATTCGGGCCGGACTTGCAAACTTACTGACAGGGACTGACGTGCATTGAAACGCAATGTGGCAAAAAATCATCGGACAAATGCGGCCAAAGTGACTGCTGAGTTGAATAACCATCTGAATAGTTCAGTTTCTACTAAAACTGTTCATTGTGAGCTCCATAAGGCTGCATATCATGGAAGAGCCGCTGTGAGAAAACCTCTTCTCTTCACTCGCAACATTCAAAAGAGGTTGAAGTGGTGCAAAGATCACAATGCCTGGTCTGCAGACCAATGGAAGCAAGTCATATTCTCAAACAAGTACAGTTTTTCTCTTTTCCCAACTTCAAGGCGAGTTTGTGTGTAGAGGCAGCCCAAAGAAGTTTACAACCCTGACTGCCTTCTTCCAACAGTGAAGCATCGAGGTGGATCAGTGATAGTTTAGGCCGCCATATCATGGAAATTTCTCAGTCCAATAGTTGCCCTGCATGGTAGAATCAACAGCAAAGATTACCTGAACATTTTGGGAGATCATGTTCAGCCAATGGCCAAGACTTTATTCCCTGATGGTGATTACATGATTACATCTTCCAAGACGATAATGCTCCAATACATACCGCTCGAGTGGTTAAGAATTGGTCTGAAGAGCATGAAAGTGAGCTAGAACACATGGAGTGGCCTCCCCAATATCAAGATATCAATATTATTGAACATTTGTGGTGCATTTTGAAGAAACAAGTTAGGAGCCGCTATCCTCCACCGTCGTGTCGTAAAGAGCTGGAGAAGATTTTAATGGAAAAATGACTGAAAATTCCTCTGGATGAAGTCAGGAAGCTGTATGATTCCATTCCTAGATGTATTAAAGCTGTCTGTGAGGCTAAAGGAGGACCAACTCCATATTAAATAGATTTTCTTTGAATTTAACAAGTGTTCCAATTATTTTGTCCAACCCCTATATAAACACACACAAGTACCACACGTTTGATTTACTGGACTAATGAAATACAAACAACACAAAAACAATCTACCGGAACATTCCTAGAATAAATCATTTACAAATATTTCTGATAAAATCTCCGTTTTTTGTTAAATTCAAACATGTTCAATATATAAAAATTATTTATTTGTTTGTTCCTTAAATATATATATATATATATATATATATATATATATATATATATATATATATATATATATATATATAATATATATACATATCTACATAGAAAAACATTATTTAAATGGAATATATTATTAAATATACCATATAATGAATTAAATTATGTCTGATCAAATATACCATGTTCGAATGTTTGCTTTAATTTCTGCCGTAATATATCGGTCTAATACGTAGAATGACGTCCTAAACAGACGGTTAATTCCGTGTGGGATACAGGTTCGATTCCTTTTGAGGAAACATATTTTCTATTTTATTTATCGGACACCGAAGCCGGTAAATGTAGTTAATACTATTAATTAAAACAGAACATTTACTTAAATATTTGTATCTATAAAAATAAAATATAAACAGAAAATATATTAAAATAATTGCTGGACCTAGTCCATTTCATTTTTTTTTATTTATATATATATATATATATATATATGAAAAGAGGGTATTATTATTCTGACACAAACACACACACACATACACACACATATATATATATATATATATCATATATATATATATTTATATATATACAAACCAGTGTATTTATCCTTTACTTTTGGAAAAAAAGCATTCGAAAGAAAATGTTCTCTATTTTTCTTACAATTTTCTAAATCTACCCAAAAATGAATCCAAGAACTTGAATGGATCACAATGAAAAACTAATCGACATCATATGTCTAAAATTATTTAACCAGACCTGTTTTGCTTGAAAATAACGTTTCTAAATATACATAACTATATATATATATATACACACACAACCAGACGGACACACACATATATATATATATATATATATTCTTTCAAATGAGTTCAATATATATATATATATATATATATATATATATATATATATATATATATATAGTAGTAGTAGTAGTAGTAGTACAGTTGAGATGCATTCTAATAACTACATAACGGTTTGCCACCGTCATAGATTATTTAAAGATTGATTAGCCTGACACAAGAACCAAATTCCTCTGTCCAATAAATGTCAATGATTTTCATCAAGCGTATTAATGCTTGTTAAAAATATCTGATATATATATATATATATATATATATATATATATATATATATATATATAATATATTTGAATTCAATATTTAAAAAAATCTAATCTTCCTATGAGAATAGGATGTCACACATGCCCAGTGCACACAGGCTTTTTTATACTAATTGTTTACTCAATACAAAGCCGAAGAACCACTCAAGGTAGAGGATTACTGTTGTAACCTAGGGAAGGTTACTGAATAGATTAATCAAACGAGTGTTGGTAATGAACGATAATACTTTGGATAAGAGCAACACATATATGATTCGCTAGTGGCGCGTAGAAGTAGTCAACTGCTACAAGTAAATCAAGTGAATTCCACAATGAATCTCCAACTGCAGGATATCTACCAACCGCTCCACGTGGTCAGATATAGCACAAGGCCGAATTTAATGTGGGGTATCGGCTCGGCCAAAAATTACCCGTAGCTGTTTCCCGAGTTGAGTAGCTGTTTCCCGAGAAGAGATTCTGCCCTTCGACATAGCTTCGTCTGAGGATCCTCTCTGCCCGAAATCAGAGAATTTAACCAACACAGCTGGATACGAATCTCCGACTGCAGACCAACATACAGTATTTACTACTGTATTTATGTGAATGAGGACATACCCATTATAGTCCGTTCGTATGCTACAACAGTTACTAAATGAGGTTGTTGCATGAACATAAGAACAGGCGGTAAGTAATGAAGTTTATGAGAAAAAATATCGGTTAACCGTAGAGTTTAAAAAGTTAAGATTCTAGTAATCGGGAAAGTAACCTCTGGGGAGTCTGCTTCACGGTTCTTGAGAAGAAGCTGTCCGAATAGATCTTCTTTATTACGCATGGAATACGAAGAGAATAGAGATGATTTGTGCCATTATGTTAAATCGCATGTCCTATGTTTTGCGCAATGGGGTAAGCGCTGGCCACGTGTTATGCCGCATCTTGCTCGAAGACGAGAACAAAGTTGAGGCGGGGCACAGACACTTTCATTAATCTCAGATCGAAGGCTGAATTCCAATGCCCTGCATATTTCGTCTTCATCTTATTTTTAGGAAGAAAAATACGATCGCCTTTTCAACTTGAAACTATTTCATTGCATGTTATTATATTCTTTTTTTTCTAGCTGACATAACTTACATTTTACCGGTTCTTTTTTTGTTTGTTTTTTTTTTGTTTTGTTTTGTTTTTTTGTTTTTTTCGCCTATTCTCGTCCTTCCTTTCCCGTCCTTTCTCAATGAACGTGGTCTTAAGAGCACAGAATGGGATGACATTAACCGGCAAGAGGACCCGCCATTTCTTGTCTCAAATGGCTAATGGACAAGCGGCAACTCTAGGTAACATTCCTACATGTGGCGCTTCGTGTTTGACGTTGGAGGCCATTTTTAGCCTGATTTTTCTATTCTGGGGTCTCGGAAAAATAAGCTCTCTCGTCTTTCCAAATTGGTAGAGCTGGAGAAAAGTGAGATGGACTAATTGATGTTGCTAAAGTAAGTCTTCTTATTTTTACCTTTATTCATATTGCAATCTTCCTTTTTTTATTTCGTTCGATTTATTAATGTGCTTATTTTTCTTGCCGTTTTTCTTTTCATCTTTTTGTTTACTTACTGTTGTAATAATAATTATTATTATTATTATTATATCTTTTCTTTTTCTCTCCTCTTTTTTCTCTCTTCATCTTTTTCTTCTTTCATCTTTGTCACTTTTTCTTTAACTTTTTTGTTTTTTCTTTCTTTTTATAAACTTCTTATTTATACATTTCTTCTAACGTTCCTTTTTCTTCTTTTTTATCTTCTTCTTCATCATTATCTTTTTCTTCGTCTTCTTCTTATTTGCTTTAATAGCTTTTACACTCAAGTTATGGTGGAAATGTTCAAACTGAAAATGAAGTTTTTTGTCAACGTCATTTAATGTTAGTTTGGTGACCTCAAGGATGAGATCTGTTTGGATGGTGACATTTCATAAGATTTTGATTGGTAGGTTTTGATATTTTTTATTTTACATAGATTAAGTCCTTTGTAATGTGTGGGCTGTATTCGTTCTAACAATTTTTTGTATTTCTTTAAGGCATGGGCTTTTAATCCCTTCAATTAGTCTACTGGAATCTTTTCCAACCAATCCAAGGGCTAATAAAGCTAAAATGTTGATGTTCTCATATTTAACATTTTTGAGATTTCGATTTCAAGGATCTTTAATTTTGATAGCTTTTTAAAGATATTCAAAGATACATTTCAATCTACAGAAATGCCATATCAATAATTTTTTAATTTTTTTGTTTTAAAATCTTTAGTAACAATGTCTGGGCATTTAGCTTTTATTGTTCTGTCTGTGTGTAAAATGTTTAAAATACTATTTTAGGTCCTATTTTAAAACCGGATTATGTGGTGCTTATTTAATAAATAATAATTATTATTATTTTATTATTATTATTATTATTATTTTTATTTTCTTTTGATTTCTGGCGTTTACACATTTCTTTCCGAGTCCCAATTACAGGTTGGAAAAAAAGGTTAGAAATGGCATCATGACACTTTGCAACTGACAAAAAAAAAAAATTACATAGATAAAGCCCTTCGTAAAGTGTGGGCTGTACTTGTCAGAACAATTTTTTTAATATCTCCTTGAGGCATGGATTTCCAGGAATCCCTTCAATTAGTCTACTGCAATCTTTTTCCAATAGTCCTAGGGCTCCAACTACAACAGAGATTGTTGATGTTCGCATATGCCACATTTTCGAGATTTCTAGATTTATTATTATTATTATTATTACTACTATTATTATTATTATTATTATTTGAATCTTTGCACTATATGTGGACGATACAAAAGTGGAAATGTTGTTATAAAGGCAACAAAGATGAAGATACTCATCTAAATGAATCAATGTATAATAGCAATTTCGCCTTTAAATTAAAAAAGATGGAAATATAAGTGTCAATCTATTTCATTGTATATTTTCATTTTTCTTTATCCATCCAAACGTGCCGATAACTGACTTAATAGAAACTTGGATTTTCGGCAGAGTCAGAATAAAACGTTCATTTCAAGAAAATTTCAAAATATTTTCCTCTTTTCTATTCATCATTTTTTTTTAAATATTTCCTGTTTAATTACCTTATTTTTATTTTTATCCTTTTTTTTTTGCTGTCTCTGTTTCTCTTTTATTACAACGGGTACAACGTAAACTTTCTCATCCAACACCACTCTCGCGTTATTCTTTTGCTTTTACCACTGATATTTTCAAAACAGGCCTTCTCAATTACTTTTAATCCTTATCGATCCGAAATCCTCTACGCAGACGTATGCGTTACTGTCTTCTTCTTTTTTTAAGTCGACTGTAACCGAATCCTGCTACGATTTTCTAACTTCATGTCAAAAGAGTTCCTCCGTCTTTGTCGACCCTGATGTCTTCTTCATCAATACTAACGGATATACAAGCATACGTACTAATATAAGTCTGTCTGTCAGACAGCAATATACGCATCAAAATGAAAAAGATTGAAAACAGACTAAGATAGAATAAGGATAAGAAGAGTAAGAGAAAGACGAGGAATATATGTAAATTATACATCCACCTATCTATCTAAGTCTACTCATTATCAATCTATTGATCTATCTACCTATTTATCTATTGATCAAGAGCTCCTCATTATCTGTTTTCTTATGTGTTACATAGTATGGCTGGCCTAGTAAGAGTAGGCAAAATACTTCACAGACTTATGATAACTTACAGATCAAAGGCAATAAACAGTGAAAGAATCTGTCCCAATTGCTGTCCCAAGACACCTGGTTCTGCCCGTCATCCTGCTTCTTCGAGAAATGTTAAACCTTTCAGTATTGGTTGCTGGAATATTTTCACCTGACTAGACTCTGAAGCCAGGATAATATGAGCTGAATGAAGATCAGCGCTTGTAGCAAAAGAGCTACCGCGATACAATGTGGATGCGATGACCTCATTTGAAACAAAACTCTCTGAGGGGGGGGCTACTTTACAGAGCAATCTGATGCCTACACCTTTTATTATAATAGCAGAGCAGAAAGTTGCAAGAGAAAGGTTAGTGTAAAGTTTGTGGTGAAGAATTCCATATCTCTAGACCAGTGATTCTTAACCTCCGTGCCGCGGCACACTGGTGTGCCGCGCGATCCTCTTAAGTGTGCCGGAAAAAAATATCACAGAAAAGTATGATTGGATTCGAAATCCCTTCATAAAAGTTCCTTCTAATATTGGACTTCAGTTATGTAAAGAAGAAAAACTGACCACCATTTCTAGTGATTGACGGTTTAAAATAAAACATTCGATGATACCCATTGATACATTTTGGATTTCAGTGCAAAGGGAATATCCCGCATTAACTAAAAAGGCTTTATCAGTTTTACTCAGTTTTTATTTCCTAGTTCTTATTTATGTTAATTTGATTTCTCAACCGTAAATAACATAAAAAATAAGAAGCGAGAAAGACTACACCCAACTAAAATGAGGATCTGCTTATCGTATATTCGACCAAACATTGAAGAAATCGCGAAAGAAATCGAGAAAAAGCACACTAAATAAGCTGCACAAATCGTTGAATAGTAACATTGAAATAAAGTAAGTTTCTATTTGTGTGTGTATTTTTTTAAATATATGGTTTTATTTCATAGCATTTAAATGTATACCCTTTAAAAGGCCTGCTAAGTGTGCCGTGATATTTTTATTTGTTCCTAGGTGTGTCAGTGCTTAAAAAGGTTTAGAAACACTGCTCTAGACTGAAAGAGCTTCCATGTGGATTTACTGATCGCCTGATGCCAATGAGAATGCCATTGTCAAACAACAGCGTTGTTACCTTAGTGAGAGTCTAAACTCCATCCATGTGTTCTTCTAAAGATGAATAACTCATATTTTAGCTCTCTCTACAAGAGATTGTCCACAGAATTCCTCGTGCATTATTTACATTATTCGGACTATTGTCCTCATTTTTGTCGCCATATTTATTACAATGTTTCGACCGTTGTACGCTCCGGCCTTCTTCAGGTGGTTGGAATGTTGAACTGAACCCTTTATTTCACTCACTAGTTCTAGTTCTAGTTCCACGTGCCATGTTTAATGGATGTCAGTTATCAGTTATCTCCTGTTAATTTCCCTCTGAAAGTTCTCCACTGCCTTAGCCGGGTATTGAACTCACACTCTTTGGGTCCTGTCACTGGATCAAACTAACGCCTTTATCAACTGTACCATGTGTCCTTGAGAACAGTCTACCCCAGTGAGCGAAATAAAGGGTTCAGTTCGCCTTTATAACCACCTGAAGAAGGCCGAAACGTTGTAATGAATATGGTGACAAAGATGAGGACAATAGTCCGAATAATGTAAATAGTGTATATAATACATCATCTCAGAAATATAGACAATTCCTTGTGCTTATAAAATTTGTTGGATTACCAAACCTGGGATATAATTGAGAACATGGAGTCGGGAAATACCCTAGTAATGGCTTTCTACTTCTGCAAATGTGTCGGGGGGGGGCGAACTTGTACATAGTGAACCCCACTTTCCAGCAAGATGATGAATAAAAAAAACAATATGGATGCATCCAGGTTCGCAACAATGGCGTATGTTTATGTTCTTGTGTGTAGATGAGGCATTCCAAATATTCACAATGTCCGCGTTATGCGCAGACCTGAATGTTTGACTAGCCATTGTCTTGTTCGTTCAAAGAGAAAGCTTTTCGAAAAACAGGAGCTAAGTGTTACCATTCCAAAGAGATTGAATGAAACTCATCTGAAAGTGAATGTCATTAAGCGGAATCTGATAAAAAGAATGGATGATATTGTGAACGAGAATTGCCAACGCAAGACTGACTAGGAATTGCTGAGTGTTGTCCCTTCTCTTTGTTGTTTGTATAGGATTCTGTTAGACAGACTTTCCAACAACATCTCTGGGGAAGTCCTTCTTGAATCACGGTGTGATTTCAGACATGACAGGCAGACAGCAGACATAATATTTTCGTTTGTTTTTTGTTAGTCATTTCTACTTGCTTCGAGTGTGGAACAGAAGATGCCATAATTGGTGGACTAAAATTTCATATAAAAATTAACCAAAATATACCTGTAACACCTCGTACTGTAATAGGCGTCCAACGTTGCCACATCTGTGCAAGAAGATGCAAGTCGCTGACAGGATTAAAAGCCACACACGCATTTCGAATATTTGAAGATCAGTCAAGCATTGGCATTACTCGAAATGGAATCGAAGACATCATTTATTTATATATCTCAAGAAGTTAATCTGTTTGTTTCTCTCTCTCTCTCTCTCTCTCTCTCTCTCTCTCTCTCTCTCTATCTGAAAATATATATTATTTTTATATATCAAAACAATGTAGGTAAAAGAATGACAAAATAAGAAAAAAATTATGTTACGCGTTTCGTCATTAAAGATATATATATAAATATATATATATATATATATACATTTAAATATATATATATAATATATATATATATATATATGTGTATGTGTGTGTGTGATTTATAAATATATATTATTTATATATTATATATTTTACTTAATGGAAAGCGCTTATGAAATCAGTAATAGAGCGAATATATTTAATTTTTTGGATGTGAGTTTGTGACCATGGGTTTCATTTACTGAGGATCTATAAAACGTGAAATAGGGTTACAAACTCATATTTATACAAATTATATATATATATATATATATATATATATATATATATATATATATATAATATATATTTATATATATATATATATATATATATATATAATGAATTTTATAAATATATTTTTAATTCTAATTCTTCTCTCTGTTATATATATATATATTAGAAGACCAATTTATATATATTGAGAGATTGAAAATAGATATATATATATAGAGAGAGGAGATAGAATGGCTACAAATATGTATATAAATATATAATTTTGCAAATTATATATATAGATATATATTTTATATTATAATTCTGCGTGTTCCTCGCTTCGCATGTTCGTTACACTCTGTGATTACCCCAGATAAATACAGGATAATTCTACTTTGACTGCAAGGAAAAGATGGAAATAAAACTATATATCAGAGACACTTCGTGGTTTTAGTGAGAAAAAGAATCGCATAAGAAATTGATCAAAAGATCGAGTCTTTTGATACGATAAACAGAAATGTCGTATGGAAGATTTTGAAGAAGTTTGGAAAATCCAGAGACGGATATGCAATGTGGTTGGCCCTGATCTCTCATCTCGTTTACAGTCGCTCTCTCACAGACGTGCCGTCGCTTCCCGTGTCTTTTCTACAAATACTTTCACAGTAACTGCTCCGACGAGCTATTTTCACTGGTTCCCAGACTGCATGAATTTAAACGTGCCACTAGGTCGCTATCTCAGTCCCACCCTTTCACTGTCGAAATGGTTAAATGTAGCGGTCTCTTCTACTCCAAATAGCTTCACGTCTAGCACTTCCCGTCTACGGAGCTCCCTTCCTCTTACTTGCTTCCCTGATAGCTATAATCTCCAACTATTCAAATGCAATGTCATCTGTAGATGCCTTGATCTCTTCCCCGTCCTTCATTCATTCTTTTCTCTTTCACGCCTCTTTACTCTTGCATCCACTTTCTGTAACCCCTTGCGTGCTAATAGCACTCTCGCCTTGCTCAGGGTGAAAAGTCTTTTAAAAAAGTGCCTGGATGTGTCTGGATAAATTTGTCTCTGTCTTTAACGGTTTCCATGAAGGACAGTCAACGTAGGTCTTAAGCTCTTTAAACCAATTTCTGTCGAAAATGGTGTAAAACAAAAGGATACAGAGATTCAATTCTGTTCGCTTTATACTTTACTATCGTTTTCTTGGTGGCTTTTGAATGATCCCATGAGGTCCACATCAAATATCTACCAATAAGATGCTGAATGTGCTGCCAAAGCTTTTGTCATCAGTAATTGCGATTTTGTTGATCACTTTCAGAGGGACGTGGAACATTTTTTAGATTCTTTCTCGACAGCAGGCAGCTCATTGGGTCTAAGGATTAGCCTAAAAAAAAAAAGACCAATGAAACGTACCAACCTGATAAACTATATAAAGCCTACTTTGAAACAAACATTTATGTGTATAGTGAGAAATTGCAGGTTATGGAACGGTTCATGTATTTAGGCAGTATTGAAAATAGGAGAAATACTCTTGACTATGAAATTTCCCCACCCCACGCCCCGAATCAAGAAGACCAATAATGCATTCGGAAAACTAGAGAGAATTTCGATTGAGACGAAGTTGGTGGTTTCCAATACTTTAGTCATGTCTTCGTTGTTGTATTCATGTGATACTTGGGTCACTTATAAAAAGGCTGGTGCGATTTCATCAACAGTATATCCGCCGTATACTGGATCTCCGGTGGCAAATGTATCTGAGTGACGATCATAACCTAGATATATTATTGACACTTTTTTCCCAAGGAAATGTTTTTCGATGAATAATGAATTTTTACAAGAATTGTTTTCATTTTATTAAATTTTAATTAGAATAATTTAAAAAGTTTTAACTCTTCTAAATTTCTGTGTTAATTTCTATCGGTTATATGATATTATTAAGTAAAAAGTATATTTTTCTAATAATAAATGGAATAGTACAATTCAGCGACCCTCAATATTTTAAAAACAATTTTAAATTTTTTTCGTGTGTATAAGCGCGCCGATTTTTGTAAATACGTACGTCCATACATGATATTATCAAAAAATAAAAACGATAACTATAGTAAATTTAAAGCCAAAGTACCTAAAATTCAATAAAACATTACATTGTGGAGAATATTTTCCTAAATTTTTAAGATTACTGGGTAGCTAAAAATTATATAAAAAGGTGCTCATGTTATATTCCTCACGTAATTTTTACAGATATGCCCCAGTAGAAAAAACTTCCGGCTGTCAGTCAAGCTGTCAACCTGTCAACATCTTAAATACCTACCTCGGTATTAAAAGATGTATTTCTACGATATTTTAAACTAAAAGTAATATTTGTTTCAAATCAAACTAATTAAACTTTAAATCAGCTAATATTCCACAAATAAAGTTTCAGAAAAGTATATTTTATTTTTTAAAGTTTTTTTAATAAAGAAAATTACATTGTGCTGACAGATTGCTAATAATGGCGATTAAAATCAGCGATTTTTAGTAATTTAAAAAACATTCTAGTCAATTTAAATTAGTTTTGAAATGCAGCAATGTATTTTGCTTAATGGAAATATTGAATTTAATCTATTGGGTTGAAATTAAAGCTAAAATAAAAGCTTCGAGAAAGATTTCTTATTTTTTTTTAAATTCATTTTATAATTTAGGTATCGTGTTTCTTTGGGGGAATCTATATAACAGTAATACAAAAATTAAAATGAAAGTAATTACTGGCCAAATTTTAATAATAATTATTGGACAATGTTTTAACTGATAAAAATCGGTTTATATAAATTCCCTAAATTACTGATTCTAAAAGAAACCTATTTTTTCGATCATATGATTTGATGTCATGTATCGAAAGGAAGATATATATTGACTAAAGACATTTACACGTTTTGAACAAATGTATTTATATTATGATCGAAAATATTTACCAAATACTAAAATTGAGTAAAAAAAAAATTGTTCACAGCAACGAAAAAGAATGGTTCTCAGTTTCTTCATATCCACTGCTCTTATTCAGTTATTTGCATATATTGATATCATTCAGTGATTTAAGTGCCATACGTGATACACGTTTGAGCGATCATGTCTTTTCCGATTCATGACTGACGAGGCAGGAGCACCACGACGTGGTATAATGGTTCAGTTGTGCCATGCGTGATACAGTTTAATAGGCAAAATCTTTTGATACATGACTGACGATACAGGATACCACATTTTTTTATAATGGTTCAGTCAGTTATGTGCCATGCGTGATACACACTTAGGCGATCAGGTATCTTTCGATACATGACTGACGAGGAAGATTTTTCCAGCAGTAGGTTGCCATTTCTTTCTGCAGTAAACCAGTTGCCATCCAGGGCTATTGAATCCGGTTTGTCCTACTATTTACCCATAGCTGGGAGGGAAAAGAAGAGGATTCATACCTTTCCCAAGGTTATTAGCATGTAAGTGAATGTAATGGATTCCATAGGAATTCGAACTCGGCCCTCCGATTCCTCAATGCAAGCAACTATCCATTATTCCACCGTGCCTCCTGGTATAATGGTTAGCAAGCTTGAATAACAACAAATACTGCTGATTAGTGAGTTCGAGCCTCACTGCGTGCCCCATACTTTCGGTCTTGCGCCACATCTATGCTACGCTTATAAAATCACCATGACTGACTAGGCAGAAGATTTTCCTGCAGTCGGCTGTCGTTCCTTTCTGTGGTAGATTGGTGCCCAACCAAGGTTATAACACCCAGTCTGTCCTGCTATTCAACCTATAGCTGGGGCGAGCAGAGATGGATTCGCACCTTTCCCAAGGGTATTTGTGCGTAAGTGAACGTAACGGACCCGGTAGTTATAGAAAATGAGATAAAAGGACGAACCATCAACAGCAAGTCTGGTTATCAGCAAGAGAAAAAGTTGAAGGTGCAAGTTACAAATTAGAGATGTCAACATCAAGCAAGTGCAGGAGTTTAAATATCTGGGAAGTGTTTTAACAAAGGATGGAAAATGTGACACCGAAATCCAAACACTCATTGGACTCACAAAAGATGCATTCCAAAAGCTAAGCAATGTACTGAAGAACAGGAAAAAAACAAACAAAGAAAAGAGTGCTGGATTGCTATGTGATATCCATCCTCTTATATGACAGTGAATGCTGGACAGTCTACTCACAAATGAAGAGAAAACTGGAGGAAACAGATATGAGATTCTACAGAAGAATACTGAGAATTCCATGGACAGAGTGAGTAAGCAATGAAGAAGTCTTAAAGAAAATAGCAACAAAAGAATATTTGTTCTTACAATCAGGAAGAGAAATCTAAAATTCTTTTATTTTTCTCCCTTTTTAATGTATTTTTTTTCTCATATTCTTTCACACTCAGTAACCTTTTCCGTTTTAGTGACTTTTTCGCCTTGCTTGGAGTGAAAAATGAAAGGGGCATAAGACAAGGATGTCTTTTCTCCCCAGCTTTATTCAACCTTTACAGTGAAGCTATAGGAGCTGGAGACCCTATTAGGATTTATTATTAGTGGTCGAAATCTTAACAATATAAGATACACAGATGACACTGTGTAGAAAACTACAAGACCTCTTAGACAGGGTAGTAAAAAAAAAAGGTGAGACAAAAAGACTATCAACTGCAAGACGACAGAAAGTCCGGTCATCAGCAGGAGAAAAAACCCAAGATGCAAGTTACAAACTGGAGATGTCAGCATCAAGCAAGTACAGAAGTTTAAATATCTGGGAAGTGTTTTAACAGACGATGGAAAATGTGACACCGAAATCCGAACACGCATTGGAATAACGAAAAAAGGCATTGCAAAAGGTAATCAAAGTGATGAGAAACATAACAAGAAGGACAATTTCCCCCACGGATGAGGAGAAAAATTAGAGGCTTCAGAAATATGGTCCTACAGAAGGATAGTGAAAATTCCATGGCGAGTAAGCAAGAACTCCTGAACAAAATGACAACAGAAAGAACACATCTGCTCAGAATCCGGAAGAGATAGCTGAAATTTATTGGAAACATAATAAGAAAGGGTGGCTTGGGATACTTAACCCTCACAGGACATATTGAGAGCAGGTGAGATAAGAGAAGGCAGCGTGTAATCTACCTGACTGGTTTATGTAACGGGATGGCGGAAAGGACAGTAGAGCCTAAGCAAAGGGAGAAATACAGCGGTGATCTACAAAGGATTGGGAGTTTTGAAGAGCCATAATGAGCCATGTCTTGAAAAGATGCGGCACAATAGGAATAAGAATAGTGAAATTTTCTATCCCATTTCATAGCTCCAGTAGGGGGTGGAGCGTTACTACCCATAATGAGAATAACTAATCTAATCTAAACGCGCTGTAATAAAAACGTTGCCATTTTGATATTTTTTAATCATTTCGCACTAAGCAAGGCAATAAAGTCACTAAGACACAATGGGTTACCGATTGTTAGAGAATATAAAAAAAACTATTGAGAGAGAACAATAAAAGAACAGAAATTACGAAGGTAAAAGATAACGATTGACATTGCATTTAAATTTTTGAAGATCAACTAGGCTGAAAATCAAAAATCCACGATCCACGATCAAGAAGTGGGATAGAAGAAACTGTTAGCATAGGACTTTAAATCTATTAAATCTGCGATTAAATCCAGCTATTTCAACTGAAAAATGATGAGACCTTGCAGCCAAACTAGTACTGCATTTAAATTCATAAAGTCTAGGTACCAAAGAGGAAAGTATTTTTTATTTTGTTTTAATACAAAAATGTGACACAAATCCAAAAGGGAGGGATGGGAAAGGCTGGTCTTCAATCTGTCTTATCTTAAACTTAGTTAATCGCGATTACTTACCTAAACATACCACAGTATTGCTTGCACCAAAACAACACATTCTTACTTAAGATTCTTACTACAGTCACCTTAATACCACAAATTCTCTATGTAGTCCTAATGAGTTAATATGTACAATTTTTTCTGTGTGGATGGGGAATAAAAAAAATAGAAAAGAAAATATTTATAGAAAACGTATGGAAAATCTAAGCTATGGCGGTGGGGAAGTGACTGAAGCTAACCCATGAAAGAAACAAAGAAACGTTCTTTTGCATTTTGTGGATCTAAAATGTGCTGCTAGCGATTCATTATGGAAATAACCTAAAATGTGTTGTTTTTTTTTTTTGTTGTTTTTTGGGTTTTTTTTTTTTTCTTCGCCTGATAGCGGTCGTTATCAAAGCAGAATTTACCATCAGCATTTCCTACTTCTCACCTTGCAAAGCTCTTTCGCAGAATTCTGCCAATTTATAAGCAAGGTTACCAGCCGTTGCTCAGATTGAATAATTTTTTTTATTAATCCATTTGGTTTCGATTTTCATTTTCTCTTTCCTTCGCATTAAACTTGTAACTTGTGAAAATAACCCGTCTTAGTCTCTAAATGCAATTCCGAACAAACTAGACACAAAAAAGAGGAAAATAAAGGGAAAGACATTGTCCTTTGTAGAGTTCAGAATTTGCACCGTTATATATGCATCTGAATAGATAAAAAAAGTGCTTATATAGATTAGAAAATACCAGTAGAGAAGATGAGTACCCAACATATCACAAGGATTTGGAAACACACTATTACAGTGAGTTCAAAAGTAAATCTGTGCTCCCCTTACTAAGATCTTGTGTCAGACTAAAATAAACTGAACAAATAACAATCCTCGTAGAAAGTAAATAATAATTACGAATTACCACATGCACAGAGAAAAAGAAAGAAAGAAAGAAAGCATTACATCTTAGAAAAAGGAAACAGTTACTAAAATAAAGACATTTAAAAACAAAAATAGAAAGAAAGAAAGAAAGAAAAAAAGAATGAAAGAAAGTGTTACATGAAAAAATAGAAACAGTTACGCAAATAAAGACATTTAAAAACAAAAATAGAAAGAAAAAAGAAAGAAAGAAAGAAAGAGATACATCTCAGAAAAGAGATAGAAATAGGTGTTGAAAGAAATATGTACAAAAAGAAAAATAAAAGAAAGAAAGAAAGAAAGAAAGAAAGAAAAAAGGCGAGAAAGATGGATAGAAAGAAAGAAAGAAAGAAAGAAAGAAAGAAAGAAAGAAAGAAAGAAAGAAAGAAAGAAAGCGTTACATATAAGAAAAAATAGAGACAGTTCCTAAAATAAAGACATTTAAAAACAAGAAAGAAAGATGGAAATAGGTGTTTTAAAGAAATATATTCAAAAAAAAATAAGAGAAAGAATGAATGAATGAATGAAAGTAAGAAAGAAAGAAAAAAGCGTTACATCTAAGAAAAGAGTCAGAAAGGGGTGTTTAAAGAAAGACAAATTTAAAAACAAAAATAGAAGAAAGAAAGAAAGAAAGAAAGAAAGAAAGAAAGAAAGAAAGAGATACATTTAAAAAAAAGAAATAGGAAGAGTTACTTAAAGGACGACATAAAAGCAAAAATAGAAAAAAGAATGAATGAAAGAAAGAAATATATTTAAGAACGAAAACCAAAGAAATTTATTTTAAAAAAAAAAAGAAATATTAAAAAATCAAAATAGAAAGAAATCAATACGCATAAGAAAATACTTAGAAAGAGGAACGCATTAGCCATATTTTAAACAAGATTAAAATAAATAAATATATTTAGAATTGCAATATAAAGATATATTAAAAAGAACGAAAGACATTAAAAAGTCAAGAAAGAAAGAAATCAATATATCTAAGAAAAGAGATAGAAAGAAGTACTTAAATAAATTTTTAAAATATAAAGACTTTTTAAAAAAGAAACAAAGACGTATTAAAAATAAAATAAAAGAGGAAAGGAGAAATTAATCAATATATCTAAGAAAAAGAAATAGAAAGCGAACTGAAATGAAATATATTTTTAAAAAAAAGAATACTAGAAAGAATTTATAAATGAAATATAAAGATGTATTTAAGAGAAAGATGTATTAAAATGTCAAGAAAAAATAAGGAAATCAATACATCTAAGAAAAGAAATAGAAACTTAAAGAAAGACATGATTAAAAACAAAAATAGAAAAAAGAAAGAAAAAATAGAGAGAGATACAAAAGCTGTAATATATCAACAACTGGATTTGATTAATTCAGCTTTAGCACTGAAAACGCTTATTTTATTGTAGTGGATGGTTACAAGCGAGAGGGGAGACGGGATGTGCTTATTTTATTGCCACAACATATGAGAAAATAAATAGAAAGAGATACCTAATGAAAAAATATTTAAAAAACAGAAATGAAAGAAAGAAAGAAAGAAAGAAAGAAAGAAAGAAAGAAAGAAAGAAAGAAAGAAAGAAAAAAGAAATAGATATATTTAAATATGAAATGTAAAGACAATTTAAAACAAAGAAAGATCCATTAAAAAAAAAGAACAATAAAAAAGAAGGAATGATAGAAAGAAAGAGGGACATCTAAGGAAAGAGATACAAAGGTGCACTTCAAGAAAGACATATTTACAAACAAAAAATCGAAGAAAGAAAGAAAGAAAGAAAGAAAGAAAGAAAGAAAGAAAATGATACATTTAAAAAATGTATTTCAAAATAAAAACAGAGCACAAGAACTACACATTATAAAATAATTAGAAAGAAATAAAATCTTAGAAAGAAAGAAAGAAAGAAAGATGGAAGAAAGAAAGGTAGAAAGAAAGAACGAAAAAGAAAGAAACAAACAAACAAACAAAGAATGAGTCAAGAATAGGGCGAACGAGAAGAATGAAAAAGAGAGAAATAATGAAAGAAAGAAAGAAAGAAAGAAGGAAAGAAAGGAAGAAAGATGGAAGAAAGAAAGGTAGAAAGAAAGAACGAAAAAGAAAGAAAGAAAGAAAGAAACAAAGAATGAGTCAAGAATAGGGCGAACGAGAAGAATGAAAAAGAGAGAAATAATGAAAGAAAGAAAGAAAGAAAGAAAGAAAAAAAAGAAAAGAAAGAAAAAAAGATGGAAGAAAAGAAAAACAAAGAAAGAAACGAAAAAAGAAAGAAACAAACAAACAAAGAATGAGTCAAGAATAGGGCGAACGAGAAGAATGAAAAAGAGAGAAATAATGAAAGAAAGAAAGAAAGAAAGAAAGAAAGAAAGAAAGAAAGGAAGAAAGATGGAAGGAAAGAAAAGAAAGAAAAGAAAGAAAAAAAGAAACAAACAAACAAAGAAAAGAAGAGGGCGAGCAAAGAATAGGAAAAAGAGAGAAATAATGAAAGAAAAGAATGAAAAAAGAGAGAAATAAAAGGTAAAAGAAAATAAAGAAAAGAAAAAGAAACAAAAAAACAAAAGAATGAAACTCAATAGAATTGAGAAAGAATGAAAAAGATTAAAAATGAAAGAAAGAAAGGTAAAATCAAGAAAAAGAACGAAAAAAGAAAAAAAAAACAAACAAACAAACAAACAAAGAATGAGTCAAGAATAGGGCGAACGAGAAGAATGAAAAAGAGAGAAATAATGAAAGATTAATAGAAAATCTTACAATTTAACAAGATAGAAAGAGAAAGCGAAGAGAATGAGTAAAGAACGAATGTTCGAAATGGTCTGGAGAGTTCCCAAAAACACCTCTTCCCATTTCTGTGCATTAGAGAGACAATGTGGAGGTAAACACAAAGTTATGTGGGTCACAGGTGAGAAATGAGATCGATTCTTCTTGGTGAAGTCAAAATCAGAACAGGAATCAAATGAAGACCAGAGGTGGGTAAAAGACAGATATTTGATATTTTATTGACAATGCAATGTCAAAAATAACAAAATAAAAATGAAAAAAAAAAAAAAGAAACTTCAGTCATGGTCGATCTCCCACTACTATGTTTTCATTTATTACCTCCCCTTTTTAGACTTCTCATTCATTACCTCCCCTTACTCACCCAAACACCTTTTGAATTCTTTAGCTTCATGTTTTTGTCGCTATTTTATTTTTATTTCATGCATACCCTTTTACATTCCTTTTATTTTTGTTTTTTCTTTTCTTTCTTTTATCAAGGTTTATTTTTTGCTGTGAACTTTTCACACACTCCCCACCACCACCTTCTCCTCCTTCCTAATTTCTTTTCATTGGGTTTCCGCTTGTTTCTTTTTGTCTATCTCTTTTTCATAATCTTTCTTTCTTCTCGCAATTGATACGTGGCTCCCTTCTCCAGCTCTTCTCCCAACATCATTATTTATTTTTTTCTTCCTCCTTTTTCTCCTTATTCGTTTAACAATTTTTCATGTCATATCGGCTTTTTTTTTTCTCTCTCTCTCTGTCTTTTCTTTTCTTATTTCTTTATTTTCTGTTTTTCAAAATCTGATTAATTTCCGACTAAATCCATTCTTTCTTGACTCCCACTGTCTGTCTATATATCTTTCTCTTACACTTTTTCTTTTTCCCTTTTTCTATTTCTCTCTCTCGCTCTCTTTCTCTCCCTCTCTCTCACTTTCTCTCTCTCATTCTCTCTCTCTCTCTCACACTTCACTGTTTGTCTTCCTCGTCCTTTTCATCGTAAGCTAACGATGACAAGGACGAAAATCTTTTTCATCTTTTTTTCTTTTTCTTTATAGCGTTTTCACTTTCTGTTTTTCATTTTCTTTTTTTTTAAATCTTTTCCTTCACTCGTTTTCTTCCTTTCGCTGTTTGTCTGTCTGTCTGTCTCTCTCTCTCTCTCTTACTCTCTCTCTCTCTTACTCTCTCTCTCTTTCTCTTTCTCTTTCTCTCTCTCTCTCCTTCATGGTCGCAATTTTTACCTACGGTTTTATACATTTTCAACTACATTCTTTCTTTATCCTCCATTCTCTCTCTTCATTCTCCTCCTTCTCATCCCTCTCCCTGATCATTTTCCTTTCTCGTTCGTTAACACCGGTTATGTTATTTATTTATTTTCCTTCCACATTACTCTTTCCTTTTCTCTCTTTCTTTGTTCCATTCTTTTCTCCTATTTCCATTTCTCTATCTCTCCCCTCTTTTTCGTTCACTTTTTTGTTTATTTTTCCTTCTTTTTTATCTTTTCTTTTTCTTTCACTTGTCTTTATTTCCCTCTCTCTCTCTCTATATATTTATATATATATATATATATATATATTTAATTATTTTAAATTTATAACATAATTATATGTTAAATAAAATCACTACAAAATAACCATTTTTGTAGTGATTTTATAACATACTTATGTTATAAATTTTTATAAAAATAATTATATCTGCTTTATTTGTATTGAACCACTCTTTTAAGAATAGTAATTGTTGGTTATTGGAATTCATTCCGTGTATACCAATTATATACTTTGATATATATAAATATATATATATATATATATATATATATATATATATATATATATATATATATATCTATAAGATAATTTTCATTTCTCATTTTCTCTGTCTCGTTGTCTTTCTCTCTGTGTCTCTCTCTCTCTCTCTCTCTCTCTCTCTCTCTTATGTTTTCCCTTTCTTTATCTCGTTCTTCACGTTATTTTCTCACATACTTTGTCCTTTTTCTCTTTCATTTTCTCTCTTCGTTTCCACTTTCTTTTTCAGTTCTCGTTCTCTTTCTTTTTTTCTATTTTTCCCTCATCCTTCTCTTTCTCTTTTTCTGTATCTTCTTCTCTTTCTCCCTCTCATTTTTTCTTTTCTTTTGTTGTTCTCTTCCCCTTTTTCACCATTTCTCTCTATCGTTCTCTATCGTTCTGTCTCTCTGTGTCTTTTATCTATCTCTCTCTCTCACACACACACACACAAACACACTCTCTTCAGTCATTCTCTTTTCTTTTTCTCAGCCTCGACCTCTCTCTCTCTCTCTCTCTCTCTCTCTCTCTCTCTCTCTCTCTCTCTCTCTCTCAATTACCAGAACCTAAATCCAATGCAACAAGGAATAACAGATATTCATACTACGTGGATATCGAATATTTTACAAGGATCAAGTTGACTGCTAACAAAAGCTTCTTTTACACTTCTTAGAAAATAGAGTATTCATCTATTGGGCATGTTTAAGGGCTCGGGTATCATCCAGACACGACTTAATGCATTTTCAGTCAGTCTTGAAAGTCATCATTTCATATTTTTTTAGATCGCCTAAACGATTGACAGACTTAAAGAATGAAATAAATATTTAATTTACAATCAAAAACTTGGTTGAATTTTTCAATTAAAAATTTCAATAATTACTTAAATCCTTATCAAAAAGTTTTGCCCAAGATGGGAATTAACAGAAATGTTTTAAAATTAAGATTCATTCGCGTCATTCGTATAATATTGTTATAAGACCAATTTTAGACATATTTTAGATAAGTCATTAACGAATAAAGCACCATAAAACTTAGTGAAAAGATAGATAGATAGATAGATAGATAGATAGTAAACAGTCATAGATAGATAGATAGATAGATAGATAGATAGATAGATAGATAGATAGATCACTTTTTTAGCTAACTGTTAATTCATTGGTTATCTGACATAGTAAAGGGAACACAGAAAAAGAAGTTACTGTGAACATATTTATAGAGAATGGGCTCTACTGTATTTGCGTGTTCGCTGAATATAAGACAGTAGTAATATCACTAATGATATTCCTGCTGCTAATAGTTATGTCTCAGTTATATTATTATATTGTTTTAAAATTAAAATTTACATTTAAAATTATTTTAAAAAAAAAACAGAGAATATGAAGAGGTGACGATAATTGTCAGAATAATAGAACGTATGCGATATCTTTTACAGGCAACACACACACATATATATATATATATATATATATATATATATATATATATATATATAGAGAGAGAGAGAGAGAGAGAGAAGATGGAGAATCGGGTTTAGCCAGCTTATTGAAAGTGGAACAGGATAAAATAACTGGTGACCCAGGTTCAATAAGGCACACCCATTTCATGTCGTCTTGATCGGATGAATGGTCGTACGCTTTCCCGCGAGACTTTGCTTCCTCTTACGGCCACGTCATTTCTCCACCAAAATGTGCATTCCTTGTTCTTTTGATTTAAATCGTCAGGACAACTACATCTGAAATGTTGTAAAGAAGAGGATCTACTAGCGGCATCGCAATACAAAGGACTCATTGCACGTCGACATCGTGTATATGATGGCAGGCATAATCGGAAACTACTTCATACCGAGGCTATAACGTAACCTTTCTTTCTGAGAATCTATCTATATTTCTGAGATGAGGTATTATGTACAGTATTTACATTAGTCGGACTATTGTCCTCATCTTTGTCGTCATATTTGTCACAACGTTTCGGCCATTGGAAAATTCGAAAACTTAAGGAGCCAGCACATATGCTAGGCCACAAAAATCTCCTGAGCCGACCAAGCATAGAAATAAATACAATATGGGAACCAGTAATAAGTAGTGCCAGGGAAAAGCAATGATAACAAAGTTGCAATATGAACTCTGGTGAAAGCATGCAATGATAACATCAAAAATTGCAATATGAGCACTGGTAAAAATGGTTGCTGAAAACATTAGGTTTATAACAACTAGAAATTCCTGCCCAGATGTCCTCAAGGACACATGGCATAGTGGATAAAGGCGTTGGTTAGATCCAGTGACAGACCCAAAGAATGTGAGTTCAATACGGCAGTGGAGAACTTTCAGAGGGAAATTTAACAGGAGATAACTGATAACTGACATCCATCAAACATGGCACGTGGAACTAGAACAGTCTACCCCAGTGATCGAAATAAAGGGTTCAGTTCGAAATTCCAATCACCTGAAGAAGGCCGGAGCGTACAACGGCCGAAACGTTGTGACAAATATGGCGGCAAAGATGAGGACAATAGTCCGAATAATGTAAATACTGTACTTTCTTTCTGAGTTTGTCTTTTTTTTTCTATTTGAAACATGCTACAATTCTTTTAAAGTAACGTACTTGTGTTTTCGGTTGGATATCATTCTTTTTGTTTTTATCGCAATTTATGTGGTTCTACAGAAAGATACTGAGAATTCAATGGACGGAGCGAGTAAGCAACGAGGATGTGAAAGAAAATACTAACAAGAAGAACACTTATACTTAGAATCATGAAGAGACAGCTAAAATTCCTTGGGCAGATATTGAAAAAGGAGCGCTTGGAAAACTTAACACTCACAGGGCATATTGAGGCCAAGAGAGATAAAGGAAGCTAGCGAGCCACCTACCTGACGAGATTGTGGGAATGAATGACATATCGAGGGGGGGGGAAAATTTTACGGAGAAAAAAAAAACTTAAAAAATGTTAAAGAGATAGAAATTTGTGGAGAGCCATGATCGCCTATGTCCTGACGGAAGGCAGTATATAGAGGTTCTCAATTACTTGCTACATATTTAAAGTCATGAGTATGGAATTGAAACAGTATATACCTACCTGTAAATGTGCAAAATAAGTAAATATTCCTTGCATATAACTGTTCGTTGAAGTGAAGAGACGTTTTTATCCGATTTTCACGCCATGTTCTCGACTTCTACGTCCTAGAGGCGGTGAAGACCATAGGGTCAGCGTCACAGCCAACATTGCGCAAAGTGGGAGGGACCTTAAGCGTTATAATAGTATCCTGCTCCCTCGCACATTAAGCAATATATTAATATAGACAGGGTGCGATGGATAAATTGTCGTCTAAATCACGTAAAAAAAAAAAAAAAAATGAAAATAACACTGACATCTCATTTTAACAGATATATTTACCAAAATTACACAAAATATATCTGGAAACACTAAAGAATAAATTTATTCAATAAAATCGCCATTTGCTTCAACCACGGCCTCCAGGCGACTTTGCAATCTCTTGCATATCTTCTGGACGTTCTACTTCTTTAAGTTGGTGAATGCTGTCATTACCTTTAGTTCATTTTTGCTATTACAAGTTTTGTTAGTCTCTCACTCAAATGCACCCCAGACATAATGATCAAGGAGGTTGTCATCTGGGGAGTTAGATGGCCAGATGTAAGGAGTGATGTGGTCGCAGAAATTGTATAACAGCCATGACTGGGTTCTCCTAATGGGTGACATGATACAGAGTCCTGTTGCCAAACGTAGGATATTCCAGCAGCCACCCTCTTGATTGAGAGCATCACTGCCTCCTCGGGGCACTTGATTTAGGCTTCCGTATTGAGTCTGAGACTCTGTGGCAAGCTGAAGGTAGCCATCACTAGTGATCACTCCAAACACCTTCGTAATCACCATTAGACTCATCCAAATATTTCCGAGTCCTCTGCCCTGTCCTCAGATTGACATCCAAACACTTTGATTGATTTATTGATTGATTGATTTATTGATTGATTGATTTATCGATTCATTCATTCATTTGTTTTTTTTTTACGACTTACCAAGATTTTACCGAAATATATTTTGGATTGTAAAAATAATTCCTTTTTGCGATTGAATATTGCATGAACAATTTTTGAGACTAAAAATGATTTCCCAGATACAAGTCCTATTATTTAACCCGTAGCTGGGGGAATATGGATTCATATCTTTTCCCATGGGTATTTGCGCATGAATGAATGTAACGAATCAGGCTGTATCAAAATCGAACAGTCATCGTATATATATATATATATATATATATATATATATATATATTATATATATATATAATATATATATATATATATATATATATATATATATATATATGATATATATATATATATATATATATATATATATATATATATATATATATAAATATGACGTTGAAAATTTTTACCGTTAACAATTTTTTTTTTTTAAATCCAGACGACATCCATTGAACTGATGTTAGGTTTCATTGTAAAATACATCCCTACCCCTTACCAAATTGTAGCCAATAACTGATACAATGATACTGACATAAGGAAAATCTAGACATCCCTTGTTCAATTTAAGTAGAATATTCTGTAACCATGGAAACGTGATTTTAGCTGTGTCTTTAAAACCCGGTAATTTTTAAAAGTTACTCCAAAATTCGCTTGAAGATGAAATGGAACTAATGCTTTTAATTTAATTGCAAAATTAAATTCGGGGTTTTTAGCTTCTATTTTTGAAACATGGTTGGAACTATGTAGCGAAAAAAAACCATATTTTAAATCAATTAATTTATAATATATATATATATATATATATATATATAATATGAAAAAATCGTAGCGAGAAAGTATCTATTTCTTGAAAGAGTAGATAGAACCTTTCAGGGTTGTGATGCTTTCTGTAGCCGTGAGGTATGAAGCAAACTTTGGTTTCACCTACAAAACCGGTTACGGGTTCAAAACCTGAAGAGCGAATTTTCTTTTAAGTTTTCTCGAGCGTGAGGACCAGAAGATGTTATACACATTGTTTAAAATAAAATAAAAATCGGAGAGTTTACTTCAAATTCGGATATCCAATTATTTATATATATATATATATATATATATATATATGTCCAAAAAATCACTTTGTTATTTAAAAATGTCATAACATGTTCGATTTGTCATACTTTTATTTCAGAACTTATACTGACACAGGGTCGTCATCCATGGTTAAAAGAAAAAAGTACAAAGCTCATGGAATTTTTTTGCGGGGCGGGGCTAACCAATCCATCTAATTTCGTGAAATTCTGTTGACCATATTCTCCTGACCTGACACTTCCTGGTTATTTTTGGGTGATGGGGATACCTTAAGGAGCGTGTACAGATTGCTGGTAAGTCAGCAACCCAAGGATAACATCTATACAGAAACTTCACGGTTAGAGCCAGGATTATTAACCACTTTTACGAGAAATGTTATTGAATGAGTTTGTCTGTCTAAAGTAAAAAATGGAGGATATGTTTCTATACTTAAATAGAAATATATTTCCAGTGTTTGAACTTATATTTCGTAGTAAACTATTTTTGAATAATTAAAAGAAATGTTTAAATTACTAGATTTTTAAATCCCTGAGTGACTTTAGGACACCCCGTATAATGGTCTTGTTATGCATGATGTGTACATACATAGCGGTGGGGTGCTTCTGTGTGTAAATAGACTTGTGATCAGATTTTAATATAAAGGAGACGTACACCGATACAAAAACTTGCATACCTGCAACATGCAGATTGAAAAGAATACCTGGATATGCGCACACTTGTATACAGCGATAATGCTGTAATAAGATGCAAGTTGTATAATTTGATCACCTGACACAGGTGTCAATCAATGGTGAGTTTGAAGTCAAAAAAGGAATGAAAATTAAAGAAAAAGCCGAATTTCGGCAATGCGTTTCTGACTTTACAGGAAAAGACGACAGAAAATATTCAGATCCGATAATACAATAAAGATCTTTGGTTTCTTTGGAAATAAAAATGGAAAGGGAGAACGGGTGGGGAGAAAATAGGTCACGTGGGAAAGAAGAAGACGTAAAGAAACGGAGAAAAATGGGAACAGACTTAAGGAGACCACGAAAAGAAAGAAAGAATATATATCATAAAAAAGATAGGAAAACAGAAAATATTAAGATAAAAATATTAAATAATATAAAAAACAAGAAAGAAAGAAAGAAAGAAAGAAAGAAAGAAAGAAAGAAAGAAAGAAAGAAAGAAAGAAAGAAAGAAAGAAAGAAAGGGTAAAAAGGAAGGGAGATACAATGAAAGAAAGAAACAAATAAACAAGCAAACAAATAAACAAAATAAAGAAATAGTAAAAGAAAATAGCAGAGATACACAAAAAGTAAGAAAGAAAGAAAAAGGCAAGAAAGAAAAAGAAAGAAAAAACAAAGGCATAAAAATGTAAGAAAAAAGGGTAAAACGACAGACACAAAGAAAGACACAAAAAAAGAAACAAGCAAACAAAGAGAAACCAGTGAGACAAAAGAAGAAAAGAAAGTATAACAAGGAATTCGACAAAAAATAAAAAAGGTAGGCAAAGACGGAAGCGAATAAAGACACATTTTAGAAGGAAACTAGATATGAATCACATGATCAAAATATATAGAAAATAGAGAAGAAAGGTACAAATAAAAGAAAAAAAGAAAGAAAGACAGAAAGAAAGGGGAAAAACCTGTCAAATTCCTATACAAGATGTGTAATGATGAAAGATGTATTGATAATGCTATAGCAAGTAAGGAAAAAAGATCCGATCTCGTCTGCATTGAAAGATAACGAAGAAATAAGACCTTTGCTACTCTAATTGGACATCTACACCGTAAACAAATGGTGCTTTTTTTTTCGTCCTGTTGTTTTTATTTTCTTGTTTTAGTGTTTTGTTTTTATTTTTTATCTCCATAAAATGAAATGTCTACGGGGCTAAGATCTTTTTGCGTCTTTACCGCTACAGCTGACACCCGGTCAAATAACTCCGTTGAAAAGAAATTCTAGAATCTTTCTAAACGAAATTCGGGCGATATGCAATGATTTTTCTTGAACATACACACGCGCATGCGCAAATACTCTTGTGCGCAATCAGGCATATATGAACGCACAAAACGTGTATACACATACACATATATGTACGGATATGTACCTGTATACATGTATGGTGCAAGTAACAGGTAATTGAGAATAAATTAATTAGAAAAAAATAAGTATTAATTAGAAATAGAATACCTCGGTTATCAAAGAGAAAAATTTCCAAACGATTTACGCATACAAATCATGAAAAGTGTATTCAATACATTTGCCTTCAGCTTCGTAACATTAAGTTAGGTAGTTTCTAAAGGTGTTTTCTCAAATGCCTGGCGCGCCCTGTGAACACATACACATTATGATAGCGCGTATCTCGGTTTCGTCCATTAAAATCAGGTGAAATTAGCTTTAGACACGGATAATATGAGCGCAATTGTTTTCATCTTGATAAACAGATATTCATCAGACATGCTCAGGTGAACTGAATCGGTCAGACATTAGATTTGGTGATGAAACCATGATATCCCACTTCGATTAGAATATATTTATCATCAAGCCATAAACCATCAACAACTCTGTTGAAAAGACATATACAGATGTATAGGTAACGTGAAGGTTTTCGGCACTTAAATTTGATTCATAGAACCGGTTTCAAATTTCCGTCGATTCTGTTTTGTTCTGTTCGCACTAATGCCTTTGAAAAGAACATAATTTTATTTCTCAATTATTATACGCAATGGAGTGCAACAGTTAACTAAAGGGTTTTATATGGGGTATTAATAAAAGAAAACAATAGATAATGTTAAAACGTCAGCCAAACGTATATACCTCTAGATAAAATATGACCAGTAATGCTAAAGAAATAACATACAAACTATATTACATCGAAAAAATCTAACTTACTAAATATAAGTCTTGAATGTGGTGTATTCAACACCACCACTTGATAAGACACCAGAAGTGTTGAAACAAAATGGCTATTTTTGTAGTGATTTTATAACATTTTTATGTTATAATTTTCGAATAAATGATTATATTTGCTCTACTCTGTATTGAGCACACTTTTAAGAATAGTATTTGTTAGTTATTGGAATTTATTCCGTATACACCAATCTTATACTTATATATATATATATATATATATATGACACAAGGAAGCTGCGTTGCGGCGGTGAGGAAGTGAATGAAGCCGAAATGTCATGTCAGAACCAATAACACTGCAGGAAAAGGCAAGGAAAATATTTAACAAAATAACAAAACAAGTTTAAATTAAATCAAAATATTTAAATAAATAAAGTAATCAAAAGTTACTTACATATATATATTGTTCGCATATTTAATGTCGAATTTTGTATAGGGCACCTAGTGAGGATGGAACTTGCTACTCAGTAGTAATGGTCAACAAGATTCGTTAACAGTTACCCAACTCCAAGACAATTGTTTTTTAGATTTCAGACATATAAAAATATTGCTATGAGAAAGATATAACCTCAAAAGAGAAACAAGTCATCATAACGTTATTGCATGATGGGAAAATGGCTTTTGAAATTGTGGAAATGTTGAACAGAATTTACAGAAGCATCAAAAACAAAAATGAAAACAAAAAAATGGCTTTAAGAATGTCACAGGAAAAGATTTGAAAAAAAATTAAAATTTAAATATTTGGGAAGTGTTTTAACAGAGGGTGAAAAGTGTGACCCGGAAATCCGAAGGCGCGTTTCGAATAGCGAAAGATGCTTTCCAAAAGCTAAGTAATGTATTAATAAATAGGAAATTTTTAAAAACAAATGAAAGAGTACTGAAATGTTACGTGATATCAGTTTTCCTATATAGCAGTGAATTCTGGACAGCCTCCTCACTGATGAAGAAGAGACTTGAAGCAACAGAAATGTGCTTCTATAGAAGAAATACCATGCAACGACGACGTTATAGGGAAAATGGAAAGAAAAAGGACATACACTTGACATCAGAAAAAGACAGTTGAAATTTTTAGGGTACATAATGAGGAAAGAGAGCTTGGAAAATTTGATACTCACAGGACAAATTGAAAGTAAAAGGGGCCGAGGAAAACAACGCACACCTCACCTACCGAGCATAACAGAACAGGGTTTAGGAGAGATAAAAAGACAAGAGTTAAAAAGGACAGGAAATTGTGGCGAGCCATGATCGCCAATGTCCTGAAGGGGCACGGTACAAAGAACAACAACAACAACAACAATGACAAATGAATTAACGAACAAGAAAATAATTGAAGGAGTTAGTGTTGCGAATGAACAAAATAAAACGATAGAGAAGACAAGGAAACACCCATATATCACCTCCCTATATGACACTAAATGTCTGTGATTTCGTGTGTGCTTGCGTGCTTGTGTGGTGCGTCCGTCCGGGGTATAATGATTTACGAGTTGTTTATAGAGCAAGTATTTTTATTTTAACTTTCATCAAACAGACAATTTTTTTAATTAAAAGTATTTTTAAGTTAAAGACAGACACAAAGAGATCCCGCTTTGCTGTTTCGTTCAGTTGTTTCTAGAGTAATTATTTATTTTTCAGCTTTCTTTAAAGAAATAATATTTTAAATATTTAAAAAAATATTTCTAAGTTAATCTGACTTTAAAATATTTTAAGAGAATAAGACTTAAAATACGAGTTGTCTATAGAGTAAGTATTTTTTAACTTTAAACAGAAGAGAATTTTATTAATTAAAATATTTTAAAGTTAAAGACAGACACAAAAAATCCCGCTTTGTTGTTTCGTACAGTTGTTTGGGGAGTAATTATTTATATTTCATCTTTCTTTAAAGAAATAATATTTTAAATATTTAAAAAACATTTTTTGGCATATATAAAAAAAAACTATTTTCAACTGAATATGATTTTAAAATATTTTTTGGCATATTAAAAATATTTTTAACTTAATCGGATTTAAAGTTCCAGTTTATCCCGGAAGTTCTATTCCCATTAAATGCTGTAAACAATCAGTAAAACGTTAAAACTTGTAAACAAGACCAATGATGACACAAACGAATTGAAATATTTGACTGAATCATAATAAAATTAACTTTCATTTCAATGGTTTGTTGAAATCAACTTCAATGTTTTATAACCTGAACCGTCAATGACCCAACGTGTCACGGATAGTCTAGTCATTAAGTAAAGATCAAAAAGAAAAGCACGTAAGTAGAACGAAGAATTATGTGCATGAAAAATTATTTATCAACAAGAATTTTTTAATCATTTCACCCCAAACAAAGCAATAAAGTCCCTAGGATGCAAGGGGGTACTGAAGGTGAAAGAAACAGAACGTGCATTAAAAGAACAGGACTAAAGGAGACATAAGATAACGATTGATATTGCGTTTCAATTTTTTTAAAGATCGTGGTTGACAGAAAAGCAGAAATCCAGAAAAAAACTACCACAAGCGAAAAGTGAGAGAGAAGAAACGATTAGCATAGAATTTACAGTTACATCTAGCCATTTCAACTGTAAAATGGTGAGACTTAGTTTCCAATCTAGTACAGCGCTTAAATTCAATTCATGAAGTCGAGATACAAAAGATGTATCAGAACAATTACCGTGAATATATATATATATATATATATATATATATATATATAGTTTATGAAAAACTAGGTAATCCGTATGGGTAAACCTAAGTAGGATAAAATCCAGAGAGCTCAATGTAAATCCAGAGCAAATAATTTAAATGAAAACAGTAGAAGGGATATAAAGTGTGTAGTAAACTAAGATACAGGAAGAAGTTGACTACTGATCACGTGTCGTAGAACAACAAAAATACAACAGCCTTATTGTGCCTAAGTAATAAATCAAACTTAGCTATTGTACAAATCGGAAACCATAGGGTTTGGTATTATCCACGGTTTTAGGCATTCACGAGACGTCTTGGAATATATTATCCACGGATAAGGGAGAACTTCTTTATTAATATATCGACAGTATGGTAATGTTGCAACAATAATTTTGCCATATTCTACTTGTGCTTTCTAGCATCATATTTAACTTTACTTGTGTTTGAACCGGAAACAAACTCATTAAAGACAGTGTTTTTACCATTTAAGCCACGACCTTAAGACGTTTATTTTTCTTTTATTTAAGATTGACAAAGAGTAGATGACGCACAGATAATAAGGAAGACGCAATAACAACAAACTACGTTTTGACAGATTGTTGGCTCGGAAATTATGCATAAATGCCTTCAGGGAAGATCTTTCATTATTAAGTAGGGAAGCAAGCGGAAAGAATCTGTTTGAATGACAGAAGACAAAAAAAAAAACAGACGCTTGGGGGCGGAAGAAATAACAAATAGTAATTTGAGCCAATTGATGTGAAAGAGTAAAGCCAAGATTGGGTCAGTGAATTGAAAGAATAGACCGGGTGGCAGGTCAAAAAAAAAATGGAGATGAGTGGGGAGAAAGGATAAAAGAAGGTCAATGAAAAATAAGGAAACAACTTCGTTTGAAAAAAAGAAAGAAAGAAAGAAATTACAAAAGAAAGAAACAAAACAAGAAAGAAAAAAGAAAGAAAGAAAGAAATTACAAAAGAAAGAAACAAAACAAGAAAGAAAAAAGAAAGAAAGAAAGAAAGAAAGAAAGAAAGAAGCAAAACAAGGCAGAAAGTTACAAAAGAAAGAAGCAGAGCAAAAAGAAAGACAGAAAGAAAGAAAGAAGTTACAAAGGACTCAAAACAAGAAAGAAAGAGGCATGGAAAAAAAAGAAGTTTCAAAAGAAAGAACGAAAGAACGAAAGAAAGAAGAAAGAAAAAGAAAATAGTTATAACTGAAGAAAAACAAGAAAGGAAAAAGAAAGAAGCAAGAGAAAAGAAAGAATTTACAAAAGAAAGAAAGAAAGGAATTTTTAAAAATCTTTGAAAAATAGTTACAAAAGAAAGAAGCACAAACAGGAAAAGGTAAACGAAAGAAATAGGGAAAAAGAAGTTAATAAAGAAAAACGTAATCAGTGAAGAAAAACAAAAAAGAAAATGAGAAATAAAGAAAGAAAAATACAAATGAGAAGAAATGAAATATAAAAATAATGAACGGTTACGATATAGAATAGACAGAAAGAGAGAAGGAAAATTTAAAGAAAAAAGAAGAAGAAATAAGAAGTTAAAGGAAAGAAAGAAAGAAAATGAAGTGAAAAGCAAAAACTAAAAACGAAAACAAAAAGTTAAAATAATATAGAACGGAAACAAGAAAAAAAATGACCACCATCCTTGCATATTTTCAGCGTAAACATTTGTCGAACACGCGCAGATTCGCGATGACAGTCACGTGTTCTTGCCTCCATTTTGCCTCGAGGTAATTCTCGCTATGACCATGGCTGTGTCTCTTGACGATGCGGTAGATGCGCAAAGTACGAATGAGATTACGGAGACTGTGGCCCACCGCAGTTTGCCCGTGATTTAACAGACGTAGAGACGAGCAGATAAGGAAGTGGACCCATAGAGCGGCTTCGGGCAATCATCGACTTCAATTAAAACAACCACAACCATCCGGTCCGGGCCGTATCTCAGTCTTAGACTTTTAAATTAATCGACTCTGCTTAGTGGCTTAACTACGGCTTCTTATTTTTATTTTTTTATTTTTTAGGCTTTCATTTGGATTTCTTTTTTCGTGACTTATCTCTCATTCTGTCTACCTCTGTAAATCAATTTTGTAGCAAGCCATCTCTGTTTCTTCATCTACGCCAGTATGTCCATATCTATCTCAGTCTATTCATATCTATATATTTATCTCAGTTTGCACATATCTATCTATCTATCCTAATTTGTCAATATTATAGTCGTTCTATTCATTACGGGTGAGTTTCTGATCATACCAATTGATCGAACAGTCTATTTATCTATCTATCTATCTATCTATCTATCTATCTATCGATATATATATATATATATATATATATCACTTCTATCAATCGCAGTCTGTTCCTATTTTTATCTTGAAATATATATATATATATATATATATATATATATATATATATATATATATATATATGTCTGTTTTCTATGTATATATATATATATATATGTATCTATCTTTCTCAGTCTCTTCCTTATCTATCTACCAATCTTTTTCATATCTATCTTTCTATCTAGATATCTCTTTATTTTAACATGTCTGAATATTTTAATAATATATATATATATATATATATATATATATATATATATTATTTTAATATTTTTTAATATATATATATATATATATATATATTATTATTATTTTTTTGAAACATGGTTAGAACTGTGTAGGAAAAAAAAAGATATTTTAAATCAATTAATTTATAATATATATATATATATATATATATATATATATATATATATATATATATACCTACTGATCAATCAATTTTTTTTCTGATTTTTTATGACCACAGATGCGTGATGAAACGCTATTTGACTATCCTCAGACAATCATTTAATTTGCTAGCACAAATCTTCGATACATACGAGTTATGCTCAGAAATTACCCAGTCATTCTGTATAATAGCAGCCAATTAGAGTGAATCTTAGTGTGCATACGCATACAGGCACATCTACAATGAGACTACTCGGAATTTGAAAGATTATTTAAGGGTAAAGATGACGACAAGCCTTGAAAAATCAATATTCGATATCTTGACCTTTACCTGGGCACGAACTCTGGTCACTAGTGCTTGAGGGGACGACACAACTTGTTCAGCCAGCAAGGACGTTTTAGATCAGCAGATTCATATCAAAGTTGGCAATGGATGTAGCAGTTTTATTATTGTCTTCTTATGGAAGTTTTAATCAATCACCCACTTTCTTCTATGTTAATTATCCCGACACGCTAATGACGAGATATTTTAAAGATCTCCGGCAATGGAGCAGAGCCCATGGAAAAGAGGGATCATGCCTCTTTTAAGGTCAATAATGCTTAAATAGTCAGTTATGTGCCATGCGTGATACACGCTTAGGCGATCATGTATCTTTCGATACATGACTGATGAGGCAGATTTTTCCCTGCAGTAGGTTGCCAACTCTTTCTGCAGTAGACCAGCTGTCATCCAAGGCTATAGAACCCGGTCTGTCCTGCTATTTACCCATAGCTGGGGGGAAAGAAGAGAACGTAAATAATTGTAAAGGATTTGATTGGAATTCGAACTCGACTCTCTGATTCCTCAAATCGGTGCCGCTACCCATTACTCCACCGTGCCTTCTAAGTGCTTAGATGACACAGGCATATTCCAACGAAAATTCAAATTCGATTTACAAATTCTGTTTTGTATACTGATAGCAGTTAAGCTCCTTCGAAATGTAGCAGCGGGCACGTTGTCCAACATTTAGAACGGTAGAGTTCTAATCAGGAGGCCCGATTTCGAATCTCACCATATCTGATTTGTCAAGGGGGTGACGATCGCAACGTTTTTTTTTTTCGTTGGGAAATGCCTGACATGGAATTTATATTTGTGCTTATATGAGCATGAAATTCTTTTGATACCAAAAATGGGCCACAAAGAAGAAAAGGTTAGAAACACTGGTCTAGTTAATGTATCCATGTAGGCATAAATAAAAATTCAACCAACTCGTGAAAGTAACAAGACACACATGATTTAAGAAGCAAGACCCGTTACTTTCCCTGCTTTCTTTTGTCATTAAAATTTTATCAAAGGATTGACAAGTTACTTTTAAAAAGTTCCAATATTAACCGGTTATCTATTTGATATTTGAATTTGTATCCTGATTAACCTGACTCATCGGTAGCGGGTCAGAAACATCGGATTTAAAACATTTTATTACCCAGATTATTGTTTTGTTTGTTTGTATGTACAACCATTATACTTTCTTATTTACTTATCTTACCCAAGATTTGAGTAAAGTATCTACCCGATCCCTTGTTTTTCTGAACTGAAATTAATTACCGGGAAATCTACATCCTAGTATTAAGCGGAAATGAATTGGGAAAATGGAAGAAAAACAGGATCTGAAGAAAGAAAGATTACAGACAATAAAGCTAGAGGAGAACGAAAAGAAAACCAGGTGAATGGAAAAAATATATATTCATATGAGAAAGCAGAGTGATGAGGCAAAAGAAAGATGAAAGAGTAGATGTAGTAGAAAGTATATAATGCAGCCTTTATTCTTTTATCACATATAAAACAAATATATGAAAGATTTAGGTTAAAAAGGACAAGGGAAAAAATGAGAAGATACAGAGTGAAGGAAAATCGAAGTCCTGAGAATATGAATAACACTTGTCAACACGATTTTTGGTACCAAGAAACGAAACACATTTTTTAGCCAATTTAATGGTGTTGATTCCGAAAATGGTCTTAGTTTTTCATGGTTAGCTACCATTTTTGCTGTACTGAAATTGCTCTTTTTGCGGGGGGGGAGATCAATTTACAATCTTGGCTGATTGCAAAAGTTAATAAAGTTCGTAGAAACCAATCAGTTTTCAGGTAGGCCAAGTAATTTATGTCAGCATCCTGAAATGAACTATTTTTATAAGAAAAGAGTTTTTTTGAGTCAAAAAATTTAAAGTACCGAATTTTCCAAATTTATCGTCAAAATTCAAATTAACTGATAAACTTTATCAGTAACACACTTTAGTAAACCTGATAATTAAAGTGACATCAAAAAAATGAAACCCTAAAATCTTATGTTTGATATTCATAAATTTATTCCATCACTTTTAGCCCTTCACTACGGAAGGAAACCAAGCATATTGAGAGCATTTTGTTTTCACGGTTGGAAAGAAACTCCCAATAAAGACATCCCAATTGAATTCCATTGTATATGATACTAATGGAGTATCAAAAGGGACTTTAATAACACTGAACATGACAGACAATCAAGAAAGAGAAAAATTTTATGATCGTTCTTATGTTCACAATGGTTTCATTTCTACTGTTAGTTTATTAAATGATTTGATGAAAATACTTGTTGGTCTTTGTATATTCAATCATGTTATTTTTTAAAGACTTAGGGTCTAATTGTTAATGCAAAAATAGTATTTCTCAATAAGTAGACCAATATTTGTTGGTTTAAATACGAATTGAGAGGTTTCTATGATTTTATTTTGAGAAATATTGCCATTGGTCAATATCATATATACAGAAAACAAATAAAAAATTTTTTTCCCCAAAATGAGGCATTTCTGTACAGTAAAACCTGTAGCTAACCAAATAAGGTCATTTTCAGATTCAGCGCCCTCAAATTAGCTAAAAAAGATGTTTAGGGCCTCGACATCATTTCAATTTTTTTTTTTTTTTTGACCAGTGTAATTTTTTTTGATCAGTGTATTTTTTTTTACCAGTGTAATTTTTTTTTTTTTTTTTGACCAGTGTAATTTTTTTTTTTTTTGACCAGTGTAATTTTTAGTTGTCAACACGATTAAAGAGATGGTCGTTAATGGAATGTTATTCTTTTACAACTGCAGTATCGATTTATTGATTTGTCATTTTAACAGCATACCAACTCATTCATGGGTCATTTATTGCCAAAATTTAATTTTCTTGGAAGCTCTGAAATAATAAAAAAATATGATATATGTTATTCTGCTTTCACAAGTCAATACATGGTAGATGATACTCAGCTTTTGTGCATAGACATGTTTGTGTGAACATAATTACTAGACATGTTGATATGTGTATTTTATATTGTAGTTTTGTTGAAGTTATATTTTGAAGTACAGTTTGATTTCTTTAAGAAATTGTAGTATATAATATGGACTAATGTCATGAAAGAGTAGTTCTTTCATGTTGGTTATTTGATTTTGTTTCGTGATATATCAACCTCTCTGTGTTATTTAATGCTGAAATCTAAATATTTTGTATGTAATGTTATGCTTTCATCTAGTGATATTTTATACATAATTGTATAATTTCAGAGTAAAGGTATATTTTTTAAATATATATTGTGTAGATTATAAAATGTATTGTTGGTAATTTTACTATAAAAATGTACTGTTGATTTTTGCTTGGAGGTTCACTATTTGCCCATAGCTAGGATCCTAACAGGTGCTACCACCCCGGGCCATGGTGGACCTGGGGACAACAGTAATTAAGAGGTTGTTTCACGTTCCTAAAAACCTCCAATCTCCTGGTGAGAGGTCTTGCTGCCGGATGTAGTTTATCGTCATATCCAGGACGATCAGTATATGAATTAGGTTTATTTAAATAATAATAATAATAATAATAAATGTCCTGATGGCTTCTGATCTTAATTTATTGGGGGCCTTAATATGCATATATTTCTTGGTTAAAAAATGAAATAGATAAATATCCTGACCATTTATCACGTTGAAACCCGAAGTTAAGCAACGTTGAGTAGTCAGTACCTAGATGGGTGACCGCTTGGACAGCTTGGTTGTATAGATAATGTAATGGATAATGACTCAGAACTGGAAATCGGAAAATCGAGTTTCATTTCCAGTTGGGCTCGTTATACTTACTTACACGCAAATACCGTTGGCATAGGAATGAATCCACTTCTCCCCAACTATGGGTCAATTAGTAGTACTTGTATCAGTAAATCTTTATTATTTTCAAAAAAAAATTGATACAATCTAAAAATATTTTCTGGCTTTAAAAAGGTCGATAAGCAAATCAATCAATCAAAAAACCCGTTCAGCACCTCGGATTTGCTTGTCATTTGCCTGACCTTAATCAGTTGGGCATACGCTTTCGGTCCTGATACACTGTGAATCTTTGCCCATGAGCGGGAATTATGAGCGAGCATTATAAATTAAACACTCTAGATCCCAAATAGTTCTTCTTTTTAAATAAATTTTATAAAAGTTAATAGGAGGAGTTCAGTTTGATATTTAAATTCATTATGAATCCCCCTACGGAAGCCAAATCAAAATATGCACATACCACATGATTTCTTAAAATATGCACATACCACATGATTTCTTAAAATATGCACATACCACATGATTTCTTAAAATATGCACATACCATATGATTTCTTAAAATGTAAATAATAATAAATAAAAAAAAAACTTCGTGATCTGAAATTGATCTTTTGTTCAGCTGAATTTTCTGGGGTAAATAATGGAAAATTCGATACTCACGGGACATATTACAGGTAAGAGAAACAAACGACAGCAACAGGCAACCAAGTTGGCGTGCTTGAGTGAATGGGTGGGGGAGCAGGCATTTGGAAGAGATGGCAAAAGGACAAAAGTTATTAAGCGCTACAAAGGGCAGGAAATTGTGGACAACCATGATTGCCAATGTCCTGAAGGGATCTGGTATGAAGAAGAAGAAGAAGAAGAAGAAGAAGAAGAAGAAGAAGAAGAAGAAGAAGAAGAAGAAGTAGTAGTAGTAGTAGTAGTAGTAATAATAATAATTTTTTTTTTTTTTGTCAGTGGAAAGTGTCATGACGCCATTTCTAACCTTAGGTCCCTGGGCGGGACCCGGAAAGAAATGTGTAAACGCCAGAAAAAAAAAAAATAATAATAATAGTAATGCAGGCAATTTACAATTAATTAACATAGCAAAACTGAACCACTTATTAACTTTTATAAAATTTACTTTTTTTAATATTCGTAATCTGGCTTGCATGATGTATAGTAACATGAAAAAAATGAAAAAAGAATTATTTCTGGCTATTATACAACGCCATAAAACTCTGAATTCCATACCAATCCAGAAGAAAGATGGACTCCATCAAGCTATGTTGGCCTAGATACACATTACTGCTACAGATGTAGTACGTGTGGTGACCCTTCGACCCTCGAATTCGTGATGGAACAATGATGATAATAGATTGAGGAATATGAAGGGAGTGCTTGAAACAATCGCAAAGGCCCATGAATGAAGATTAAAATAATAAAAATCTGAGAAAGAACTTGGTGTGTCCAGATTACGACCAGAATAAGAAATAAAACAAGATGGCGGGAGTTCATGGGGAATTGAAAACATAAAGAAGTGTAATTTCAAATGGATTAATCTAGATATGATTGCGCAGAGGACACTTCAATACGGAAACATTATGTCGAATAAGATTTGTTATTACAACGAAATATATCAAAGCCAACATATACAGGTTACAACAGAATCACAAAAGTGTCAATAATATAGCAAGTGTATGTAGAAAATTAATTAAGAAGGAATAAACGTGATAGGGCAGGAAGTGTGATCAACTAGAAATTGTGCAAATGACAAGGATTTTTTTATGTAGTTTAATGTTATAGACACAAACCAGAATCGCAGATATTAAAAGAAGCCAAATTCTATGATGCTAAAATTCAAATGGTCCAATCCAAGTTCAGAAACCCGATCTGAACGTCACAGTTCCAACTCTCTCTCTCTCTCTCTCACTCTCTCTCTCTCTCTCACTCTCTCTCTCTCTCTCTCTCTCTCTCTCCCTCTCTCAGTAAAATGTCATGTCTCTTCAGAATGTAGGTAATTACGCCCTACTCTTTGTTTTGAACGTCTACTAGAACTCAAATACACTCCAGAACTGAAGTGGCACATATATACGACCCATCGCTAAAGATCCGGGGAAAATGGTCGGCTCCTTGTACCGCTCGAGAAAGTACCAGACTCCCCTTGCTATGCTCTACCTTTGCAAGTGTCAAATCAGACAAGAAATGGTGTATTGCTGTGATATGTGGAATGGAACATCCCAATCCTCACTTTCCAGTCGTGGCCTTGTGGTTGATGTATTATTTGCAATTATACAGCCCCTTTCTCGCAGATGAAATGTCGTAAGCCTATTGCTATTTCAATGGCAAATCTTCAGATGAGCTACATACATTAATACCATCAGTCATGACCTTTACAGCTATGACACGCCATGCCACAGCCACAAGCTCGAATCATCCTCATCGCCTTCATATTCCATTAGTAAAGGGGAAGTTCCACTTAGATCGCTTCTTCCTAAGAACCGCTACTTTGTGGATCATACTCCTGGGAGGATGTTTTCCCGTTCACTTCAATCTTAACCTCTTCAGGTCACAGATCAACCGTTATCTATCCTGCATATATTCAAAATTTGCAATTAGTTCCCACTATTACGTCCATACAACAAACTCAATTCAGTAATCCTCTAGCTTGAGTGGCGGTTGAGTCTTACATTTGGTGGACATTTACTAAAAAAAACGTACAAAATCATCATTTGTAAGTGAAAACTGATACAAGGAGAATATGAAATCAGACATCATTTATGTGCCATTCATAAGTTGGGCAATTATGGCTCTCCCCAACTTCCTATGTCCTGTGTAAAACGATAAACTATTTCCGACAGCAAGACCTCTGATTGGAAGGTTTTGAGGAGCGTGGAACCACCTCTTAATTACTGGTGTTCTCAGGTTCACCCTAACCTAGGGTGGTAGTACCTGTCAGGGTCTCAGCTATGGGCAAATAGTTAACCCTCCGTAAGGGGTCAAAACACTATGAAAGTATAAAAATAGGCTTTAATACCAGCAATACTTTTTTGAATAGATATAAAATATTATACATTTTTGGAAAAAAATTATTACCAGCAATAAAAATCTTGTCGGCATAAGATAACTCATTGAGGGTGATATACCATAAAACAAACCAAATCAAACCAATCAACTTCCTATCTTTTGTTGACGGACAATGATACGCTTAGAATTGGAATCAATAATAATACCGATGAGAGAAAAAAAAAGAGGGAATTCATGACAAAAATGCATACTTCCATCTATATTTGTTTTTTTTTATAAAATTGACGCTTTGATTGAGCAAGGGTTTCTTTTTATGTTTCCCTAATCTCTTATGGTTAGCTGGCGAGATATCTCACGAGAAAATATCTTCAAAGCTTGTCATAAATAATAATTTTTTTTTCTATGTTCCCAAATTAAAGTGATTAACTTTCAAGGATTTAGAATCCAATATTACAACTCATTGATTTCGTCCTATCTCCTATCTCTCTAACCCGCGAGCCCTTCACGGAAGTAGGATTTTGACACCAGAGACCTGACGTCGTCACTTCCGCTTCCGTTCCTTCTCCCTACTCAATGAACTTTCTCACCTTTCAAAATCTGAACTTCTCTCTATCTTTGTGCCTCCCCTCTAATTCATTTACTAATTCATTTAAAGTTAAACCTTAATTTTCAAACAAAAAAAAAACATTCTTAACTTTGGGAATTTCTTCGTTAACGAGTTTCTCAATTATCAAATGTTGCTCCGCATTAATTTCCTGTCGTTAAAACTTGGTGTTAAATCAATGCAGAAATGGCCATACGTTGTTCAAGATTGTTAAAATTCGAGTCAAATTTAGAAAAATATTTTTCATTCAAATGAACGAATGGAAATCTTGAAAAATGCATAGTTCATCTTTACAGATACGGATTGATTTTTACGACTTATCAACATTTTGTGGCTAATACGGAACTGAATGTGAAGTGTTTTAGGTTTGGTTTGGTTTGGTTTTATTTTATTGCTGGTAATATTTTTTTTCAAAAATGTATTGCTGGTAATATTTTTAATGTATTGCTGGTAATATTTTTAATGTATTGCTAGTAATATTTTATTAATCTATTGCTAGTAATATTTTAATCTATTTCTAGTAATATTTTATTAATGTATTGCTGGTAATAGTTTATTAATGTATTGCTGGTAATATTTTTTATTGTATTTATGGTAATATTTTTTTAATGTATTGCTGGTAATTTTTTTTAATGTATTGTTGGTAATATTTTTTTCAAAAATTTTCTAATAGGTGTTTACCAGTTTGATCCTGGAAATGACAATTAAGAGATGGTTCCATGTTCTTCAAAACCTCCCGATCAGAAGCCTTGCTGCCGGATGTAGTTTATCGTCAGACCGAAGACGCAGTATTTTAGGAGTTTGTTTTGTAGATTAAACATTTTCACTATTATTATTTTATTACTAATTTATCTCCTTCTTACTATTACCTTTTAGATGAAGCATTTTTATTATTATTAATTTTTAATGTTCCTGGTAATTCATTTATTATTTTATTACTAATATTTCTTTTTTTATTGTTGCTTTGTAGATGCAACATTTTCTATATTATTATTATTATTTTAATACTAAATTTTCTTCTTATTGTTATTGTTGATTAATTTTTCTCTATAATAAAAAATTCTTTTTATATAAAGCATTTTCACTATTATTATTTCATTACCAGGTTTCTCTTTCGCATTATTCTTACATTGTAGATAAAAGTTTTTCATTATTATTAATTTTTACTAGTCTTTTTCCTTCTTATTACTGTTGTCTTCCGTTATTATTGCTTTATTACTTTTATTTTATTTTGTTACCTTGTCGATGTTGTAATAAATTATTTTGTTAATAGTTTTCATATTTTGAATATCGTTGCCATGTATATAAAAAACATTTCCGCTATTATTATTTTGGTAAATTTAACCGTTTAAAAAAAAAAAAAAAAACGGAATTTTCCCTTGACACCGCTATTATTTTAATGTATTGTTTTTAAAAGAGATGATAAGAAACCTAATAAAACCTAAACATATGAAAAGTGAATTTATTTTTCTTGGAATTCAAAATAAAAAATATAAAATAATACTATTTTTTATTAGATTATTTCAAAATAATTTTATACTTAAAACATAAAATTAAAATTAATGTTTACCAATTTATAAAGAAATAAATATGAAAAAAATTTTTATTCATAAATTTATAAATAGAAATTATTAAAATATGAAGCAATTATAAAAATCAATATTCATTATATTTACCATTTTATAAATTCAAATCAACTGCCAATTATTCGAAGTTTTTATCTAATTATTGCAATCTAATAAATAGTGTTTATTATTCTTGCTGTCAATTATTAAGAAAAAAAATGAAAAAACACACTTTCATCATGTTTAGGTTTTATTACAATTCAAATCAATATGTTTTAAAACAATAAACATTGCCGAAGATGTTTAGTTAAAATTAAAGTGAAATTTTTTAATCGTTAATTTTTTTTTTTGTGCATTTTAGCTAAAGCATTTTCACTATTATTTTATTGCTAAATTCTTTGGATTTCTTATTACACGAATGCTATTAGATAAAGACGTTCTCCCTTTTTTTGTTATTGTTGGTTTGTAGACGAAAGGGTTTCATCATTATTATTTTATTACTGTGTTTATCCTCATTATTATTAATGCTTTGAAGGCGCAATTTTTTTAATTATCATTTTCAATCGTAATTTTTAAGAGGCGTACTGGAGTTGTTTATTTATAAAAATTGATATCTCCAGTGTGATTCATAGATTGGGAAAATGGTTTAGTTTTGTTTGGTTTGTTTTACAGCATACCAACCTCAATGGGTTATTTAATGCCGACAAGATTTTTATCGCTGGTAAATAGCATTTTCAAAAATGTATTGGACATTTTCAAAAATGTATTGCTGGTAATTTTTTTCAAAAATGTATTGCTGCTAATATTTTTTTCTTCAAAAATTTTGAATAAATTAAAAAAAATAATTTTCATAGTTTTTTGATCCCAGTTTAGGGTTAACTATTTGCTCATACGCTATCACCCAGGTGATGGTAGACCTGGCAACAAAAACAATAAAAGAACATGTTCTATTGCTTTCAAAACCTCCTGATCAGAGGGTTTGTTGGATGTAATTTATCGTCTTACCCATTTATTATAGTTTATCGTCATACCCAGTTGAAAAAAATTGGCAAGGAGAATTTAAAAATTTTTAATATAAAGTTAAGAGAAGCAGGGCAGGGGGCGGTGTAAAAGAGTTTGACGAATTTTGAATTGAAAACAGAAACGTATCAAAAAGACAAATTTGATTTTAAGGTACTCAGAGCAACAAAAGACAGGAAGTTATGGAAACCATGATCGCCCAAATTTCTGAATATTACGTAAAAAAAGACTTTAAAATTGTTTACATATCTTTTATAAAATCATTATTTTTTTTGCATTTAAACTGAAAATTATTTTATTATTCTATTTTGGTATTCAACATATATTTTAAATTTTTTTCAAACCACTTTTGAGTTTTTACTAATTCTTATTCGTGCCCCAGTAATAAATGTAGGAGTACAGTCTGGAGGAGAATTTTCTATATAAATGGACATCTTAAAAAAGAGGAAAGATTTATTTTCTAACAAATATTTTTAAGACAATTATTGGATACGTCTAAGTTGATTGAAAAATAAGTTTCAAAAAAGATGATAAAAAGACAAAAAAACATATTTAGAGCAACAAAAGATGGAAGTTATTAAAGAAACTCTTATCCTGTTATTTTTAGATAAACCACGTAACCTGTGCTGAAGAGTACCTAAAGCTTGTGTACCACTTGAAATTCATCATCATCTTACATTTCTTAAATCTTATCCAGTAGCCTCTGTGACAAGATTTGATGGTAACGTATCGGTCTCATCAATAATCAGCAGGCTTTTGTCAAAAATGGAACAGTTTCTTCGATCTTATTTTCAAGAAGGCAAATTCATATAGATATATATATATATATATATATATATATATATATTATTTTTTATTTGTTCTTTATTTTATTTTATCCATCTCTTTTTTTTTTCATCTAAAATCTATCATCTATCATTCATATCTATCCGTACCTGTTTCTATATGTTTATTCTTTATTTATCTCTAGCCAGTTCATATCTCTATTTTCCATCTATGTATCTATCAATTTATCTCAGCCAATCCATATCTATCTATCTATTCTATCTATGTATCTATCAATTTATCTCAGCCAGTCCATATCTATCTATCTATCTATCTATCTATCTCATCTATCTATCTATCTTTTCAATTTATCTCAACCAGTTCATCTTCTATCTTTCTATCTATCTTCAATTTATCTCAAACCATTATCTATCTATCTTTCTATCTATCTATCAATTTATCTCAACCAGTTCATATCTGTCTATCTATCTTTCTATCTATGTATCTATCAATTTATCTCAGCCAGTCCATATCTATCTATCTATCAATTTATCTCAGCCATTTCATATCTATCTATCTATCTTTCTATCTATGTATCTATCAATTTATCTCAGCCAGTTCATATCTATCTATCTATCTTTCTATCTATGTATCTATCAATTTATCTCAGCCAGTCCATATCTATCTATCTATCTATCTATCTATCTATCTATCTATCTATCTATCTCAGCCAGTTCATATCTATCTATCTATCTATCTATCTTTCTATCTATGTATCTATCAATTTATCTCAGCCAGTCTATATCTATCTATCTATCTATCTTTCTATCTATCTATCAATTTATCTCAGCCAGTTCATATCTATCTATCTATCTATCTTTCTATCTATGTATCTATCAATTTATCTCAGCCAGTCTATATCTATCTATCTATCTATCTTTCTATCTATCATTTATCTCATTCATATATATATCTATCTATCTATCTATCTTTCTATCTATGTATCTATCAATTTATCATCTATCTATCTATCTATCTATCTATATCTATCTATCTATCATCTCTTTACATGCACACACACACACATATATATATATATATATATACATATATATATATATATATATATATATATATATATATATATATATATATTCTTCTTTTTTTGGACCCTTGTATTTGTTTGTAACCGGAGGCTTATTCGAGAGTACACTTGCCGGTATACTGATGGGAGCGTGTGTACGCTCCGGGAATCGGGTATAATGGATAAAGAGAATACGGTAACCTAAGGCGCTATGCACAAGAGATTTAAAGGGGTTATGAACGAAACAGAAATATTACGAAAAAAAATAACACACCCTTGTATCCTCCCTCGCAAACACAGGAAACAAAAAAAAACGAAAGAAAACTTGTATCAAAAAGTAAATAAAAGTAAACAAAATGAGAGAGTGAGACGAGGCAAGAGCTAATAACTGATATAAGATACGCGACCTGTTTAGGGCGGGTTCAGGGAAGTGGAGAATTTTTTTTAAGGATGTGGATGCAGGGACATGTTTGTCTTTTCTTAGATTTTTCTTTCTTTTTTTCTTTTTTTTTTTGTGCGCGTGTTCATGTGTGCGTCTGAGAGGGAATCGTTAGTGCTTTTAGAGTGCTTCGTTGATTGACAAAGAGGAAATATTTGGTTATGTTGATAATATTTCACCTGGTGGACATCTTGTCGGGAAAAGAAAGCGAACGTTACGATTAATTCGCTGGTGTTAAGAAGTCGAACAATTTCGGTTTCTTCTGATGTGGAGAGAAATTCACGCGAAGAATGAGAGAAGACGAGACAAAGAATAATGACGAATGCAAAGGCAACCAACGAGAAATACAAAAGCAAACATAAAGTAGAGAGAAAAAAAACAAATGATAAATATTAGACTAATCGTTTTTAATAATCTAAAATAAGAATCCACATGGATATGACAATTTGTTGCGATAAAATCCAAAGTGATCTTTTTACGATATATTTAAAACAAAATGCACCCAATATCGACAAATCCAGAATGCACTTTTTCGTCAAATCTAATATGAATGCTGTGTCATGGTTCGTTGCATTTCCCCCTATATACCGCATGCAAATAGTCAGTTCACTCTATTTACTTTTTCTTAACCCTCTTTTTTCTTTGCAGCTTTCTTTCCTTCTGCAATTCCGCTCTTTGAATTATTTGTTTGTGTTAATTGCCAGTCTTGTATTACGATAACGTTTGCGTTATTAAGAAATAGTAATATAGGAAAAAGAAAAGAATAAGCAAACAAATATAGAAGAAGAAAGAGGGGGTGGGGAGGAGAGGAGGATGGGGAGGAGATGAAGAAGGAGGAGGAGGAGAAGGAATAGGAAAGGGAAGGGGAAGAAAAAAACAATTAAAGAAGGGGGAGAAGAAAAGAAGACGGAATATAACGAAGGAGAAGAGTAGAACAGATATAGACGCGGAAAAAGAAGAAGAGGAAGAATAAAAAGAAAAGAAAACAAATAAAGAAGAGGAAGAAGTAAAGGAAAAAGACAAAGAAGTGGAAGAGTAATTGAGGAAGACTAATAAAAAAGAAGAAAAACAGAAAAAAAGAAACAAAGAACGAACTGGAAGAAAAAAGGACAAGAAGGCAAATAATGAAGAAGAAGAAGAGACAAATAAAGAAGTTTGGGAGAAGACAAATAAAGGAGAAGGGAAGCGAAAAGAACACAAAAAATGGAGGAAGAAGAAGAAGGTGAAAAAGAGACAAATAAAGGTAAGGACAGAATTGAAGAAGGAAAAGAAAAGAAACTGGGAAGAAAACGATACTCAATGAAAATGATATTTTATTTATATTCTGTTTTGACTTCTCACTCTTCATTCTTTATCCTCATTAATTCTATATTTTTATTTATCTTTCTTTTTACTTTTATTCTTATTCTCTACTTATTCCTTTCATATTATTTATTCGCTTATTTTCTCTTGTTCTTATTCATTTCTTATTCGCTGATTCTACTATTCCTTATTATTTCTTCATGTTCTTTATTCACTTTTTATTCCTTTTATTCGTTTATTCTCTTATTCTTTATATCCTTATACTTTGATTATTCAGATTGTTTTATATTTTTCTTATACGCTTCTTTTCTCTTCTTATTCGCTATTTATTCTCTTATTCTTTATTTTCTCATTCTTAATGTATTCTGATTTATTTCATAGCCACAACTTACTAGACTTTGGAGCTTGTCTTTGCACTATCCTTCCTAGTTTTGGTTCTGCCATCCATTTATACAAGCTCTTTAGGTAGGTTTCTCACTATTCCCCTGTCTCTCTTGCCTTCAGTGTGTCTTGTGAGTGTCTAATTCTAGAGCCTTCTTTCCTCATTATGTGTCTTAGAATTTTCAACTGTCTTTTTGTTTCCATTTTAGTTTAAAACTTCCTTGTTACTCACATATTCCGTCCATGGTATTCTCAGCATCCTTTTGTAGAAGTAAATGTCTGTTGTCTCCGGTCTCCACTTAATCTGTGACGAGATTGTCCAGCATTCACCGCTATATAGGAGAATAGTTATTGCATAACAGTTCGACATATATATTCTCTGTTTCTAACGAAATGTCCCTGTTTCTTAATACTTTGCTTAGCTTTTGGAAGGCATTTTTCGCTATTCCAATGCGCCTTCGGATTTTGGTTGTGTAGTGTTGTTCTGCTTCCTCCTGTCTGACTCTTTACGGTACATTTTATCTTTCCTATAACCAATATATGCAAATAGGTAAAATCCTATTTGCCAATCCCACTATACCTCCCTGAACTGAAGAGGTTTAATGCCTTTGGTTGTTCTTGAACTTTTTCTACAACCTCCTTCCTCCTCTCCCCCTTGAGATTTATGTCCTGTTCTTTTTAATGGAGATCTTGGTCTCATTTCATCTTCTTCCATGTTTGAGTCACACCCGCTATCATACATAGTCTCGTCTTCTATTACATTATCCTGATCTGAATAACTCATCGTTTCTTCTCTGTCAAGGTCTTCCATCACATCTTCCTCTTCAATTCTGGGTCTTAATAGATCAGAATGGGCGATTAGGCTTTTCTTTCTTTCTTTGATATAATGGTCGTGTTATGTCTCCTTTGTATGATCAAATTAGCTCTCTCAGGACTTGCTACTTTGTATTTCTCATACCACATCCTTTCATTTGTCGAATAAGAAAGACATCGTTAATGGAGATCTTATTTGTCTTCCCATTAACACAGATGGGCTTTGCAATCTGCTTGCATGTGGAATCGACCTATAAGTAAGCTGTAAATTTGGTAAGTAACCATCTATAGTATCTCTACTTGGGAAAAATGCTTTTGATCCCATTTTACTCTATGCCCACATTCTTTCTGCAATTCCATTAGATTGTGGGTGATACTGTGGTGTTTTGTAAGGGAAAAAGCCAATCCGCCTCAACTAATTGCATAAATTTTCATCACAAAATTCTGATACGTTGTCTGATACCAATGTTTTTTGTAGTACTTGTTTCTAGAAAATATTACTCTTAATATTTGCTTTATTGTAGACATTTTTCTATCTTTAACTTTAATGACTTCAAACCATCTTGAAAAGGAGTCTACTAAAATTAGAAATAGTTCCATGTCTGCATGATCAATATAAGACCATGGTTCCATTTCTTTAAGCTATGAGTGTTTTTTTCCTTTGTCGAAAATTCTTTATTGCTGCACATCTTGGGTATTTATGTACATATCTTTCTATATCGGGATAATAAGCCGACCACCATGCTTCCAATCTCCTCTATGTAGCCGTTATCCCACACTGTACATCATCATCCACACTTTTAAAAATATCCGTTCTTTACTGTTTCTAGTGGTACTATCACATCTCCATTGCTTAATAACACCGTCTTCCATCGCTAATTTATGCCATATTTCTTGGTAAGGTCTTTCAACTTTGGAACAATTACTCCACATGTTTCTTCTTATTCTCTCAGCAATCTTGCTTAATATCGAATCATATAGAGTTTTTGATGCCAATCTTTTTAAAGATAATATATCAGTTTCAACTCAATGTAATATTTCTTCATCCGGCATTTCATTTTTTTTTCTTTTTGATCCTTATTAAATTGTAACCCTGACGGAGGTATTGTATTTCCTTTTACATACTCAATGTCAAAATTATGCCATTAATTTTTTTTTTTGCTCACCTTAGAATTTTGGAAGAAGTAACTTTTTGGTAGCTCATTTCTAGGATTAAAAATAAACTTTAGTGGGTTATGGACCAACTTTAATAGGAACTTCTTACCAAATAAAAATTGCTGAGTTCTGTCTGTGCTTCAGACAATGGCCTATGCCTTTTTTTCAATATTTGATTAATTTATTTCTGTTGCCGTCAATCTTCTTGAGAGGTACATTATTGGATGGTCTTCTTGCGCTAAAATTGCTGACACAGCTCGCCCACTCGTATCTGTAATTAACACAACCTCCTTTCTGGTATCAAATATTTTACAACAGATTTTACTGCGAATATTTTTTTTAAATCCTCAAACGCTAAGTTTTGCCTTTGAGTCCATTTGAAGTCACTATTCTTTTTACGCAGTTCAGCAAATGGTTCTAAGTCGCTGTATTTTGGTATCTATTATTATCTATTATAAAAATTAATGAATCCTAAAAAAGATTCTGATTCTTTTTTATTGATAAGTATAGATAATTCTGCAATTTTCTCAATTAACTTTGGCTCTGGTGCAATACCATCTTTTGAACTCTGGGAATAAATATGATATTGTATCTCAATCAAATTAACATTTGTCAGTGTTTATTGTTATCCCAGCATTTTTTTCATTTGTTTAACATATGTTCTGCATTTTGTTTTAATTCGTCTTTAGTGGTGGCACCGAGACAAATATCATCTTGATAAATAATCATGTTACTAATTTCGTCAGTTAACGCTTTCCATTGCTCTCTGAATAATGGCACTTGCCGTTTTCACTCCAAAAGGCATCCTCGTCCATCTTAATAATCCATGGCGTGTTATGCTAATTTCCTTGAATTTATCGTCAATCTATATTTTGATTATAAGCCGATTTTAAATCAATTTTTGCAAAAAAAATCATGCTCGATAATTTGTGAGTAGCGTTCTCCATATTGGGAATAGGAAACGCATTATGTGTCCCAGAAACTTCAACTGCCTCTTCCTGATGTTAAGTATAAGCCTCCTTCTTGTTTACAACCTCTCTAAGACCTCATCGTTGCTCACACGCTCGGTCCATGATATCCTTAGCATCCTTCTGTAGAACCACATCTCTGTCGCCTCGAGTCTCTTCTTCATCTTTGAGGAAATCGTCCAACATTCGCTGCCGTAAAGAAGGACAGATGTCACGTAACAGCTCAGTATTCTTTTCTTTGTTACCAAAGAAATCCTCCTGTCTCGCAATACTCTGCCCAGCTTTTTTGAATGTGTCCTTGGCCATCCCAATACGTCTACGGATCTCAGTGTCGCACTTACCGTCCTCTGTCAAGACGCTTCCCAGATATTTAAACTTCTGCGTCTGTTTGATTCTAGTGTTCCCGACCTGCAAATCGCATTTTGGGCTCATCTTTTTACTGATGACCATGCATTCTGTCTTCTTGTAGTTTATGCTTAGTCCTTTCTTCTCACTCTCCGTCGCTACCTTTTGTAGGAGATTTTGTAATTTCATTTCCGTGTCTGCTATCAGTACTGTGTCATCTGCGTATCTTATGTTGTTAAGATTGTAAAATGCTAAATCTCGGTAAGGTTTTCAAATTCTCTCAGGATTGCCTCGCTGTATAGGTTGAACAGGTCGGGTGAGAAGATGCATCCTTGCCTTTTTTTTATTTTTTTATATTCACTGAACTCTTTATGCGTATGCATGCTGTTTGCTGCCAGTATAGGTTCTTGATTATTCTGATAACTTCCCTGAATATAACAAGGTCTCAAAAGTTCCATCAGATCCTTGTTGTAATATTTTGTCGAAGACCTTTATCATATCTATGAAACATTTAATGGTGTACATAGCATGTGAGCAATGCATTTGTCTTGCTCTTTTGATAATATTCTGAGGATGAATATCAGGAAGTTGTTCCTTTTTCCGGTGTCTTTAAAATTCCAATATGTTCTTGTCCCATATCTGGCCTGATTCTGCTGCGCGAAAATTCAACAAAAATACGGATGATGAATTTTTAAAAGTAGAATAGATTTTTTTCTGACAGAAATAATCATCTTTTTTTAACATTTTTTTTTGTTGGATTTGCTTGGGATAATTTCAGGTGGTAAAACCGCGCCTGATGCGAATTATTTTAAAAAAAGATCTTGTTTTGAATTGGCTTATTTTTTTTTTTTTCGGTATTTTCTAAAACCCAAATAAAACCTATACCATATTAAAAAAAATTTTTATTTGAAAAGATTTTTTTTAAAATGGAAAATTTTTCAAAATATAAACTTTTAAAAAAAATTTAATTCATTTTTTGTAATATGAAAAATAAAAAAAAACCTATATGATTTAATTCATCTTTTATGTGGCGATGTGAATTCTTCAGGACAGTTGAGATTTGATTGAAAATTGTCCACCTTTAAAAATCCCTTTTAGCTCTAAATAAGTTTTGTTTTTTTTCTTTCTCCCAGACCAAATTTTTTGCCATTTTCAAGGATTAAAAATAATTATGTCAAAACAATAAAAAAACCTTTTGTATGGATTCCATCTCAATCACAATCTGTTTGATTTTTATGATTATTTTACAAGTTTTTCATTTGTATTTTTATTTTTTCAAAAAACAGATTTATAAAATTTTGATTTTTGTTTCCATTTTTATCTTTCTATTTACTCATTCATTTTCATTATCTATTTATGTTTCATTTTTTTTAATATCAAATTTTAGTTGATGTTTTTAAAAATCTATGAACTATAAATTTTTCAAAAAAATTTTGTAATTATAATTTTGTCAATAAATCTCAATAGTTTAAAATATATAACCCTGTATTTCTTCATTTTTTAACGTGAATGATTTATAAAAAAAAACAATTTCAATCATCTTATTTTCTTGAAAAAAATAAATAGTTTTGGAATTTTTAAACATCGATTTGGAATCAGGATTTTTTAAAAATATATCATTTTTCAGATATTATATATAATTATTACGGGAAATTAAATAAAATGTCCGTTTTTCTTTCATTTTTATTTTTTTTTTTTCATGGGTAAAATTGGCCCAAATATTTGTATATTGTTCGTTTAGCATTCTAATAAAATTCTATGAATTTCATTTAAACCTATAAAACAGATTTTCTTCAAACATTGTTTGTTTTATTTTGTCCTCAAATCAAAAAAAAAATCCATTTAAATTCAACAATAAAAAAAGATTTTATACAATATCTTCTTTTTTTTGTAAATGTCATTATTGATGTAAAAAAAAAAAATCATTTTAATTTTAAAATGGCGATTTCATAACTAAAAATTTAAAAAAAAAGGGCATTTTACATTAGTAATTCTTGTTTTAAACAAAAAAGATGGCATTTCTTAGATTTCTTCATCAAAAACAAAAAAAAAAAAAATAGTTTGTGAAAAATTTGAAAAAATTTGTTTTTAAAGAAATTTTTGACAAAAAAAAAATTTAAATAATATTTAAAAAAAAAAGTAAATGAGAAGTTATATGAAAATTTTAGAAAAAGTTTAAAAAATGTTTATGTTTTAAAATTCTTCAAATAAAACAGGAAAAAACAAAAAAAATTACTCATTAAAAGAAGATTCAATAAATAATAAGGATGAAAAATGAACGAAGATCATCTTATATTGATTTTTAATTGATTTTAAATATTTTGAAAAAAAAAAATTGAAAAAAAAAACATTTGGTTTGGAATGGATTGATTATTAACAAAAAATTTGAATGTGAAAACCAAACAATTCTGAATTCTGGAATTTCCTAAAGATATTTCAAATTGAAAGGAAGACTTTTTTAAATATGTTCAAATATGAATTGAACTGAAAAAGAAAAAGATCATTTTATCTACATCTTGATGAGATGACATTTCAATGAAATTTTTTTTCAATGATTTCTTTTGTATTTGTAATATTTTTTTCTATATTTCAATATAATAATGTCTATAATTATTTTTTTGATTCAAATTGAAAATTTTCTCCAATAACTATTTAACCTGAAATGATCATCTCAAAGAAAATAATTGAAATGTTGCATTTTATAAAACATGTTAAATTATGGATTAAAATTTTTATATATATATTTTTAATTTTTTAAGGATTCAAATGTCATTTTTCAAACAAATTTATATTTGTATAATGATAAAATTTTTTAAAAAAATGTGATTGATTTAAATATTCAAAATTTGAATGAAATATTTTTTTTAAAATGTTTTTTTTATAAGGATTATATATATATATATATTTAAGGAATTTTTATTCATTTTTATTTTGAATAATTTTACATATATATTCTGTTTATTTTTTTATGAATTCCCTCAAAATTCAAAAAATCAAAATATTTTTAGTGCTTTTACAAAAAAATTAATAAAAGATTTAAAAAATTTTTTTAAAATTTGAAAAATTTCTTATATTATATATATATTTATATATATATATAAAAGAATTTATATATTTTTAATCTTAAATTAAAAAAAAAAATATTTAACTAATTTATTCATTTACATATTCCTAATATTTGTTCGGTATAAAAGCATATATTTCATTTAATTTTCAAAAAAAAAAAAATGGGGAAAAAAAATAATATCTTTTCTTAAGTTTTGTAATAAAGACAAAAAAAATTTCTTTAATATATATAAGATTAAAAAAAAAAAAAACAAAAAAACTTTAATAAATTATTCTGTTTTTTTTTAAATAAATTTATATATATATATATAAATATATATATTTTTTTTTAAATAACGATAATGATAATATTAAAATATATATATATATATATATATATATATATATATATATATATATATATTCAATCGTATAAAAAATTAAAAATAAACCTTTTTGTATTCAAATGTGTCCGTTTTGATTTTAAAATTTATAAAAATCCGAATTTTTATTCAAAATGATACTAAAAATAAAAGAAATTTTATTTCTCCAATTGATACAGTATTCAATAAATTTAAGTAAATTAATCCTGGCCCTAAAAATTTATTTACATTTGGAAAAATATTCACCACAGAATTTAAAAATTTTTTTAAAAAATAATATATGATTCATGAATTTTTACAAAAACGAAAGTAAAAAAATTTGGAAAAATAAAATAAACTGTTAAGTCACAATTTGCTCCTTATATAATTTATTTTTTTGGTCCAAATGAAAAAAAAAAAAAAATCATCAAAAGCCAAAAAAAACATTATTTAAAATAAAAATATAGGAAATTATTTTATAACCACCTTTTTAAATTTTTATTCATACTGCAGAATAAAAACTAATGTCCCTTTTCCTAATTTATTTATTCCAAATTATATAATTTGTTTTAATAAAAACCAGAAAATATTCTTTATATTTATTTTTTTTTTGAATTAATTCAAATTGAATATATATAAAAAACTCGCTTTCACAAATAGTATAAATATAAAATATATATATATATATTTATATATATATATATATATATATATATTTATATATAAAAATATCTTGAAGATAAATTGAAAAATCATCAATTCACCTACAACAAAAAAATCAAAAACATGCAAACTTTATTTTGGAGGAAAAAATAGCTATCATTACCTTTTCCCATACAAAATAAATTATTAAATAAAAGATCCGAAACATCTCAAAATGCAGGCATGAAAATAAATTTTTACTACGTAACCTAAAAAAAAAAACGAAAAAACGGAAAAAAAAAAAAAAAATAAACAAATAAAAAAAATAAAAAAAAAAAAAATAAAATAAAATAAAATAAAATAAAATAAATACTATATTGCTTAAAAACCGAAAACCCAAAAAAAAAAAAATATACAAATAAATTGACCTAAATTCAAACCAAATAGAAAACCAAATTAAAAATTGTGTTCCTGGTTAAAAAAATAATAGTTAGAATGAACTACAACAACCAACCCCAAAATTGAACAAATAGCTTTAATTAAATTCTCAAACCAAAACAAAACTGTTAAATACGTGATATAAACAAAAAAAACTACGTTAATAAATAAATAAATAAAAAAAAAAAAAAAAAAAAAAAAACGAGCAATATAATTTGACCCAAATAAATAAACAAAAAAAAACGACTTCCGGTAAAAATAACCGCCATAATAGAATACCCACAATGCACCACTAACCCGTATATATATAAATAGCCGAGAAAAATAACAGCATATGGCCTGACGATTGCATATAGCATGAAACAGACTGTCGCCTCTAAGTGTTGACTTCTATGTTCACTTTTATATTTACACACGCTCTTCACACACTATAATGAATATATATTCGTATTAATTAAATTTTTCGTCCACCAATTCTATATATATTTTATATTCCATGAAGAATGCTAACTTTTAAAGGTTTTTACTCCCCATTCAAATGTTCTATTTTTATTTATAAATAAATTTTATATTTGTATAAATATCTGGAATGACACATTAATTCTTTAGCCATTTATCAATTGAACAATACAGGATACTCAAACCACTAGTCTTAATAATTTGTGATAATATATAAATATATATACTACTTTTAAATAAATTGTCATGCTATATATTTCAAGGCCCAAAAATTTGGGATAGTTTTCAATAACTTCCAATATTGATACATCCTGGGATTGCCTTCTCATTTTTCAGATAATATTGTAAATACCATACATCACCTTCCTTTTAAACTTCTAAATATTAATTCTAATCCTGGCCTCATCTTTTTAAATAATATGTTGGCCATATTGGATGATTGATTAATTAATAAACTATTCTATTTAATCACAATTCTATGTTAAATAAGCAAAATTTCCTTTTGACACATTAAATATATTTATCATTGAATTATACATAAAAAATAATAAATGAGGTGATCTCGTCCTTTGTTGCTATATAATAAATTCTATTTTTATAATTCTCCTAAAACTGAAATATATATCATAATTCTATAATATATATATATTTGTCATTTTTATTTTATATTATGTCCTCTTATAAATATTTTTATTAAAATAATATATAAAATATAAATATATATAAATTATAAACATATTCTTTATATATTATATTCTAATATATATATATATTATTTATATCCATTATCTATAAAATTCATTTTTGCTCACATTTTTGGTCTATGCCAATTCTCAGCATTCTTTAAGAACTCTGTTTTTTCTATATATAAATATAATTCTTCATCTATATATATTTATATAATATAATATAATATATATATATATAAATATATATACTATATATATATATATATATATATTGTATCTTTATTTAACTAACCGCCTATTTTTAATTAAAGACAACTTAGAGTATAAGTTTCAAAGATTTAAAACTTTTTTTGAAATGATTAAAATTTCTAAAAGGTCTCCCCTATCATATATAGACCAAATGCCTACATTAGTATAGATAAGAACGTTTGTTAATCTATATTGTTAAATAATGCTTATTCTTATTTACTGAAATTATAACATGATCCACCCTTTTTTAAACAATTAACACTGTATCGTTTAAATTAATAAGTCCTTGAGACCTTCAGTAAGCATTGACAAAGAAGTAAAATGGCCTTTATAGTAATTTATTCAACAAACCTTCAATAAGCTTTAGATTCAATTTGCTTTTATATTATTTAATTCATGAGATCTTCAACAAGTCCTATTCTTTAGATCCAGTGTGCTTTATATCAATAAATTCGTGTTACATTCCATAGTCTCTACTCTTTGCAGCCAATGAGTTTTTTTTTTATTAACGTCTTCATGAGACCATCAATAAGCCCTATCCAACGTGTTTTATATTAACGACTTCATGAGAACTTCAGTAATCCCTATCCAACGTGTTTTATATTAACGACTTCATGAGAACTTCAATAATCCCTACTATTTAGATCCTATATTTTTTTAGATTAATGAGATAATGAGACCAATAAGTTCTTCAGGATTAATATGTTTTATATTAATGACTTCAGAAGACCTTCAATAATCTCTTTATATGCTATGTGTTTTTATTTTAATGATTTCACTAGATCTTCAATAAACACTATACTTTAGATTCAATATGTTTTATATTAATAACTTCAGGAGACCTTTAACAATCACTAGACTTTAGTGCAGATGTCTTTTTGTATTACTTAGGTCAGGAGATATTCAATAAGCACTACTCTTTACATGCAATATGTTTTTATATTAATGACTACAATAAACACTAATCTTTAGATCCAATGTGTTTTTATACTAATGAGTTCAGATCACCTTCAATAAGCACAACTTAGATCCAATATGTTTTTATATAATAACTTCATCAAACTTCAACAAGCACTATTCTTTAGATCCAATGTTTTTTTTATACTAATGAGTTTAGCTGACATTAGCTCTTCAGGTCCAATATGATTTTATATTAATGGCCTCTAGTGACATTCAATAAGCCCTACTCTTTAGATTCAATGTGTTTTATATTAATGACTTCATAACACCTTCAATAAGCTCTTCAGGTCTAATATGATTTTATATTAATGACTTCATGTAATATATAATAAACACTTTTGTTTGGATTCATCTAGTATTTATATTAATGATTTCATGTGAATTTCTCTATTGGTTTTGATTTAGAGTCAATGTATTTCTATATTAATGATTACATGTACCTTTAATAAGCACTACTCTTTAGATTTAGTTTTTATATTAATTTGTTCTTAAAACCTTTAATAAACACTTTCTCTCTATATATATATATATATCAAAATGTGTGTACATGCATGTGTGTTTATCTTGAAACAGGACAGAGATAGTGAAAATGTGACGCAATTGTTTTCTTTTCAATATTTCAATTGGACGAGTCAAACCGACAATCCTCCACCTGTTATCATGGCTGGAGGCATGTTGTTTTCTTTTTGTTCATCACTGTGACCCAACATGTTATGGTTTAGTGGAGCCCAACTTTTTGTGAATCACTGAATGGTTATTGTTCCTTGTTAAAAAAATATTTTCAAACTGCATAACTTCCTTGTTCTCAACTCCTTATTTATTTCTTTAATACTGAACACTATAAAAATTAAACCGTAAATTTCCTTTTAAATATTTTTTTATTTTCATTAAAGGAAAATAAATAGTCTTTAAACTCATAATATAAGCGCATATCCCTTTTATTTCTCAAATATAAATCATTTAGTCGCCCTGTCATGCTTATTTTAAATTCATTGTGGAAAAGGGGCGCTTTTTCGAATGGGGGGGGGGGGGGCGAAAAATCAAGCATTTACTGCATTTGTAAAATAAAATACGTATTATTCCAAGAATTATCGAGACAGCGTCCCGGCAGACCAATTTCTACGGCCTTTTTCGAGTCTTGAAGAAATTAAGTTGTTTTTTGATTTCAATCTTGCAAATTAAAAGTTTAACACACTATTGAAACACGTTTTTTAAATTGTCCTCATCTGTACTTTTATTCACGACGTTTAGGCCGTTGTATGCTCCGGCCTTCTTCAGGTGATTGGAATTTCATAAACATTACTTTAAAAACACATGGCCTTTCGGATCAAAATTTAGGTGGGTAAGTTCAATCCAGTGACTTGACCCAAGAATCTGTGAGTTCATTGCCTGGCTTATCAGATGTGAACAAAACTTAGTTTTGTTGAGTTAAAAAGGAGATAACTGATACTGAGATACCCAATATGTTGTAGGAAGTTTTTTCAGTGGAGGCTTGTTTGGGATAAATCGGTCACCTAAAATTTTTCAACGTACAAAAATGTTAATATATAAATAATATGTTAATGACGCAGCAATCTATGTGTGGTGGTTGATACTTTAATGTCCGACATCGACTGACTCACCAATACCACTGATCCTGAAAAAATTGGCGACCGCTACTACTACTACTACTTATTATGTGGGAGAGTCTATTAAAAATAGAATAGGTACGTTCTAATATAACAATACCTTCATCTCAGAAAAATAAATATAAAAAAAATATAAATTAATTCGTCAAATTTGAAAGAGATTCCTTCGGCATCATATTTGAGAAGACAATACAGAAGATGGCTTAGTGATTCCGTTTTCAAAGTAGAATTCATAAATGGTTCAAATTAAAAATTTTTAGCGAACTTGATATAATAAAAGAATGGCAGCTAAAAAATAATTGATGGTAAATAATTTTTTATTTACATCGACTGGCTGACCAACTTTCTTTGAAATATTTTAAAATGACTAGTTTTAACTACTTATCTAAAGAAATAGAGTCTATTATTCTGAATAGAATAGGTGTGTTTCATTAACAATATCATTTTTGAATTGGTTAATTATAAGATAAAATTACTGTTTTTTTTTGTCTTAAATAATTATGTTCTAACAATTTACGGATTTTTATGTGAGTTCTGTTTAAAAACTGATGAAACGTTTTCATTTCAGCTCATTCGAGACAACAAACCACAAATGATTCCATTCTTTTTAACTTATATTTAATAATTTTATTATTTTTTTTTTATATATTAAATTATGATATTATTTTCAAGATAAAATTTTTTCAATAAATCAAAATACAACGTCCCAGAAAATTAAATCGGTTAAAATATCAACCCAAACTATATTGATTTATTTCAATGAAATTTATTTCAAGTTTTGAAAATTTCCAATTTTTTTCAAGTCTGTAAATAATAATTTTATTCTGTTTTTTCAAGAACGCTTGGTTTGTAGCTATTACCCCCTCTCCAGTATAAAAGTTATCAATCTCCAAGTATCATTTTAATAATTTTGATGCAATAATCATTTGACCCCTTTAAAAATTTTGATCCCATAAATAGAAACGAATTTGTTTTCATCAAACAGAAGACATTTCCTTATGTCAAAAATTTTAAAATATGTGATTTAACAGCAAACATATCACATTTTTCTAGCTTTTTGTCAAATCAAGGCGTAAATCCTGCATGAAATTAAATATTGCTTCTTTTGTTATATTTGAATCACTTTAAAATTTTTTTTTTTTAAAATTTTCCTATGGCTTGGTCCCTGAATATAGTTGTTAAAGGCCTGTCCTTCGGGGTCATAGCAATTAACATAAACAATTTCCCTCGTCTTGTCGGATTTTTTATTTTTTTTTTTTTCAAATGATCTACCTAAAAGTATGTCCGATTTATCTGTGAATAAGCTATTCTCTGATGATGGTACAGTTTTCGGTGCAACTCAAACATTAGACGACCAGAGATTGGCAACATCTTTTCCGATCTAAATTAACATCCAAATTTTTGGGGGACTTCACGGTTATATCAAATGCCTTATCTAAACCGAACTAAATATATTTTATCATCCCCATAATTTATTTTGCAAGAGTTATCACCAATTTTACGAACGCTCAAGTATTAATATTGTTGATATTCTGTTCTTTACAAGAGTCCTCAAATCAGGCCGTTTGAAATAGTTCTATTGCCATATATAGCAAGAGCTGTCCAGAGTTTTCATTCGATTAATTTATTAAATTTAATTTAATAGACACATGCTTGGGTGACAAATTTTTTTCTTTCCTATTCTTCTCACCAAATATAACCTTGTTCAGAGAATGGTCTACATTAAATGATTATATCTTTTCCCTCACCATATACATTTAATGCATGCACTTTTATCCTATTAAAATTAAACAATAATTTATCAAGATTAGCCCCAATATAAAAGGCGTATATAAATTTTCTCTTCCGCACCAAATGTTTAATTTAAAAAAATGATCTGCCTAAAATACCTATTAATAAATTAACAATACCGATGACAGAACGGGATCATTTTTAAACTTATTGGAGACCAAAGATTGGTAAAATTCCTTAGATCGAATGTTGCACGTCTCATTTCTCTTTTTCAAACTGGTTTCTTTTTTTTTCTTTTTCAAAACTAGTTACATTATTTATTCATGAAAGGGACCTTGAACTCCTTCTTTTGTCATCGTATCCAATGATAAAATAGAATAATATAAATATACTATTGAGTTTTATAACTCAAACCCTAAACCTAAGTAATTTTAATATTAAATAATCCATCGCCAAAGATGCGGAAAAAAATGGCAATTTTAAATCTCAAAATAAATATTGATTATATATATTTATCATATTTTATATCAATCATATAAATATTGAAACTTTTATATTTTGATTTTCTTTTATACATCAGTTACATCTTTCCAGTTTCGATAGAGGCCAAATGCGTTATACGTTTTTTTTAATTCAGGCAAAAATTTTCCAATCCTGTAATATAAAACTCATAGAGAAATGTCGCAATGGTAGTGGTCTCTATATTTAGGTCTAAATGCTAAAGGAACTAATTAAAATTTTCACTCCAGTTCTGACCTTCATGGATTGTTTTTATGTAAACCATTTTATATTCCATATTTGATGTAAATTCCCCGAACATAATTTTTGAAAATGATTGAACCACTTAAACCAACCGACTGCCTTTCAATGTTTTTCAAATTACCTACATAATTAAAGATCCATATGATTCATCGTTATTTGAAACGTCCTCCGCATAAATTCAAAATATATATATATTGTATAACCCCTATTTTTTTAAATCCCATTCATTTATTCAACAGCTTAATCTGAAATTAAACAAAAAGGTGCTAAAAAAAATAAAATTTACAATTTATAAACAAAAAAATTTGCATCGGCTATTTTTCCCTTTTATTAAAGTCATCCGCTTATTTAACACTATGAAATTCACAAAAATTACGAAACAACAGTAATGGAAAAATTCTGAATATAGTTTCCGTACACGCAACTTTGTGTTCAAATATAGTGTTAAGACTTTGAATCTTGTATATCGTTCCTATCAATCCATTTTTTTTCATAAAATCTTTAGTTTTTGATTTACATTCAAAATTTGTTTCATTTTTGTTATTTTATTTAAACCATTCTCCCAGAAAATGTCAAACATCCAGTATTCATTCAGATACCAGATTTCATACCAGATTTTTTAATAAAATTTTTGATCTGAATCCTCGAGTTTCAATTACAGAATGTCGGAACACTTTCTTACTATTTTTCTATTCTGTATTTGCATAAAATGTTATAAAGGCAACAAATCAATATAATCAACGCGGAATCTTACTTGGAAGATGTTCTAATTATTAAATTAAATTATTTTTTGAATCTAACTAAGATAAGAATCAAAACATTACTTTTAAGTGACTAAAAGTTTAAGGAAATAAAATTTTTTGTTTTAAAGATATGAAACATAATGGCGTTTAATTTTTTTTTTATAAATCCGATGTCAATGGGCTTTGAGGATTTAAAAATTATCTGATCATTGATTGCCATTACTTAATAAATTGTTTGAATTTCAAAAAATTTTCCGATGAAAATCAGATAATATATGTTTTGTAAATAATTCATTTTTTGGATGGGTAAATAATCCGTATTTTTATCAAATAATTTTTTGAAAACTAATTAAACTTATTGCCCTCAAAATCTGTTTCTAGGATGTCACACATAGTATGGCATAATATGATCAATTTTTTCTTAAATAAACGATTGTGGCTTTTTATATTTATATTTTTATTTTTACATTTTCTATCATTTTCTCTGTCAAATGTGGTAAAAAAACAGGGCTTAATATTGTACAAAATTTAAGCTATACAAAAAATGTCTAAAATATGTTGAATTTTGGAAATGTTGGTATAATTCATTATATTTCCATACATATGCATATTTTATAGTTCCTTATGTACATGAATCTGTGTATTTCACCATGTATTCATCTACCTGGTTTCTCTCTCTCTCTCTCTCTTTGTCTCTAAATCTATATATATATATATATATATATATATATATATATATATATATATATATATAGATAATATTAGTGTAAAATATACATACATATACAAAATATATATAAAAATACCCATACATGTATATTTTCAGAAAAAATTTTATAGAGGAAGGATCCAGGTAGAACTCAATGCCTATATACAGATAAGGATATAATAAAAGGCTTAAACACTAATATTCCATGGTCATAATTTATTCCATTGGAATCGTAAATACAATCCAAATCATCAGACCTACAAATTCAAAATGAAAACAGAAAAAACAACTCCGGAAATCAAAACAGAATTTAGAGAAAGTGTAAATATGAGGAGGAGGGAGATGAAACCTTAACAGAGAGATTTTTTTGAGATGGGTGGGATGGATTTAAAAGAGGAGAGAAAGAAAGTCGACGAATGTCTAATGCATAAAGATACATTTCGTGGTGACATATACACACCATAGACAATTAGAAGATAGGATAGGAGGGAAAAAAAAAAAAAAAAAAGAAGAGGTGGGGAGAGAGATGGGACGAAGGAAAATAAAATTGTGTTTACTTAAAATTTAAATTTGTAATTGAGAAAATTTGACAAATTAATATCGACTACAGGTTAGAAATCAAATATAAATATATGAAGATGAATATAACGATTGTCTAATTTAAAAGGACCAAATATTTCTATGTTCAAAAACACATACTAATACACACAAAAACATATACATGTACATACACTTAGGCATGTACATTACACACACACACATACATATACACACACACACATATATATATATATATATATATATATATATATATATATATATATAAACCTAAAAAATATATAAAAATATATATCACATATCCAAACATATTCACATATTCATCTATATTCATATACACACACACTTTTCACATACATATACACGCATACATATGCCCCATGCATATATTCATACATACATACATATATATACATACACATACATATACATATATATATATACATATATATATACATATATATATATATATATATACATACATACACACTATATATATATATACATCCACATACCAATACACATACACACATATATATACATACACATACATACATATACATATGCATGTATATGCGTGTGTGCACACACACACACACATATATACATCCATACACACATACATACATATCCATATATACAATACATACACATATATATACCCATATACACACACATATACATATATATATATATATATACCTATACATATATATATATATACACACACATACATATACATATACACAAACACACACATACATCTATACACACACCTATACATATACACACATTCACGCACATATATACACATACACACACACATACATACACATATATATATATATCGCCGCTCTCTATCAATATTTGTCTTCATTTTGTGTCACGAATTTAATTTCACTTTCTCTTATGCTCTTTGTTTTTTATTTTTTTTGTATACGTGTGGCACAGACGCACTAAACACACAAAAAATAAACATTATATATATATATATATATATATATATATATATATATATATATATATATATATATGAAGTAGGATAAAAGGTATTGTGACTGATACTATAGTAACGGAGCTGAAGTACGCAAGGTGAAACTTTTTAGCTCATATTGACCTTTAACTTTGTCGCGCATACATACTAGGTTATAACGTTCTCGCTCGCTTTCATTGTTTATAGCAGTGTTTAGGAGGAAAGTGTGTAGAGTGTGGTCGTCTCACACACAACACAGGGGTTGCATCAATGATTATGGCTTATACAGCAGATTGGGGGCCAAGCACAACGTTCCTCGGATCCGACAACCACCATATTCCCCAGATCTCGCTCCTTGCGATTTTTAACTCTTCAAAAATCAAATCCCACTTGAAAGCAACAAGATTTCAAGACGTCAAGGAAATCCAAAGAGAATGCGACGAGGCAGTTGCTCACTATCCCCACCCCACCCCCAAAAAAAAGAATTCCAAGAATGCTTCTATCAATCGAAACGATGCTGGGTAAAATGTCTGGCTTTAGAAGGGGAATACTTCGAAGGAGATCAAATACTGAATTGATATATGCTATAGTATTCTTTTTATAGCACCAGTCCCGAATATATATATATATATATATATATATATATATATATATATATATATATATATATATATATATATATACTGAAAATGTGCTATATTTATCGGATAAAGTGCTGAATATCAGAGATAGAGCGTACCTAAATATAAAAGTGAACATTGAACTCAGAGGCGACAGACTATTTCATGGTAAACTCAATCAGCGCCTCAAAGTGTTGATTTCAATCTTCACTTTTATATATATATATATATATATATATATATATATATATATATATATATATGTGTGCTTGTGCGCGCGCGTGCGTGCGTGTGTGTGTGTGTGTGCGCACGCGCGTGTGTGCGTGAACATATTGAAGGCAAAAAGGTTAGAGGGAAAACTGCAACTTATATACAGAGTTTATGTACATGAATGTCAGAACAGGAAATAGAAGAGACAGTAGAGAGACCAATATTGCTTAGAGCTGCAAACGATAGAAAGCTGTGGAGACCCATGATCATCCACGTCCTTAAAGAACATAGCATATAAAAAAAGACATGGGAATCAACACTCTATGGGGTCTGTCAGTTTCACTTCTCGATCTACAACTTGATATTCCAGATTCTTTCCATCCCTCATTGACTCCATAAACCTTTTCTTTCTTTTTTTTTTTTCAACAGTAAGCATCACTCTGTACAAGGCTCGGGGGTCACTCGAGGTAGAAGGTTACGATAAGGGGTAGTTTATATGGATACGAGGGGAAGATAACGGTTAACTCTAAACTTGAGCAGTTAACATTGTAGTAATCGGGGAAACATCCTCTTGGGAGACTGTTCCACAGAGCAGTAGGCCACGGGAAGAAGCTGTTCGAGAGGGACATACTTCTCGCCGATGGAATAGAGAGGGAATGTGGGTGGTTTACTAATATATAAGTGGGATGGTGGGTTCTAGTCGAAAAGGTTAGACCTGCTGGAACCAAGGAATGTAGTTCGTCCGAGCACTTTCCATGGAAGTAACGATAGAGTAGTGAAAGGCTCGCCACAGAGGGTGAAAAATTATTCTTCTCCTACAAGGACTCAGAGACGCTTTTGAACTCTACTGAGACTGGAAAGTGAGGACTGGGCAACTCCCGCCCAAATGTGACATTACTCCATTTTCGGCTTCATCTGGATTTAAAAAGGTAGATGATAGCATGGGGAGTCAGGTACTTACTGGAGCGGTACAGGAAGCAGATCATTTTAGCTGTATCTTTGGCGATGGATCGGATATATGAGTTCGACTTGAGGTCGTGTGTGAGTTTGAGGCCCAATATTCTCTCAAGGAACGGTGCCTCCTTGAGGGGACATCTGTTCATCGTGATTGGCGGTAGTTCCTCTTGTATTCTTACAATAACAAAAATACCTTCAAGATAGAGGAAGAATTGACACTTACATTGTCCCGGTGAATGCAAAAGCCACGCACTACAATAGTTCTCTCAATGGAGTCAAATGAGTAATCCGACATGGGCGTCTGTTTGTTTACGGGCGGCCTCTCTCTCTCTATGTCTGACTCTCTCTCTCTCTCTCTCTCTCTCTCTCTCTCTCTCTGACTCTCTATCTATCTATCTATCTATCTATCTATCTATCTATCTATCTATCTCTCTCTCTCTCTCTCTCTCTCTCTATCTATCTATCTATCTCTCATTTTCTCTTTATCTATCTATCTATCTCTCATTCTCTCTCTCTATCTTTGACTCTCTCTATCTCTGACTCTCTATATCTCTATCTATCTATGACACACATTCTCTCTCTCTATCTATCTATCTCTGACTCTCTATCTATCTATCTCTCATTCTCTCTTTCTCTATCTATCTCTGGGTACTAAGGAATATCAATGCTAACAACTGGTACCCTATTTATTCAAAATGTTTTAACACTTTCCGTGGAAACGTTATACATTGTTATTTGCGAAGCTGAGCCATCCAGTGAAGATCGATTTCATTACACAGTAATGGTGTTACGAAATAAATTCTGTCCTGGGTATGACGATAAACTCCATCCGGCAACAAGGCCTCTGATCAGGAGTTTTTGAGGAGCGCGTAACCACATCTTAATTGCTGTTATTTCCAGGTCCACCCTGTCCCAGAGTGGTAGTACCTGTTAGGGGCAAATAGTTAACCCACAAACTGGGGTCAAACACTATGAAAGTATAAAAATAGATTTTTATTAGTAAAAATACCAGTAATTTAAAAAATTAAATAAAATTACCAGCAATACATTTTTAAAAGAATATTACTAACAATACATTTGACCTTCAACAAAACTCTCCTTACAAAAATACGTCAATGAAAGCTGATCTACAAACTGATTTCTTGCAAAGAATGCATATTCTATTCATACGAACCTATCCTAAAATTCTTGTCGACATTAAATAACCGATTATGGTGTTGATAAATAAACCCAACCAAACCAAGGAAGATCAACCAGTATGACAAGCATGTGAAATGACATACACTATTAAACATATACTAACCAAGTGTTCAGATTTTGTTCTCTTCAAACAAAAATACTATAATATAAACATGTATGAGCTCTTCGAAAAAGCAAAAATGGATGTAATATTATTTCTTAAAAAGTGGGCCTATATCAAAAGTATAAACCAAATAAGAATATCAATAAAAATCAATTTCTCTGCACAATCTGAAAAGAATACATCAATGAAAAAGACTCTCCAAATGCACTTTACCAAAATACGTCAATCTTCTATAAACTGATTTCTTACAAATAATACATATTCTATTCACACGAATCTATTCTAAAAATCTTGGCGGTACTAAATAACCTATTGAGGTTGATATACCGTAAAACAAAATAAACCCGAACCCGAAATAAATTAGAACTTAACTGATAGACGTTTAGTTCCAAGTGTCTATCACCATCGGTGTTAAATAACCCACAAACAGTTAAAAAAAAAAAAACAATCTATCTGCTGAGTTAATACTACCCCAATCAGAGATTGGGCACACAATCACTATATTACCAAATTTATGATTCAACGGTTTAATCCACTAGGCTATTATTCCTTAGGACTTTATGCTGTGGGTCGGATCGAGAAATTTACAGCATCCTTTCGTAAGTCCTATAAACTCCCCGACGGCAACCTTCATTCAGCCTGGCGCAGTGACACGGAAAATGAAACCAGTAACTCCTACCCAGACCTTACCAAAGCGTAAAGAGAAGGTCATAATAAGAAAAAAATAGACACGCAAAGAAAAAAAAAGAAAAAGCAAGAAGTTTATTTTGCAAACGGAGTTGGGTTGCTGTTGGGGAATAATATCTCAGATGACGTCCATTAATGAAGAACCCAGAAAATGATTTTCGAAAGAAATCTCAAGGTGCTGGTTTTATGTTTTTGATTTTTTTTTTCTTTGTTTATTTTTTGTTTTTGTTTTGTTTTTTAAGGAACTTAATGTACGATGTCTATGCAAGTTTCGTTTTGGCTATTAGACGAAGCAAATATTTGTTTCTTAGTTTTGTTTATATTACATTTCCTTGTTTAACGCTTTAGTTTACATGATCGTGGCGAACCTTTTAAATTTATTCATATACTCATGTATTTTGTGATCATTACACGATGTTATTAGGCAAGTCAAAGTTTTCACCATAACATTGGTATTAATCAACCAATGCTGACAATTTTCAAGATATATTTAAGTTTAATATTAATACAAGTTTCTACTGAACATAAAGTGGGTGATAAGTTTTCTATTGTTTTAGTAATAAATTGTGCCATCTCAGAATTGCGACACAATGCCAGATGTTTGAATGAATATAAATTGCTACTGGACATAAAGTGGGGTACTAGTTTTATATTGTTATTAAGTAATAAATTGGTCCTTCTTAGAATTACTACACTATGTCAAATGATAGCCTGCAAATTAATGTTTTCCCAATAAAATTGATATTAACCAAAAGATTTTGAAAAGAAACTTTCAATTTTACATTAACAATGAATATAAATTTATACTGGACATAAAGTGAGGGATTGTGGTTTTATTTGTCGTTTAAGTAATAAATTGGTCCCTCTTAGAATTATTACACTATGTCAGATTTTATTAGGCAAGTTAATGTTTTTACAGAAGTATGCTAAGGATATCATAGACCGAGCAACGAGGAGGTCTTGGAGAGGTTGCAAAAAGGGAGGAGGCTTACACTTGACATCGGGGGGGGACAGCTGGGGTTTCTGGGATACGTAGTGGAAGGAGAGGGCCTGGAGAATCTGGTACTCTCGGGTCGAATGGAGAGAGAGAGAGAAAGAGACGGGGGAAGACAACGCGTGACATACCTGTCGGGATAAAGCAAGTAGATGACAGAACATGGTCTTAGAGAGGAAGCAGAGCGAAGGAACTTGTTGAGAGCTGCAAGGGATACAGGGAGGTGGAGATCCATGATCGCCTACGTCCTGAAAGGACATGACACATAAAAAGAAAAGAAAGCATGTTTTTACAATAAAATCGATGTTGGTAAAATTTTTAGTATATCCTTATATTTATATAAAAATATATATTGTAAATTTCAACTAATATCTATCTTTATTTAAAACATTGATAAAAAAAAGATTTTGGGAATATCAGGTTTTATTATGTAAACATAATGTAACAAAATTTTATTCATAAGCAACAAAAATAAAACGAATAATCAACCAATCGAAAATAATTCATCTAAGAAATTTAAATAATTAAAAATATTACGTCTATAATATTACGTCATATTTTATAATAAAAGTCAATATTTTTACAAAAGATTAACTAATCGATGTTGTAAAACCTTCAAGATATATCGTGTGCGATTTTATTATAAGGCCGTTGACATTACTACGAATAAATATATATATTATAGTATAATTATTAATATTCATTTTTAATTTTATATATAAAATGATTCTAAGGTCGTAAGAAAGACAGCCTCAAAAAATACAAGTTATCATAAAATTAGTGCGTGATGGATCAGACAGTCAATTATGTGCCATACGTGATACTCGCTTAGACGATCATGTATCTTTCGATACATGAGTAACGAACCCTGTATTTCGCTCACTGGAGTAGACTGTTCTAGTTCCACGTGCCATGAGAGGGGAATTAACAGGATATAACTGATAACTGATATCCATTAAACAGTCTACCCCAGTGAGCTAAATACAGGGTTCAGTTCGACATTCCAACCACCTGAAGAAGGCCGGAGCGTACAACGGCCGAAACGATGTAATAAATATGGCGACAAAGATGAGGACAATAGTCCGAATAATGTAAATAGTGTACATAATACCTCATGTCAGAAATATACACAGATGCTGAAAGGCCGAAACGTTGTAATAAATATGTCGACAAAGATGAGGACAATAGTCCGAATAATGTAAATAGTGTACATAATACCTCATCTCAGAAATTTAGACAGATACTGAAAGACCGAAACGTTGTAATAAATATGGCGATAAAGATGAGGACAATAGTCCGAATAATGTAAATAGTGAACTATAATTGTCCTTCGAGTTTAGCAGTTAATCAGTCGATCAGTGGCTCCGCAATCAAAGTTTTGACGCAAGGAGTCTGGGGCTGTGGGGAGACTGTAAATCGGTGGTTGTAGCCAATGTCAAAGTTTCACGGTAAGGCTTCTCTCTTTGAATATTGTTTGTTTTTTTTATGCCAGGCTTCTTGGAAATTTGCAGAGACTTGGTGGACAATGGCACTCCAACTCGATCAGTCGGCAGCAAATTCTTCTAGCTCCTTTGGTCTTATCTTGCACCAGTGAAGGTTTGTTTTGGTTGCGTCTTTGTATCGTTACTGTGGCTGACCTTGATGTCTTCTACCACATGGCAGTTCTCCGTACAACAGGCGTCTGGGAATGCGATGTTGCCCCATGCGGATGACGCGGCCAGTCCATCGGAAATGTGCTTTGATGAGCATTGATCCTCTGCTAATCGATTCCACACGGTCCAAAACTTCAAGGTTGGTCATACGATACTTGTAACGTGATTCCATGTATGAAGCGAACAGCCTGCATGTGAAACTTTTCCAATTTTCCAATGTTCCTGCTGTGCAAGGTTCACATTTCACATCCGTAGAAGAGAGAAAGGGGAACCATTGCGTTGTACACTTTTAGTTTCGTTGACAGGCCAAGTAGATAATATTAACATATAAAAAAAATAAAATGATAATTTATTCAGATATATGGAATACTGTGTTAATCAAATATATTTCTGTACCTTATAATTTACACATAAATAAAAATGTCGGTCGTTCTTAGGTTATTGTCTAATATCTGATAGTCACAAGAGGAGTTATCAAAATTTTAATAATGATAGGTCACATGATTTAAAATATTTGAAGGTCACATGATATATTGTTCTTATAAATATATACTCAAGAATTTATATTACTCTTAGTTAAATAGCATGACTTGTATCTGGAAAAGTATTGTTATTCTCAAAAATTTGTTAATGCAATATATAGTCGAAAAAAATTCTTACAATCCAAAATATGTTTCGGCTTTAAATAACCAATAAAGGGTTGATAAGCCGTAAAACACAAATCAATCAATCATTGCTAATTTAAAACATTGATTGGTTAATACAAATTTTATTGTGTAAATGTTGACTTGCATAATAAAATCTGACAGTTTAATTTTTTTCTTTTCTGTTTTTAAAGATTTTTTTATTCATTTATTTTAGGTAGTCTTTTTTTTTTTTTTGCTGATTTTTTTTCTTTTTTTCAAACAACTGAAAATATATATTTACGTATATACATATTAGAACCTAACCTATAAAATTCGCCGCACCCAATTTTTTTTTTTCATTTTCAGCAAAAAAAAAAAATATGTAAAAAAAAAAAAAAAAAAATTAAATAAAAATAGGAAGAAAGTTCTTAAAACGTTAGCAGACGAATAGCTACAGTAGGTTACAAATATCGACACAAACACAGAAAAAATGGCAGATAGTCAAGACGTTCCCTGAGATTAGGGGTCATTTTTCACTCATTTTTAAAAAGTATCTAGCAATTTTCAGGTGATTGGAATTTCGAACGGAAACCTTTATTTCATCCACCAGGGGAGATTGTTCTAGTTCCACAAGCCATGCCTCTTCCGGACGTCTCAGTAATTTCCGTTTAACTCAACTCTTCGAGTTTTTCGTTCACTGCTTCTGTGGCCTGGTTTTGAACTCACAACTCAATTAAAGGGAAATAACTGAGACATCCGGAAGAAGCATAACACGTGGACATGTTATTCCTTCCAAAGAAGAATCAGCAATATCATTGGTCCTGATCTGGCGTCTCGGCTTCAGTCACTTTCCCACCACCGTAAAGTTACCTCCCTGATCCTTTTATATAAATACTTTCATGGTAATTGTTCGGATGAGTGCTTCGCTATGGTATCTGGCCTTTTTATTTAATTTAAGCGCAGTACTAGACTGGCGGCGAGGTCTCATCAATTAATCGTTAATTGGCTAGATGTAACCGCAAGTTCTATGCTAGCAGTTTCTTTTCTCACACTTCTCGCCTGTGGAACTCCCTTCCGGCTACATGCTTTTTTAGCCAACATTAATCTTCAAAAATTTTAATGCAATATCAATCTCTATCTACTGACCTTCTGATTCTTCTTCTTTTGTTCGCTCCCTAGTAATGTTTCTTATTCCAATTCTTCCACACCCTCTTTACTGCCTTATTTGGGGTGAACTCGATTAAAAAGAAAAATAATTTTTTTTAGATATTAATGATTTAGTGATTCAAGTCTTAGTAATTAACTCATACATGGAGAAAAAGAGTTGTATTCATACCTTTCCCAAGTGTACTTGTCCATAAACGAACATAAGGAACCCAACTTGGATTTGAACTGGTCTCTCCGGTTAACAATTCCAAAGCATTATCCATTACACACCTCGAACACCTAAGCTTAGAGCACCTGGTATTCCGAAGCGGTCACTCATCTACACAACTTTTCATATCAATGGTTAAAATCGCTTCGAGAATGTAGCCTATACTTCTCATCGTGGATCATACTTTTTCGAACTTTGTGGAAACATCCGAGCTGATTGGATTTCTTGCTGAAAAATAGTTCGTTTTTATAATTCTTAGGTTGATCTTAAATTATTTTTTAAATTTTCTTCCATTCAACTACGATTGGCTAAAAATATATTTCATATCGCGTGATATGATCTCTACTATATTTGAAAATTATTTTCTATTTTTAGTTTTAGTTTTTTCCTCGGGCAAATTATGAATTGCTTGAACCAACGTCATCAGTAATCTAGTATTTTTCTTTGTTTCTTTACGTTTGATGTCTCGTATTTTTTTATTTCTTTACACGTGATGTCTGGTATTTAATATTTCTTTCTTTACGTTTGATGTCTCGTATTTTTTATTTCTTCACATGTGATGTCTGGTATTTAATATTTCTTTCTTTACGCTTGATGTCTCATATTTTTATTTCTTTTTACACGTGATGTCTGGTATTTAATATTTCTTTCTTTTCGCTTGATGTTTCATATTTTTATTTCTTTACACGTGATGTCTGGTATTTAATATTTCTTTCTTTTACGCTTGATGTCTCATATTTTTTATTTCTTTTCTACGTGATGTCTGGTATTTAATATTTCTTTCTTTACGCTTGATGTCTCATATTTTTATTTCTTTACACGTGATGTCTGGTATTTAATATTTCTTTCTTTACGTTTGATGTCTCGTATTTTTTATTTCTTCACATGTGATGTCTGGTATTTAATATTTCTTTCTTTACGCTTGATGTTTCATATTTTTATTTCTTTACACGTGATGTCTGGTATTTAATATTTCTTTCTTTTTGATGTCTCATATTTTTATTTCTTATTTTGATGTCTGGTATTTAATATTTCTTTCTTTACGCTTGATGTCTCATATTTTTATTTCTTTTACACGTGATGTCTGGTATTTAATATTTCTTTCTTTACGCTTGATGTCTCATATTTTTATTTCTTTACACGTGATGTCTGGTATTTAATATTTCTTTCTTTACGCTTGATGTTTCATATTTTTATTTCTTTACACGTGATGTCTGGTATTTAATATTTCTTTCTTTACGCTTGATGTTTCATATTTTTATTTCTTTACACGTGATGTCTGGTATTTAATATTTCTTTCTTTACGCTTGATGTCTCATATTTTTATTTCTTTACACGTGATGTCTGGTATTTAATATTTCTTTCTTTACGCTTGATGTCTCATATTTTTATTTCTTTACACGTGATGTCTGGTATTTAATATTTCTTTCTTTACGCTTGATGTTTCATATTTTTATTTCTTTACACGTGATGTCTGGTATTTAATATTTCTTTCTTTACGTTTGATGTCTCGTATTTTTTATTTCTTCACATGTGATGTCTGATATTTAATATTTCTTTCTTTACGCTTGATGTCTCATATTTTTATTTCTTTTTTTCTTGTCTGGTATTTAATATTTCTTTCTTTACGCTTGATGTTTCATATTTTTATTTCTTTACACGTGATGTCTGGTATTTAATATTTCTTTCTTTACGCTTGATGTTTCATATTTTTATTTCTTTACACGTGATGTCTGGTATTTAATATTTCTTTCTTTAAGCTTGATGTCTCATATTTTTATTTCTTCACACGTGATGTCTGGTATTTAATATTTCTTTCTTTACGCTTGATGTCTCGTATTTTTTTATTTCTTTACACGTGATGTCTGGTATTTAATATTTCTTTCTTTACGTTTGATGTCTCGTATTTTTTATTTCTTCACATGTGATGTCTAGTATTTAATATTTCTTTCTTTACGCTTGATGTCTCATATTTTTATTTCTTTACATGTGATGTCTGGTATTTAATATTTATTTCTTTACGCTTGATGTCTCGTATTTTTTTATTTCTTTACACGTGATGTCTGGTATTTAACATTTCTTTCTTTACGCTTGAAGTCTCATATTTTTATTTCTTTACACATGATGTCTGGTATTTAATATTTCTTTCTTTACATTTGATGTCTCGTATTTTTATTTCTTTACACATGATGTCTGGTATTTAATATTTCTTTCTTTACATTTGATGTCTCGTATTTTTTTATTTCTTTACACATGATGTCTGGTATTTAATATTTCTTTCTTTACATTTGATGTCTCGTATTTTTTTATTTCTTTACAATTGATGTCTGGTATTTAATATTTCTTTCTTTACGTTTGATGTCTCGTATTTTTTTATTTCTATACACGTGATGTCTGGTATTTAATATTTCTTTCTTTACGTTTGATGTCTCGTATTTTTTTATTTCTATACACGTGATGTCTGGTATTTAATATTTCTTTCTTTACGTTTGATGTCTCGTATTTTTTTATTTCTATACACGTGATGTCTGGTATTTAATATTTCTTTCTCTACGTTTGATGTCTTGTATTTTTCTTTATCTCTTTCCGTTTCAAGTCGAGTATTTTTCTTATTTCTTTACATTTGGCGTCTTGTAGTTTCTTTATTTCTTTGTTTCATGTCTAGAATTTTTCTTTATGCTTTGTCTTGTATTTTTTTTCGTATCATATCTAGTATTTTTTTCCTTACGTTTGATGTCTAGTATTTTTCTTTATAACTTTGTCCTCAAGCAGACATGGCCCAGTGGTTAAAAAACGTTGGTTGAATCCAGTTGACTCAAAGAGTTGTGACTTCAATACCTGGCTAAAGCAAACTTGAGTTGAGTTAAAAAAAAAAAAAATGAAAAAAAAAAAAGGCGATAACTGATACTGTGACATCCGGAAGAGACATAGCACGTGGAAATAGAACAATCTACCCCGATGGACGAAATAAAAGGTTCAGTTCGAAATTCCAGTCACCTGAAGAAGGCCGGAGCGTACAATGGCCGAAACGTCGTGAACATGGCAACGAAGATGAGGTCAACAGTCCGATCAATGTAAATAGTATAAATAGTTACAATACCTCATCTCAGAAATATAGACAGGTATTCTTTACATTTAATGTCTAGTATTTCTTTATTCTTTTATCTCTTTTTTTTTTTTTAGTATAAATACTTCTTCTAAAGTATTTATGCTAATTTTTCCTTCACCTCTTTCCACTTGGTGATATCTTCCAGAATGCCTAAGTTCTGTAGACATTCTTTTTTTTTCTTTTTTTTTTTTAGTATCTTTTGATGATTTCTTTGTTGGGTAGTTCAATTCCTTTTGCTGTTTCTGGTTTTACAAATTTTTTTGTTATCATTTTTATTACTGCACTACGCCTATTTCAGATTAGCAGTTAAAATTACAGCTATGAGCATGTGTACAATTACAATCCAATTGCAAATTCACTATCTTTTTATTTGCTATTTAAAATAATATTCAAGCTAAACATAAATTCAGATATAAATACATATTATTTTACTATGTACTGCACAATGCTGCAATTATGAAGCACCCAGTGAGTATCGAAAATCACTTTTCATTTTGTAAGTAATCTACGAGACAACTAACCAAATGGATTTTTTACACCCTTTTTCTTATGCTTTCACAAGGCCGAAAACCAAGGATAATTCCGATATAGCGATTTACAAAGCGTTGGTTAGATGTGTCACAGGACCGAAATTATGGGGAACACAGTAAGAATGGAACTCACTACTCAGTCATAATTGATCTAGCGAGACAAGATGGCTAACCATTACACCACGTTGATTGTGATACAAGGTCGAAATTTAAATTTGGTTTACCGGCAGTACCATGAAAAATTGCCTACGTCCACTCGATACTTTCCCTTTTGGGTAATGCCCAGAAAAACAAAATCATTCAGTTTGCCGCCTGAGTTTCTGATGATAATGACCCCAGGAGCCTAAATGATTTTCCAAGCGTAGCTTAGATGTGGCACAGGGCTGAAAGTATGAGGCACCCAGTGAAGATCGAACTCCCTACTCAGTCCTAATTGATCTAGCGAGACAAGTTTGCCAACCATTACATCACGTCGATCTTGATACAAGGTCGAGAATTAAATTTGGTTTACAGGTTAATCGTGTTAAAATTGCTCAAATTTTCCCCGCGACACTTTCCCAAAAAAAATTTTTTTTGACCTCAAACTTAATCCCTGTAAATGCATTTTTGTGAAAAATGATTACCCCTTTTTTTATTTAATATTAATTTTAAAAAAAAATTACCTAAAACCCATTTTGCCATTATATTTCTCTTATTTTGATTAACTAATCAAATTAGATGCGTCAAAATATAGTGAGGATCGAACTTTACTTCTCAAAATTAAAAACAAAAATGTTAACCATTTTTGCTATGTCAAAGTGCCTAATTCTAACCAATGAGCCAATCCTCCACTTTAGAACTCGGCCTTGTGCCACATCTTACATTGTGGGGGAGGTTGGTAAATATTATCCAATTCCGATATAACTAAATTATTGCGTTTTATTTGTAAATTTAAAATAGCGAAAATTATTTTGCTTTGACGTCTTCAGGCGAGTCCAATATAAAGAGATGGATAATTCAAATATTTCAAAATATATATATATATATTTATATTATATATATATATTTATTTTTATTTATTGTGTGTGTATATAACAGTTTTCTTTATCACCAAAAGAGTCCATTACATAGAAATATTTGAATTATCCATCCATCCATCCATCCATCCATCCATCCATCCACACACACACATATATATATATAAATAAACTAAATGATCTGGCTTATGTAAAGAGGGCATCACCAATTTGAAAAATAGAGTTCGGGAAAAAAAAAAAGGTCAATTTTACGTGGTCTATAAAAAATATTTGCATTTTAGCCTGAAATCATTTTAAAATTAAAAAAAAGATTGTACCAAAACTGTCTTGCCGCGTTTTAAATTGATTTAGCAGGTATATAATTATATAACTAAATGACCAGGGACAGAAGTTTTAAAGTTAAAAAATTTCCCCCTCCTCCTTTATCTTAAAAACACCTTGAAAGACACTGCTTGACCAACACAAGGCTTGACCAAAATTAACGATAAAAAAAAGAAATGAAAAGTACAGATAAAGTTCACTTTCTTCAGAAACAGTTATTCACTCCTAACTAGCAGGGTTTTTTTTTCTCCTGATGATGGCCATCCTGGCCGAAATTAGTCGAAGAACTTCATCGAAATAATGAAACAAATATTTATATACAGCCCAGTGTGTCTGAAAACTTAAATTTTTCTCTGACTGTCTGTAGTTCCTTGGCTCGGTAAGTTTTTTTTTTTTTTTTTGCATGTTTTGATGAATTTATTGACATTTTTATAGTTGTTTTTTTTTTTTTTTTTTTTATTCTTCTGTTGAATTATGTTGAAAAAAAAATAGAAGACCCTGAAGTTTTCTAGTCAAAATACATTCTGAATTTGGGTTTAGGTTTATTGAAAAATATTTAATAAGAAATTTATGGAAAAATAAAAATGTCCTACTATAAAGAAACTTCCTGTTCGCTCATGCTAAACTTCGCATTATTACTCATAATCCTAAATTTAGTAAGTTTATTCTCTTATTGAAAAATATTTAACTTAACAGTACTTGTTTAATCTTAAATTTTATACAGCACTGTGAAAAATGAAAAACCTTTTCAAAATATATATATATATATATATATATTTTTTTTTTTTTTTTTTTTGCTTACAGGTCGATATTATCGAATATTTTAATCACATTATTTTTTTTTTTTATTTTTTTTCTTTTTACTAACCACATTTTGAAAATAACACTAAGTGCATGATTTGTAATTTTGTTTCTCACATGTTTAAATTTTATTTTAATTTTGTTCTTTAATGTAAAAGGTACATTTTCGTGATAAAAAAAAAAACAGTTTTTTTTTTTACTATTACATTCGTCTCCCTTATCGACTTAATGAGCGTGATCAGTTCCGCCCTTCCATCATTGACCAGTTGACCCCCTAAAGAACATAAATAATAATAATCAGGGATAAGACTGGTGTAACTGTAAAATAATAGCAAATGAACAATATATCCAAAATTTTTTTTTTTTTTTTAAAATCTACCAAAAAAAAAAAAAACTAATTTTGCTTTTTAATTTAAATTAAACATTTAATTAATAGTTAAAAAAAAAAATAAATAAATAACGATTTTTCAAGGTTATTTAAACAAAATTATGGCATTTGTTCTTTCTTTCAAGTCTTTTTTAATTTTTTTTCTCTCTCTCTCTAATAACATAAATATATATATATATATATATATATAATTTATATTTAAGTGTATTTTTTGATATATTAAATTGGTTTTTTTATTCAAAATTTCATTCCAAAACTGTGGAGAAAAATACCTTGTGATATTCTATCAAATTTTCCTTTTAAAAAATTGTCTCCCAAAAATTTTTTGTTTTAACAATCAAATAATTTATTTGCAGAAGATTTGAAATATTCAATGATAGTTTGTGTTTTGTCAAAAGCAAAGAATTTATATATTTTTTTTTTTTTTTTTTTTTAAAGGAATATTGTGATTTTAAGCTTACATTGGATACGGCAATCCAATGGGCGTCTTTCGGAGTTGTTTAATGTTACACGCTTGCAGATGGCTTTATTATCTGTTTTTGGTTTTTTTTTCAACAAATACCTTTTTGTTTCCAAAATAATATATCACTTGAATATGAAAAGACAAAGGAAGTATATTAAATATTATTTTTAAAGTAATATTGTTAAAGTTCCGGAAGTTGTCAAAACTTTAGCATAACGACTTTTTAAAATCTTATCCGAACTGTTTTTCTTTGATTCTCGTATACTTAAAATATTTTTCTTTTAACTCGAATTTTTGTAATGACTAAAATAGCTTTAATTTATAGATATATTTTCTCTGCATTCTGATCGTTTAACAATAATAGATTCCTATTGGTTTTATAATTATTTGACATTAAGTCCATTGTTAAAAATTCTCAACTATAGGTTAGTCGTAATTTTAGTACTAATATACTTAGGTACCTCCACGAGATCGCTAAAAAAAGAGCATAGCATGATGAAAAAGACGCCAAACTTGACGAAAACAAAATTTTATCGTCTAAATGTTTGTTATTATTAAGAGGAAAGGTCAAAGTATTTTTTATTTTTTTTTTTACATTTTTTAATCGTTCCTAGCACGTCCGAAATTTTCGTTAAAAATCTAGTTTTTTTTTTTTTTCAGCAAAATTGACCATTTTTTTTCCATTTTAAAAAAAAAAAAAAAAATCTGACTTTGAAATTTTTTTAAATATCAATTATCATTTTTTCAAAACTTATTTTAAGAAAATCAGAAATTATAATGTTTATTTAAAATATTTTGAACCAAACTTAACTTAGCTTTTTGTGCCAAAAAGATGTAATTTGAAAATAAAACAAAAAGCAGGTCATAAACTTTCGCGTCTCTTGACATGTGATGAATGATATATTTACGAATTCCATGAGGCTAATTTGTTCTACGGAAGGAGAAAAGTGAAATAATTTACATTTACGTGAACAAATTATTTACCCCGTTATTTTTAACGAAAACTTTCAGCGGTCTAATTTTTTTTTTTTTTTTTTGTACTTAGCTTTCACCTTTACGTTTATGATGCTTTATGGGAAATATATTTTAAAGAAATTAAAATAAAACTGTTAAGAGTGACATTAAATTTCATATTTCTTAAGAAAGGTATCTAATTAATTTATAGGTACCTTTCTTATGAAATTTTATCAGAATTGTACATAAAATACTATAATTTTATGTACATTTATTACATTCTACTGTTATTTGTATTTGCATTCATTTTATTATTAATTTTGATATTTCATTTATGGAAAAATGTCGTAACTGAGATTAATATAAAAATAAGATCATATAAATTTCATAAGATGATACTGATACTTGTAGGTACCCTTCTCAGTTGAAATTGAAAAATCAAATTAACTTCTCCACACGTGTTTCGCAAAAGTAAAGGCCTTAACAGCGGAGAACAATGCTTAACTCAAATAACGCAACTTAATTATATTCTGGTTGGTCTTCCGTATTTTATAATTACAGCTCGATTATAAGCACAAAATTACATTTCTTAATTACTGGGGATCTTCTGATTAGTCAAAATGATACAATTTACAACGCGCTAAAAAAAAGATCTATCTCATAAGGACACTTATGAAAAGCCGATGCGGCTTTTAACTAATTTTATAATATTTTAACAACTTAAATGTAAAATCTATTATAATTAATGAAATAACAAATAATTGTATTAAAAATTCATTTTTCATCGAAAAAATTTTTTTGCTTTCAGAAAATATTGTCCATATTCATAAAAACAACTAAAAGCAAATAAAAGCATTTGAAATTAAATAATATCTTTGTTTTATTGAGTTTTGTATGTTACAATTCAGAGCTGATTTTCAGGTACTGCGTATCCAATTAAAAACAAAAAAAAAAACATGATTTGCATTCCTCAAAGCCCTGTGCTTTTAATTATTGTAATCACAAAAACCGATGCGATCAATTTCTAGCGTTTTCATAAAATTAGTTATGGGGGGGGGGGGAATAAATATTTTTAAAAAAATATTTCTACCATGACTTTCATAAAAAAAAAATATTTATAATAATTTCGATCATCTGTGAATAGTTCCTGAAAGTTTCATTAACATCCGATAATTATTTCTATTTTTGCACGATTTTTCAAATTAATGTGTCATACCAAAAAAAAAAAAAAAATTGTCTTTTTATTTACTAGTTCCGCTGATACAAATAGAAAAAAGTTTTTTTTAATCAAAATTTAGAATGTTCTAAAAAGGAAAACTTTTTTAAAATAATTAAAAAAAAAAAACAAAAACTTTGGTCTTTCCTCTTAATAATAACATAAGCATTTAGACAATAAAATTTAGTTTTCGGCAAAGTTGGCGTCTTTTTCATCAAGCTATGCTCTTTTTTTAGCGATTTCGTGGAGGCTGACAAGATATTACGGTTAATTTTGCTATTGTCGTAGAAGGGGATTTTAGTTGTGCAGGCATGCAATAATTTTTTGAGAATATTAAGTTTTGATGGATGGAGATGGAATTGAATTATCTTTATATACAGAATTAATGATTATATCGATGGGTTCATCGGCAGAAACGTTTATAAATAGACTTTTGAAGTCAAGTGATGCTAGAATGCCTTGGTTTTGTTGTGCAGTTTTAAGGACTCGGAAAAAATCACGAGTTATTTGATGCTATAATTAGTAGATTCATCTTTAATTATATATATATATATATATATAATAAAGCACCATTTTCTATTTTTCTTTTTTTGTTCCACGCCTCTTCACAAGTGATTACCTTCACCATCTAACGAAATAAGCTAGACGAAACTGAAAAGATTCGGTGAAGATTTTCTATCTAACAAAAAGAAAATCAAATAGAAAACGTCTGCAAAAATCTGACTTTTCTATCGAAAGGCCCCACACTATGAAATTGTTTCCCTTAGTCTTTTTAAATTACGATTATATAAGCACTCCATATTATTCTTAATCATTTCCTTTTATTTCCCTTTTATTTTTGACTTTCGTAAGTTGGTGGGTGTCAATTTACAATGATATTTATGTAGAAAACTGAAATCTCTTTAAATTTGGAATTATTTATATTCATGATCTGGATTTATTATTGGATAGTAATGACAAAATTGAAAAGAATTTTCTCCAGGGTTGTGCGTATCTGTAGAAACCTCAAATTTTAAAGGAAAAAAAATATGTATGTGCATGAAATTTGAATGATTAAACAATGTCGTCCTGGGTATGACGATAAGCTACACCCGACAGCAAGGCCCCTGATCGGATGGATTTGAGGAGCGTGACACCACCTCATTATTACTGTTGTTCGCAGGACTACCATGATCCGGGTTGTTGGGGGTTAAATCTCTATGAAAATGTATAAATACATTTTTATAGTGAGGGTGTCAGGAATTTTTCATAGTAGAAAGATTACCTGCAATAGGTTTTCGTAAAAGAAACTACTAATTCTTTAAAGATGTTTTAAACTATTTCGATTTATTAAATTTATGACGTTTTTTAATTAGTTTATTCCCAATAGTGACGGAATTTCTTTAACATTCACGAATCCAATAACCTATAAGGATCTAAGCAAAAATGAAACTCCAATCCTGCAACAGATGAGAAACACCTCAGTCAAACACTCATAAGTTGCTATCATCTTCGTAAAATCTGAACAAAATATTATCAAGCAAACAATACGAAAGAACTCTTTCAAAACGCTAAGCCTAACAATAGCCTTAATTTAAAGGAATTCAAACTTTATACCAAAATTATAAAAAAAAAGTAAGAACTATCAATACTACATAAAATCTTCAGTCTGAATTAAAATGAACAAGAATCCTTCAGATTTCATAAATATCCCTATTAAAAGTAACAATGCAATTTTTAATAGCCAAATTGTATCAAATTGAATACAAGATTTGCTGCCATTATAGTATATCTACGGAGGCATTTGCAACCTATCGTAAATGACAAAGCACTGATTATTGCTGCAAAATGCTCAGGAAAAACGATGCTTTTTAACATCAAATCAGTTAAACATTAAAATCGCTAGGGTTTTTCCTTTTTTTTTTTTTTTTTAATAACCACTTCACTGCCTTTTAACCTCAACGTATTTCATACTTCCAACAATTGGTAAATATCATACCATAATAAACAATGAATAGTAGATATCATACAATAGTAGAAAATGGACGATATATATCATACTATAGTAGCACCAAAATGTATTTTATTAAAAATCGGCATCTTTAATAACCTATCAACATTTTTTTTCTAACTTGTATCCAAAACTATCACTGATCCCCATTTCTTCAATCTATACCCGAAACACTCTTGATTCAAAACCTTAAATAACCCTATATTGGTTGAATGGTCATTAAGCAGAAACAATACGAAACTAAAAACATGTCGTGCAGGGTATAGGAATGTCAATAATGATATTAATAATGGTGTCGAGATGATGTTGAAATCAGTTTTCTAAGCTTGGCTACCACCCTCAGTAAGAGAAATCTGTCCGCTCTGTTATTTAACTCTGTAGCTGGCGGGTGGATTCATACCTTTTCCAAAGGTCATTAGTGTGAAGTGAACTTCCTGCTCCGATAACCGTTACGCTAGACGTAGAGCAATTTTGAAACCATAAAAGGCTTCAACGTAATCACTTGGGCGGCTGACAAGGTTTGTCACGAAAAGTGTTTTTGTTCTTGGAAAAGCTTTTAATCAAATCCCCAAATAACAAAACTTACTTTAATGTTTCTAGATATTTAGTTTATAGAAGGTGAAATGTAATATAGAAAAACTGTTATCGATGTCTTCAAGCCTTTGAAGTCTTTGCTTTTTATCTGGATTTTGAACAGGAGTAGAGGTTTATCCCTTGCTTCCTGTTTGGTTCTAGGGTTTCTTCGTCTTCTCATTCACTCCTGGTTACCCCTTGCGTCTTAATGGCATTATAATCTTGTTTCAGGCGAATTGATTAAAAAAAAAAACTCTTTCAATCACTAGTCTTACCTTTTCCTTTCCATATTAACGGTGTATTGTTTTATTTTATATCTTCTACATTTAGCCAGATGTTCATATGTTCTTCGATCAGCGGTAGATTTGCCCCTTCCAGCATATCTTTCTTCACTTTCGTCCAGTCACGAATTAATTGATGAGATACTCGGTGGATCGTATCGGTGTTTCTCGGATAGTTCTTTCGAACAAGCTTGCAGCGTCTGGGCCCAAGAATTACTTTCTCTCCTACTAGACACATCAAAACAAAAAAGCTGGGATAAAATAAAATACGAGGCCAATTTTACTAATTTGAGGCTCTCTCTGGATCAGCATCGCCTCGCCTGCTTCACAACCGAGTAAAAAAATATTTAAAACAAAACAAAGTGCCTTCTTCATCTACCGGTACCCTTCTAGATGATGAGTGCACTCTAGTCAGGATCCGTCTTGGACTCAAATTATGTGAGCGTCACAGATGCAGATATGGAGCCTCCATTGATGAGTTTGGTTTGCATCCTCTCTCTCCTGTCGTCGTAGTGACGACCGCTTTCCACGGCATGCAGCCATTAACGACATCATCAAAAGAGGTTTGGATGCAGCTGGGTTCTCTTCCCAAATCGAACCCGTAGGCCTCGACCACGGTGATGGAAAGCGGCCGGATGGCATTACCATTTTCCCTTTTAAAATGGGAAAGTCATTGATTTGGGATGCGACCTGTGTGGATATATTTTCGGCTGGTAATTTGATCAGGTCCGGTTGAGCCAGGATCCGTCGCCCGGGACGAGAATTGTTTATAGTTACGTTGTTCTGGAATTGTCATCAGTGGTCAACTGAACTTGTTTTGTTTCAATAAATCTCGGATTCTATCGGCAAATTAAGACATATTGCGCATATCTTCGCCCAGGCCTATCTAGATTTGAGATTGGCCTACAGTTCTGTGTGATACGTGCACGCTGACATGGCCTTAAATAAAAACTGCCAAGGCTTAGATGCAATGAGCTCTATCACCTGTGGACAACTAATCCATGGTATTTTGATGCAGGTAGTTTCCGGGAACAAATCAAGATTGCACCAGCAACAGAATGTTCAGCTGCTGCTTGGTATATTTCTGATTTTCTCTCCCAAGTTTTGAGACTTCTGTATTTTAACCTACTCTGCCTTAACGATGTTCTTATCCCAAGATAGCACAAATAGCTATTTTTGTGAAAAAGTATATCTGGGCGATTGCTATCCAATTACTTGTCAGTCAAGATGACCATATCCTACATAAGCTTCACTTGCTCGCTCGCTCGCTCGCTCTCAGCTGCAGATAATGGTGAATGCTCATGCCATTTCTCTAGACACTCGTACTTTCTATATAGTTCTCAATATATTCTGAAGGATATTTGGGGATTGCGTCCTTTGTACTCTTATACCGGCTGAATGTAACCACTTAAAATATGTAGCTTTCCCGCACAAATGCAAACCAACTTTTCTATCAATAGAAAACCTGATGGGATTTGTTATTAAAAATCTGCTTTTTCGCTGCACAAATCATTCGTTCGGCTTCCTTGAAGAACTCGTCCCTATGATTCCAGATCTACCACCTCCTTTCATGCTTTATTATTAATAGTAGTACTATTATTGTTATTATTATTACTATTAGTAGTAGTAGTACTATTAGTAGTAATGGGCACGTAGCCGAGTGGTTAAAACGTTCGTTTTCTGACCATGGTCGATTTGTCAGGAAGGCGACTTCCTGATGTTATCTGTCTGGAGGTGGGGGCGATCTCAGCCTTCGGCACCTTTGGAAAGTGACTGAAAACCATACCAGGGGTTGATCTAAGCCTTGTGAGTGAAATTGGGTAGACGGTACCCTTGAGGGGCTGTCGATAGCTGTGCTAGCACGAAGCCACAAATCATTGTGACTGAGGGTTTGAGCGTGCTGCCTTTGTTCAGATTGTTGATCACGCTAGATAACACATTTTTCCCCAGAAAGTGTAACTAAGGTCTGCTCGGCATAGTTGCAGTATAAGCCACAGATGGGCTCTGTGGGTGTTGAGCAAACATAAATGTGCCTGAGAAAGCGTCTGCAAAAGAGATTGGCTAGCCGCCCTCGTAGACGGGTATCCTCGAATACGGGTGGTCAGCTATTATTATTATTACTAGTAGTAGTAGTAGTAACGCTAGTTACATCAATTTTCAGTGATGTAAGAGTCTGTTATTTCGATAATGGACTTTACATGATTGCCTATTCGTGGTTTCATAACTGGCGAGCCAGTTTTGTAAATCCTAAGTATCGAGTTCAATCGTCACTAGGCACTCCATATCTATGTCCATCCCAAAATTGTTCCACTTCGTATTTACGATATCTTGGGAGCGAAGTAATAATTAATGAGTTGGTCCAATTGACCATTATTACGCATTCGCGAGTTCGATACGCGCTTGTTGTTCAATACTTATTAGCTTTTGCTAAATTAAACTCACTGAATTACATCTTATACTTTGTTGTGGGGTTGTTGTTTTTTTTGGATCATATTAATTCTTCTTGTCTATCCAACACCTCAGATCATTAGTAAGCATCGATGCTGTTTATGGACGCACTTTCCAAAACAAAGATGGAGTTCTTCAACTGGCCACTCCTCTGACTCAGCTCTCACATGTGAATAAGGAAATAACTGGCTTGTAAATTCCAATACCTAAAAAGCCAATCTTGTATCATTTCATCACTATTCAAACTTTTCTCCAGTGACTCACTCTAGACAGCGAATAAAACTCATAAGATCCATTACTAAAGATGCTTTAAAAATGGTTGACTCATTCCATCACTACAAGAAGGTATCTTACTCTTTACCTTCACAAAATTAGTCCCAAAATGGAGTGTTGCGGCCATATCTGAGCTGGAAACTCTAACCTCTACATGCATATCATAGAAGAATGCCTATTTTTCTTTCTTCAATGCGTATTTTTCTTTCCTCACAGACATAACGGGGCAAACCCGTCACTACTCAGTCGCTATTTCCAAGTGTTCAGATGAGCCTCATTTTTTCAATTCTATTGTTTCAAATCTCTTTAGCTAGTACTCACAATGCTACTTTCGGGTACTGAGCGTGTTTGTCTGTTTGTTTGTTTTTTTTTTGGGGGGGGTTTTTTACGGTTTATCAACCTTCTGCAGCTAATTTAAAACTAAAAAATATTTTTGGATTGTAAGAAGTTTTGGAGAAAAATGATTTATGGATACAAGCCAAACTAATGCCCCTATAGCTGGGGCAGAAGAGGTGGATTCATACGTTTCCAAGAGGTATTTTTGCAGAATTACAGCCAACCTGACTGAAATTGGAATTCGGAGAATAGGTTCAATTCCGAGCCATTATCCATTACACAACACTGACATCGTGAGTTTACAGCATCTGGTATTCCCAAGCGGTCGCCCATCTAGGTACTGACCAGACACCACGTTGCTTAACTTCGGTGATAGTACGAAAATTGTTTCAATAAGGTTTGTCTGAGTAATGATATTAATAAAAAATACTAAACTATAATAATTGTGAAAAATAGTTGCATGAAAATGATGTTTTATTATAATGTAAATTTTTTTTTTTTTTTTTGCGCCTGTAAAAAGCAATCTGATTTTAGGTTCTTATACAATCTCAACAAAACTCAATAGGAGTAAAAAAAAAAGTAATTTTATTTGTTTTATTTATAATATATAATAATGCTTAAATTTTGTCTTGTAAAACAGGAGAACAATGTCGGAGTAAAAGCGTTTATAGATATAAATATTCAAAAATGCATTTAAAATCCTATTTATATAGGAAGTGCACCTGGTTTGAAACGTGAAACTGACAGTTACTCTGCAGCGTTAATTCTCTAGTACAAACGCTTTCGCATTATATATATATATATATATATATATATGCAGCATCTTTTCATTCATACACGTTTCATTAAATAATATGTTTAAGTGTTGTCTATTTTATGTTGTTTTTCTTCGTTCAACGATAATTTATTAAACTTATCAGATGTTACGAAAAAAAAAGTTTCGTAACATCTGATAAGTTTAAAAACTAACATTATCGTTTCACGAAGAAAAAATAAATTAATGATCCATTTTTTTTTTTTTTTTTTTTTTTTTATACATACAATCTAAGCTTTCGGCTATATATATGTCGAAAACACAATTATACTTCGACATGAAAACAATAGACAAAAACTAAAAATCCTTGAAGCATTATACATCAAACAGTTGAAACCCAACCTAAACAAAATCAATTATGGCATCTCTACAAATATACTTAAATGTCTATAATTGGTAACAGAAGCCATTGGTTTATACCAACGGCTTCCCATACTTCTACAATTCACTCTCGTGTAGTCATATGTAACGTCATGAGATGCGGTGCGATTTTCGCTTCTAGCGTCTTATATGTGTGTGTTTATCGTTGCTTAGAAATCATCTATGTAAACAATGACAGACTGTCTTGTCCGTATATTGTTTAATACGTTGTAATTGACATCTTTGATAATGGCTTATGTAAGCCGAAAGCTTAGATTGTATTAAAAAAATATGGATCAGTTTTGTGAATTTTTCTTCGTTCAACGATAATGTTATTAAACTTATCAGATATTACGAAAAAAATTTACATGTCTATATTATTTAATGAAACGTGTATGAATGAAAAGATGCTGCCTAAATACACACACACACACACATATATATATATATATATATATATATATATATATATATATATTATAGAGAGAATTTTACCAAAATTCTTGAGGGTCTTGATTAAGTTGTTGGATGCTGCTATAATACTTGTCTTCAGATCGTCTTTTGTGTTACAAGGATTTTTGTTAGTCTCTCGCTCAACTGTGTCCCACATAATAATCGAGAGGGTTGCAGTCTGGGGGGTTAGTTAGTTATATATAAGGCGTGATGTGGTCGTAGAAATTGTCTGACAGCGATGACTGGTTTCTCATGCTTGAGTCCTGTTGCTAGACATAGGGACGTTCAGCAGCCACCCTCTTGACCCAGGGCAGCACTACATGATTTAGGCCCCCGTCTTGAGTCTGAGGGTCTCACCAACAAAGTCGGTAGTTCTTTTCTTATCGGAACGATCAGCGAGTTTTACGACCTGCCGTATATTCGTAATCATCATTCGACTCCTCCAACTCTTTCAGAATCCTATGCACTGTCCTCAAATTGACATCCAAACACTTTTGAAATCTTCGTATTAGAGCTTCCGGCGCGAATGCCAAGCAGTACAGCATGCCGTTTCCAAATTTCTGGCCGAGTGAATTTCGTCATAGTGCTCTTTTTTCAGACTGTTGCACCTTGTAAATAAAGGAATTTTTATGACAGCGTGTTTCGTGTGATACGTTTTCTTTTCGGACTTCAGCGGACTAAAGTGATGTTTACGTTGATGTAAATACAAATATACGTGAAAGAGCAGAAGCTGAAACTTTAAATTTGAATTTATTTATATTTTAAAATGATTTTAGTATCTAGCCAATTTCATTTAGTTTTTTTATATCACTTTTAGGATTAGATATCCCAACATTGTCATAGTAAATCTGACAAGATACATAATTTTATATATATATATATATATATATATATATATATATACTGATAAAAAAAAAAATATTTAAAATCTTCAAACACACTGGGTTGTAGATTAATATTCTTTCGTTTTTTGTTTTTTTTTTATTTCATTTAGATTCCTCGACTAGTTTCGGCCAAAATGGCCATCATCGGGAGAAGAAATATTTCTGCTTGCTAGTAATGACATTTTCTTATGTTTATATGTTCTTTTTATAAATTTATATAAAAAATGTCTTAAAATAATTGTCGGACTTTGTCCATTTTCATAATAGATATAAAATTTTCACACACAACGTGTGTGTGTGTACATTATATATAATATATATATATATATATATATATATATATAACACCTGCGTACAAATATCAAGACGTAAGGGATCTGTTCATTATGAGGCGGACAGTATCGAGTCGATATCCTTGTAGAACGAGATAAATAATAAAACAAAGTATTTAAGTGATTTAACAGACGTTGGTGTCAATATATAAACGGGAAATCGAAGGCCAAAAAGCACCGATTGGAAATTGCACGAATTGAATTTCACCCGTTGTAATCGAGATCGAAGCTGTCTGGAATGCTTTCAGGAAGAATTTGAGACAAGACTTCGATCACCCAATCCTTCTATTTGCTCAGCATCGAGTCTGCTGCCGACAAGAGCGATCACATATGGACCGGGAAAAAAAATCCTGCTAGCTTCCGCAATTTAATGCTTTTCGAGGAAGCAGGTGGATTAAAACCATAGAAAATATACCATCGCTAAGTAGAAAATATATATTTATTGAAGTCAACCGACAGGGTATCTTTGATTCTTTATTGCATATTTTCAGTTTTCTTAAGTAACTGTCCAAAATTCACAAACATATATATATATATATATGCGCATTCTATATATATAATAGAAATTCTTAAAGTGCCCTCGATTAAGATTCGAACTTGCGCCTTTATAACTGTTATCTAATCCGTCGGGCTTTAACCGCTCGGCTACGGAAAGCTTAAGTCAAGCAAAATTCTCTTTGCTTTAATGCATATTCACTCGTTCACATTTTCTCGAAAGTCACATCTGTTACGTACCCACAAACGTAAATAATTTAATTTCTAAAGAATTAATGGATTTTATTTATTAATCCAACTTATTTTTATTATTTCAAATTTTAGTATTAAATGGATACCAGTATTTTATTATTAGCTCCTGTTTTTTGTTGTTTTTTTTGTTTTTATTTAAGTTTATTTCGTGTGCATTCCTGCGTACTCAAAATGTGCATTGCGGCATGATTGGAGCCTGCACCACCTTTTGCAAGAAAATCCATCGTCTGATCGGGCGTAATCTGTGAGAATCTAGGAAAGAATATTTCACTATCTCGTCCACAATTTGTAAAAAAGTTGACATTCTTGTTTGAAATATAATTTTGTAAAGCTAAGCTTTATTGATTTAGCCTTACCTATTATAGCCAAATAGAAATCTTTCGTAACTCTGCATAACCCTTAATTTTTAGAAACCTGTAATTATGAAAGCATATACCTCTGAAAATTTAGGAAAGTATATTTTTCACTAGCTTGTCCACAATTTGTAAAAAGGTGTTTTTTGGGGTTTTTTTTTTTTTTTTTTTTTTTTTTTTTTAATTTTTGGAAAGCATAACTTTAGATATCGTTAAATAATTCAATGATTTAATTTAACGTCTCTCCAGATGAGTGTCGAGAGAGTAAAAGGTTTATATTTTAACCTTTCTGACAAACATTTTGAACTGCCTTCCATTATTGAGTATTAGACTTTGTGCAAAATGATTTGAAGTTATTCACAAGCTTCATTTATTAATAAATGAAAAGTCAATATCGTAATATTGGCATTTAAGAGGAATCTGATTATTTAATCATTAAATTTTGCAAATGTTTTATAAAATTTCTTTGACTGAGTTTCTGCATTCAGTGAGTGCATTGGAAATATGGGGTTGTCATTGTCCAGCAGGCATAGGTTAATGCAATCTTTCCTGTTGGAATAAGGGTATTTTGTAATATGAACGGATTCTTAATTTTAAGATGGAAGTCTATTGAAAATCAAGATAGCGATTTTCATTGGTCAGAATATAATGCAAGTGTTACTGATAGGATATTGATTAAATGCAAAAATATTCAAGCAATCACATTAGCAAGATTTTAATACAAAACACACACACACACACACACACACACACACACACACACACACACACACAGTGAGCGAGGGAATCAAATGCAACTATTTTATTCCGGTATAATATACGTACGGGTTCTGTGGATTAAAGCGTTGGATCGTAAATTTTGTAACGGTGAGTTCAATCCCTAGACCGGGTAGTGTACACTTGAACTCTGTGTAAACGGGTGAACTGTTTTATAAACAAAACCTAGACGATATCCATAGACATGGGTAGTGGAACGTGACGTTTAACCCACCCCCCCATAGATTATTGTTCCGTTCAGAATTCCCTGCAAGTTACCCAGATCAATATTGTCATATTATGAAGAAAGTGTCACTGCTGACACTGGAATTTGAACGTGAATCTCTAGACAATGGAAATGTAGACCGCCATTTACTATAGAGATATCATGCCAATGAGTGGTGGGGGTTGCAATTACGTGTTTTACTATGGTAATAACCCGGACGTTAAAGATGAGTGTCACGTGTTTCAAAACGAATTAGTACTTTTCTTAGCAGCTCTACGCAGTCGTGTATTAACTGATAAGTAATCAATAATCTTTCCGTTGACTCTTTAATTTATTCTTAATATATTCTAATTGCCTGTCTATATTTCTGAGATGAGGTGTTATGTACACTTATTCGGACTATTGTTCTCATCTTTGTCACCATATTTATCACAACGTTTCGGCCGTTGTACGCTCCAGCCTTCTTCGGGTGATTGGAATGTCGGACTGAACCTTTTATTTCGCTCGCTGGGGTAGACTGTTCTAGTTTCAAGTGCCATGTCTAATTGATGTCAGTTATCAGTTTCTCCTGTTAATTCCCCTCTCCAAGTTCTCCACTGCCATAACCAGATATTAAACTTATACTCTTTGGGTCCTGTCACTGGATCTAACTAACGCCTTTATCCACTGTACTATGTGTCCTATAATAAAGGGTTCAGTGCAACATTCCAACCCCCTGAAGAAGGCCGGGGCGTACAACGTCCGAAACGTAATAAATATGGCAACAAAGATGAGGACAATAGTCCGAATAGTGTATTCTAATTGAGTTGGTAATTAAATCCTTTATTTTACATTGAAGTCTTTGTTATTACTTGCATTATGTACTTTGACGGATTACAGAAAATATACACCTGAAGAAGTTCACAACGGCCGAAACGTAGTGATAAAGCAAGGACGAGGACAATAGACCGAATGTAAATATACGTGCGTTTTTCTTATTGCCGGTGACTTGACCACTACTCCATCACATTTGCTTATAAACATTTCATGTACTAACAACCTGAATATTTTCGTCGATTAACGAACCTGAATATTAAACGTCGACGGTTTCTAATTTTTTATTTTTTTTGTACTATTTTCCTTGTCTTTCCTATCGCATCATAGGATGCTTACTCGAAACAAATGGCGTGAAAAACTGAAACAAAGAGCAATAAGATAAAGAAAACGAGTTCCAATAATGACATTTTTACTAGCAATTTTAGTAACTTTCAGCATAGTAATTTATAGAAGGTACTGAAAATCAAAGTAATTTTCATGGATTGAAAATTAATACAAAATTAATTGAATCGGGCTTGTAATGTGTTTCCTTAAGACTGATCAATCAGCAGTAAATGAATCGGTGTTATTGGTGAAAAATTATTTATTTCTATATTGCATCATGTTATTTAAGTCCTGGCAATTATGTGTGAAAAATAATGTCGCCCAAATGCCCGCCAAGGCTTCGGCAGCACACCTCCACTCGATTATCAAATTTTGATGACCTCTCTTGCTTGGTTGCTTTCCGATCTCACCAATATGCGTTATTTTCTCATCCTTCAACTGTTGGTTTGTTAGCATAGACCTTTTAATTTTGAGATGACCCCAAAGGAAGAAATCTAAAGGCACCAAGTCGCACGATCGTGGTGGCCAACTGACTTCTGTTTCGAGAGATGAAGAGACCTGGGAACTTCTCATTCAATAAAGCCATTTTCGTCCATTTTTGTAATAGGCTTCGATAATTTTAACACGTTGTTTGATTGTTAATCTTTCCATGATTGAAATTGCTAAAGACGCAAGTTGTTAAATGTGAAAGGAAAAAATCATTAAACGCTTAAACTTAATTCACATTTAAAATCAGTCCAAGTTATGGGAACACTCTTTATGTACTATAAAGTATTAGTTTTATTATAGTAAAATGTAAATAATTTTACTATAGAAATGAATGAGAAATTATAAGTGATCAATAAAAGCATTATTGGTAGAAACTGGTGTATAATAAAAATGCGTTGCAACACTAATTTTTTCCTGTCTTTTGTAGCTATAATAAATTTTTACTTTTTATTATCTTTTCTAAACTTTGCTCCGTCATCCATTTACACGAGTTCGCTAGATAGGTCATACCTTGTATCTTTCTGAACCTCCTGCCTTCAATCTGCCCTGTGAGTATCGAGTTTTCCAAGCCCCTCTTCCTCATATGCCCTATAAATGTTAACTTCCTTTTTTTTCTTATCCTAAATATAAGTGTTCCTTTGTTTCAAATTCTATAAAACTTCGTTGTTGAAGGTGAATTTCTTGACAATGGAAACGTAGACCGCCATTTACTATAGATATCATGCCACTGTCTTTGGGTGGGAGTAAAATTACGTGTTTAACGTCCGGGTTAACACAATAGTCGGTCGAGTGCCACCTCTTCGGTCAGTGGCATTCTCAGCATCCTTCTGTAAAACCACATTTCTGTTCTGTGAGTGGGGTTGGTACAAGGATTTAAAATGTAGGAGATTCACTCGGACACGTGAACAATGAAAAAAAAAATGCTCAGCTCAATCGACACTTCCCTTTATTTCTGGGGCGTCTCAATCATCAGATTTATCCTGACCTTGATGTGCAAATGGTTGGTACTCCTTGAGAAACGGGATAACCTGAAGCTGTCGAAAAAAGATTCGACAATTTAGCCTCACATGTATAACCAGTGGAAAGGGAAAATTCTACTTTAGAATCTGATTTATTCTTTACCAAATCATCTTGGTACAGTGAAACAGAAGTTGATTCTCGGCTGTAATTTTATATGCTACATGTTTGTATGAACTTGGAAAATTAAGAGTTCTTAATCTACGCTTCGACACGATCGAAAAGAATAATTTCTGAATGAAACTTTAATTTTTTTTTTTTTTTTTTTTTTTTTCATCGGGCAAACAAGGCGGTTATTTCAGGTTACACAAATCTTTTACGTGTATCTGCACAGCTTAAGAAACAATTAAAATCCTATTAGATTTGTCGTACAGTCAACTGGCATGCCCAATCATAAACACATAACACCTGCTAGCCACCGCCCATTGTCAAAAATATTTAAACTTATAGGAAGTCGCAAGTGTTAGGCACACAGTCGAACGCTATCAACGCACTAGATGTTAAAATGGCGAGATGCTCGTATATACTATTTACTAAGCTTAGCTTAGACAAATATAAAGCCTTAATAGTGATACACCTAGTGAGGATCGTACTAGCTATGCTAACGAAATGTTCTGCATGACTTGCTAACTCGACACCAATATAGCTGTACTATTTCTAACTATTGTTCTCATTGTTTGATAGCATTATTACACTTTTCGACCAAGTACCCTCTAGCCATCATCAGGTGTTCATTGTTCGACTGATATTGGATGTATATTGACTTATTTTTGTTCTTGCTTAACCGGTGCTTCACTTCGTGATACAGCCACTAGACACCAATTCCTCTTTCTACTACGCCACTGTCTTGAAGGACAATTAGTGATTTTTTTTTTTTTTTTTTTTTTTTTCGCGGAGGGTGATAGCGTTTTCGTACCGCTTTTCATAACTCATTTCATTTCTGTGTTGTTTAATTGTCAATATATTTGTATTTCGAACTACTGTTTTCACTTTGGTTCATATTGATGTTATAGATATGTTCCGATCAAGTACCCTGTGGTCATTATCAGGTGTCCTTGATTGGCTATGAGATGTCTGATTGTGATATATTTGTATTTCGAACTATTGTTATTATAGATAAAACGTTGGAGTGGGTATAGGAATTGGTTATGTGTGTTACTATCGTCTAGTGGTTGAGTTCGAATCCCTGGATCAGGTAGTAAAGAACCTTCAAGACGTTGGAGTCCATAGTACTCTACAATTTCTTATACTTTGTAGCATTTAGTAAATTTTGACTTTTTGTTATCTCTCCTAATCTTTGTTCTGCCATCCATTTACACAAGCCCGTTAGGCAGGTCCGTCCTGCATAAGACGATTAACTACATTCAACAGCAAGAAAATTTAAATGTTATCCAAATTTCCGAGATTAAGCATTGCCAATTTTAATTTGTTGATTGTTTTTGTTTTCCTACATTACTATCGTAACACTCAAACTGTCCTCCATGAGACGATCTTAAATGCTCAGTGGCCGAAACAGTAGTTAATTTACTTTCAACGATAGAACTAAAATGTTAATCGTGTCATTTCAAAATTTGGTGATTAGTGAAATTATGCACCCCTCCTTCAGATTTTCTCAAAAGTTCATATCTGCTCGATTTCACATCAACAAAACAAACAAAACTTTTTAATCCGGCATAGACGTAATACTCACTGTTTGAAAAAAAAAAAGAAAAAAAAAAGGCGTCTGTTTAAACATGGGTATCCACTAAAAATAAACCTGTTCTGGGTATGTCGATAGACTATATCCGCGTCCTGGGTAAGACGATAAACTACCAACAGCAAGGCCTCTGATCAGAAGGTTTTGAGGAGCGTGGAACCACCTTAATTGCTAGTGTTCCGAGGTCCACCCTGACTCGGGGTGGTAGCACCTGTTAGGGCCCCAGCTATGGGCAAATAGTTAACCCCCTCCAACTGGGGTCAAAACACTATGAAAGTGTAAAAATAGATTTTAATATCAGAAAGACTTTGAAAAAAAAAAAAATTATTACCAGCTATACTTTTTTAAAAAAAGAAATTACAACCGATATTTTCTTGAAGAAAATTTAACAGAAATAGATTTTTGAATGAAAAAAAAATTTACCAGCAATAAAATCTTGTCGGCATTAAATAACCCATTGAGGTGTTGATATGCCGTAAACAAAACAAAACCGTTAGGCAGGTCATGCGCTGTTTTCCTCTATCCCCCTTGTTTTCATTATATCCTAAGAGCGTCAAATTTTCCAAGTCGTCTCTCCTCATTATACGACCTACAAATTTCAAATGTCTCTTCCTAATAAGTATAAGTGTCCTTTTTGTTTCCATTTTCTCTAAAGCTTTGCTCACATGATCAGTCCAAGTTATTCTCAACATCCTTCTGTAGAGCCATATTTTTATTGCTTTAAGTTTCTTCATATGTGGGGAAATATTCAACGTTCACTGCCATATAGGACTTAGATAACATAACAGTCCAGCACTCTTTTTTTTCCATAAATCTTTGTTTCTTGATACTTTGCTTAGCCTTTGGAAGGCTATTCCAATACACCTTTGGATTTCGGTGTCACAAGAGCCAGATCAAGCCAAAAATAGAGTACTGTTGGACATATCTGGGCGGGAACTGCCAAGACCTCGCTCCCCAGCCTTGATAATTCAAAAGCGTCTCCGAGCCCTTGTAGGTAACGAATTAGTCTACACGCTTCAATCCACCCCCCCCCACAACAGGCGATACTCTACCGCTACTTCCATGAAAATCGCTCGGACGAACTACATTCCTTGGTCTCACCCAGGCAAACCATCACGGCAGGAACTCGCCATGCCGCTTACATAGTAGCAAATCACCCATATTTCATCAGTAAGAAGTTCCACCTCAGCCGCAGCTTTCCGCAAATCACTGCAATGTGGAATCGACTTCCAACAGGATGTTTCCACGATCACTACACTCTTAAACTATTCAAGGCTAGGGTTAATCGTTATCTTCCTCACCTATACACACAAATGAACCCCTAGCATAAACCTCTACCTAGAGTGGCCTTCGGGACGTAGTAAAAAAAAAAAAAAAAAAATTTCGTCTTCTGTTAAAACACCAGTTAATTAAATTGTACTTGTTTGATTTTTGGCATCTCCAATTTGTAATTTGCATGTTGGACGGTTCCTTTTTGCTGACAACTATGCATTCTGTCTTGAATGGTTTAATTCTTTCTTCTTGTAGTCTTTCATAAACTTTTTGTAGGAGTTCTTCTAGTTATTTTCCTTTCTATCAACACTGACATACGCCCTGTCAGCTGGTGCTTCAGATTAAGCCGATTGTATCCCTGCAGTGGGGACCCCTTCCTTCAATGGGGCCCACCTGCTGGCCGTGGGTAGCGACTCGTGATGTCTCTACCCGGATCACACTTGATTAAGAACTTCACAAGATTCCCCTCCTTACCTGGGCTAGACGGGCGGTAAAAGATGCCAGATCCGATCAATCGAATACTCATGTTGAGCCCTAATAGTCAAATTATATACGTTCCAGGACTGTTTTACAAATAATCGCACTAAATAAACACAAAAAACACAAAAAAAAAACATTTCACACCATTAGCATCTCGTATAAGTATTAGAAGGCGGTGGCAAGGGTCAATCGTTATGGAAGAGCATGATTACAACACATTTCTATATACCTGACTTTCTCTTCATACTCGAGTGGTGAGATTTAGGAACAAGTTCTTTTGGGCTAGACCTTCCAGAAATGAGTATGCCACTCCTATCTCTGTCGTCTCAAATCGAATGGGGTTCCCCTTAGCATTTCCAACTTCCATAATATTAAAATGGATTCCGAGGTGGGTAGGGAGCAAGTGTGATGAAGCATAACCCTATTTCTATGGCTCCAACCCAACCAAGAGACTGAACTAAGACATAAGTTCATAAAGCGACGGGGAGGAACTCCAAAAACATACCCCCGTGTGTGTGTGTGTGTGTCTGAAAATTTCGCTTTTCAGAAATTTGCCATAAGAGAAAAAATTATGAATATATCTTACCCCCCCCCCCCGGAAAAAAAAACTAAAATGGTACAATGTTGATAGAACAAAATATATTGTGCTTTTCTTTTTGTATTCGAAAAGGAGAAATTCAACACCCACAATACCAAAGTTTATTCACATCAAATCCTGAATAGATACCAGAAAGTTAGAAACCAGGAATTCTTGCTTTGCATCTTAAAAGAAATTAAAAACTAAAATGGTAAGGAGGATAGAGGTCAAAATAGCTACAGCGAAAAAGGAAGAAAACAATACAAACAAATAACGACATACTAGCATGATATACCCCAAATACCCGAGAAAATTAAAATGGGCCACACTACAGAAGAAAAGTAAATCAATATATTACTAACTATTTGAGTTGCTAGAATTGCCAAAATTTGGACACCATGACTACAAATGCACAGAGCAGATGGTGTTCAAAATATGGACAAAAGAGCTAAGCCACTCAACAAATGAATGCAAAAAGAAAGAATATGCTGTTATATAAACTGGAAATTTTTATATATATATATATATATATATATATATATATATATATATATATATATATATATATATATATATATATATGTATATAAATAAAAGAAAGAACAGTAAGATATAAAATCCGGTGTTCTTATAGATATTTTATTTTTTACAAAATAGTGCTCAATGTAAATTTACAGAGCATTAATATTATAAATTAATTGATTTAAAATATGGTTATTTTCGCTACACAGTTCCAACCATGTTTCAAAATAGAAGCTAAAAACCCTAATTTTATTTTTGCAAATAAATTAAAAGCATTAGTTCCATTTCATCTTCAAGCGAATTTTGGAGTAACTTTTAAATTTACCGGGTTTTAAATACACAGCTAAAATCACGTTTCCATGGTTACAGAATATTCTACTCAAATTGAACAAGGGGTGTCTAGATTTTCCTTATGACAGTATCATTGTATCAGTTATTAGCTACATTTTGGTAAGGGGTGAGGATGTATTTTACACTGAAACCTGACGTCAGTTGAATGGATGTCGTCTGAATTTAAAAAAAAAAAAAAAAAAAATTGTTAACGGTAAAAAATTTTCAACGTCATCTTTTAAAATTAAAGATTTTTTTTACAATACTTTTTTTTTATTTAACTACGATTTGAAATATTTTCCTTTTTAATTTTTATTTTACTATATTCTTTTTAAGAACAGTTAAATGTATTAGAATCCATTATATTATGTAGGATTATTTTAACATTAAGTTTAAGTATGTATATGAGGTTACATTTTTTTTTTTTTTATATGATTATGACAGCAGAAATGGTTACTTAATTTCACTGATTCAGTAAACTTTTTTTTTTATATATAAAACCTATTATTATAATATTTCACATGTAAGTACTGAGGACATGGGTCATTCAAAAGCTTACATGTTATGGTATTTCATTAATTTTATTTTACTATAGGTGTTATTTTTGGATTCTTTTTTGCGTGTAGTATTATTTAAAAGAAATTTGGGTTAGAATTCATTCAATTTAACTACAATTTTAATTACAAATTCAAAATTACTACTTTAAAATTTTAAAATATTTTCATTGTTTAGTTTTAATAGACTATATTACTTTATAACAGAAGGAAAATTACTCATATTACGTAAGATTATTTTTCCATATCAAAGTATATATAAATTTTTTTTTTTTTTTTTTTTTTTTTTAAATTTAAATATTATTTAAGTAATATTAATGGCACTTACTACAAAACTAGCTAAGTCATTTCTCAGATTTAGTAAACTTTATTTATTTATTAATTAATTAATTTATTTATTTCAAATATATGTAACCTAATTAATAAAGTTTCATATGTATGTATAAATAACATATTAGAATTCATTTTATTTTACTACAATTTTAATTTCAATTTTAAAATTATAACTTTAAAATTTTAAAATATTTTCATTGTTAGTTTTAATTTAGACTATATTACTTTATAACAGAAGGATAATTACTCATAGTAAGTAAAAATTTTTTTTCATATCAAAGTATATATAAATTACAATTTTTAAACTTTTTAATTTAGATATTATTTAAAATAATATTAATGGCCCAGACTACAAAACTATCTAAGTCATTTCTCAGAATTAGTAAACTTTATGTATTAATTCAAGTTTAAGTATGTATATGAAATTACATTTTTTTTTTATATATATATATATATATAAACCTAGTATGTTTCTCATATAAAATCAAATATATTATATATATTATATATATATATAAATATTAAATTATATATATATATATATATATATATATATATATATATATATATATATATTATATATATTAAATGTTATTACATTTTACAAATAGCGCTTTCAAAGTCCGAATTGGAGATGTTCTGAACCAAGAGAACGACACTTGGGTGTACCCCAAGGCTACAACCAGTCGGTGATACTTTTTATTATCAAAATAAAATGCATAGACCTTGCATTGATAGCTCACTGTTCATTAATGATATCCTCAACTGTTACAAATCTTAAAACCTGCAAACAGCTGAAGACCTTTTATAACCATGTATTTACAAAATAAATACACGGACTATTTTCAAATAGTTTAAAATTTCAAAAAACAATACAATGTAAGCATTTCTGTAAATTTCGCAGAATGCATCATGAACCCCCTACTTTGACGGCACTGTAATACCAGTAGTACATACCAATTTTTTTTTTTTTTTTTCAAAAATGTATTAATGGTATTTTTACTATAAAAATCTATTTTTTATATTTTCATGGTGTCTTTGTATGGGGGTTAATTATTTGACCATAACTGGGACCCGAACAAGTGCTACCACCTTGGGTCAGAATGGACCTGGAAACAACAGTTAATAGGTGGTTCAATGCTCCTCGAAACCTTCCGATCTGAGGCCTTGCTGCAGGATGTAGTTTATCGTCATACCCAGAATTGAAATGTATACCAACCCGAAACTTAGCATGAACCATAAAAATGCAACTTCTAGGGTTACACAAATATATAGACAAAAATGCTACAAAATACTAATAGACAAGACAGCTCTTTTTTTTCTTTTTTTTTTTTTTTTTTTAAAAAAAAAAAACTAAAATTACTGTAATGGCGAAATTAACCATTTCTATACAAGGAAACCTTTGGCATTCATTGACTGACATTTATAGTTACTGCCGGCTATTTTTAATTTTTTGTTTAAGGTAATGTGGAATGTCAATATCTTGTCATTATTTTCAGTTTACCTACATGTGCTGTCTATTTAACTGCGCATCCTGAGTAAGACGATAAACTATTCAACAGCAAGGCCTCTGATCAGGGTTTGAGCGTGGAACGCCTTCCTTAATTGCTGGTGTTCCCAGGTCCACCCTGACCCGGGGTGGGAACACCTGTTAGGGTCCCAACTATGGGCAAATAGTTAACCCCCAAACTAGGGTCAAAACTCTATGAAATTGAAAAAATAGGTTTTAATACCAGCAATACATTTTTGAAGAAAAAAAAATATTACCAGCAATAAAAATCTTGTCGGCATTAAATAACCCATCGAGAAGTTATGTTGTAAAACACACCAAACTAGTTTGTATCTGGTAACATTTTTCTTTTTTTTTTTTTTTTTTTTTCTGTATCGCCAGTCTGAGGTATTAATTTTCAAGAACTAGACTGTTCATTCGCTTGAAGCCATTTTTAATTATTGATATGAGAAAACAGTTTTCCAAACGAGTTGGACATCCGTATGAGTCCAGATCTGACGAGGCATACAAATGCTAATGGTATAATTAGCCGTTTCTTTGTAAAGAAATTTTCTGGTATTCTTTAATCGAACATTTATATATTTGGAAGATATTTGAGTAAATGGTTCGCTTTTATTTAAGCTTCATCAGAAAATGAAATATAGATAAGATACATATTTACAAGAAGCGATGGATAAATTTTCTAAATTACGGGAAAATTAAAATAACACTCGCATCTCATTTTAGCAAATATATTTACCGGAATTCCCCCAAAATGTCTTGATATACTAAAGTAAATTTATTCAATAAAATCGCCATTGGGTTCAACCGAGGCCTTCAGACGACTTCAGAATCTCCTGCATCTCTTCTGGACGGTTTCCATGTTTAAGTTGGTGAATGCTATCATAATCCTTGTTCATCTTTAGTGTTACAAGTTTTGTTGGTCTCTCGTTCGACTGCGCCCCACACGTAATAATTAAGGGGGTTGCAGTCTGGGGAGTCACATTGCCAGATGTAAAGGGTGATGTGGTCGCAGAAATTGTCTGGCAGCCATGACTTGGTTCTCCTACTTGCGTGGCATAGTGTTAAGTCCTGTTGCCAGACAGGACTTTCCAGCAGACACTCTCTTGACCAAGGGCAGCACTATTTCTTCAAGGCCCTTAATGTAGGCCTCCATGTTGAGTCCGAGGCCATTACCAACAAATTTCTGGAGTTCTCTTATCTGCAGTACCTTCGTAATCACCATTAGATTCATCCAACTCTCCTTGAATCATCTGCAACGCCCTCAGATCGACATCCAAGCACTCTACAATGTTTGTATTGGAGCTTCCGGCGCGAATGCCTAGCAGTACAGCATGCCGTTTCCAAATTTCTGGCGCATTCAATTGCATCATGATGGGCACGGTCTTTCAGAAAAAAACCGAGAGACAGTACTATAATGTGCAGTCGACAAAATCAAACAACGCGCATGCTCGAAATTTAAAAAAAAAAAATACATAAATAAAATGGCGACTCATAATACCATACATACACACATATATATATATATATATATATATATATAATAATCTCAAAAGTAGTCAGACAAAAACTTCGTGAACTTTCTGGTAATGAAGCCATCCTCAGTCGTTTCAGAGAAAGCTAAAAAAAAAAAAAAAAACGAATGATCCTCTTATTTACTTAACCTAAGAGGAAAAAAGTGTGGCGGGGGGACAGCACCCTGTGAATAGAATCTCCCGCGTGTGGACGAAAGAACATTTACTCAAATATCTTCCAATTATTATATAAAATAATGGTAACTACTTCGTTTTGCGTCACGTCAGCTTACCGAAAGTTTTGGAAGGTTCTAATTTCGTGGTGTGGATCTGCTTCTCTTAAAGTCTGTATGTATTTTTTGTGGTAAAATCAATTTTATTTAAGGACTAAAACATTTAGAGTCGCAACTGATATTTGAACTCCGTGTCAGAACGTTAGTTTAAATATAACAATTTGAGCTGAGTCCTCTGTTACGTCGCTCAGAGATTCTAATCAATATTTTTTTCCGGGGTAATTTTAAATGTCAAAAGCTATTGATATTAGTGCAATAGAAAACACCGAATATAGTGATATTTTTTCCCAATGCCAAGTATTCAACCGTGACAGATTTTATCTTTTAACCCATTCATCACATAATCTTAATCGTGAAACATTGGGCATTCATTGGCCAAATAGTTAGCATCGTTGTCGATTGAAACTGTTGCGGGAGTTTACTACATTTGCGTCGTGTGTATATTTTTCCGTAAACATTTAATGACTCCAGGTACATTTTGTCCCACAATCAATTTTTGGCGGACTCCTGAGAGCCCGGGCAAAATAAATCACAAAACATAGATTTTAAAACAAACCACAACTAATGTATGTATTAATACAAAGAAATTACATAATTAGAAAGTAAAGGAAAAGACATTAAAAACTTTGTATGATACACACGTGTTCGGTGACGTTCTTGAAGCAAGAGTAGGGAAAAAAATTTTATATATATATATATATATATATATATATATATATACACACACATACTTAAACAGCGCCACCTAACGGCATTTGACGAAGTCAAGTGGAGTAACCCACTACGTTTTTTTCTTAAGTTTTTCAGAGAAGTTTGGTTTCTCAAGACCAGTGTTACTGCACTTTTTACTATTGATGGTGGTTTCAGATAGAGTAAAAAAAAAAAAAAAATATGAACATCTTGATGTCCTTATTTTCTCTTTGGGTTACATGTTTTATTCATTTTAATTGTTGCTGCTGTTTGAAGTTTTATTTAGACATTTTCTTTGTGATCTCGTATTGTCAGTTTACAAAATCCGACGTAGGAACGTCCTCTTCAAGACCCACAGTGTACACTCGGTGATCTGAGGCAGGTTTCATCACGAGTGAAATGTATAAATTCATTTGTATGTTATGGTTTTATTAATATTTTAATAGATTTTTTTTTTTTTTTTTTTTTTTTTTAAATCATAAATATTACCGCAGTTAATTAGACTGATTTTATAGTTTAAAAACTATTTTTGTAATTATTATTTTGTAAATAAGCACTTGAACAAATCATTTTTCTCAAGAATTAAGGTTCTGCCATCGCACATCTCGCTTGTGGAACTCCCTTCCGGCTACTTGCTTCTCAGTCAACTTTGATCTTTAAAAGTTTAAATGCAATTTCAATTGTTATCGTCTGTCTTAATTCTTGTTTTATTCTCTCTCCTTAATAATAGTATTTTTTTCTCTCATATTCACGAACATTCAGTAAACACTTTGTCTTAGTGGCTTTATTGCCTTGCTTGCTGGTGAAATGGTTAAAAAGGTATAAATTCAGTTTCATGTATTTTTTTTTTTTAATTCTATAACTAGCTTTGTAGGGAGTATGAAGTGTCAAAAGGAAAACGTCCTTTTGTCACGGCCGGCATCAAGGACTCTAATCGGGTGATTGGATGTTTTGTAGAGCGTGGAACCACCTCTTAACTTAGTTACCTTCATGAGATCGCTAAAAACAGAGCATAGCAGGTTGAAAAAGTCACCAAACTTGACGAAAACAAAATTTTAGCGTCTAACTGCTTATTGTTGAGAGGAAAGATCAAAGTTTATTTTAATTATTTTAAATTTTTCCTTTTTAGAGCATTCTAAATTTTTATTTAAAAAAAAAAAAAAAAAACTTTTATCACCGGAACTAGTAAAATAACAAAATTTTAGCACATTTTTTTTTTTTCTGTATGACACACATTAATTTGGAAAATAATAATTGTCGGGTTTTAATGAAACTTTCAGAAACTATTCACAGATGATGGAACTTGTTATAAATGTTTTTTTTGTTTTTTTTTGTTTTTTTTTTAAGTCATGGCAGAAATATTTTTTTCATATGTACGAAAACTCTATAATTTCACTTTTGGGATTAGAGATTACATTAGTTAAAAGCACAAGGCTTTGTAGAAACCAAATCTTTTTTTTTTTAGTTTGACCACCTCTACCTGAAAATCGTCTCTGAATTGTAACCTACAAAACTCAATAAAACAAAAATATTATTTAATTTCAAAAGCTTTTAATTGTTTTTATTTATTTTAATGAACATGGACAATATTGTCTGAAAGTAAAAAGATAATTCGATGAAAAATGACTTTTTAAAACAATTATTTGTTCTTTCTGAAATATTTTATTATTTTTACATTAAGTGTTGTTAATTCTTCTAAAATTAGGGAAATATTTGTAAAATTTAACTAATGCTGTTAAATAAATATATATTTACAGATTATTTCCAAAGCTTTTTACAAACTAACGAACAACAGTATATAAAAACATATAATTTGTGTCAATAATAACACTGTAAATCAAATCTACGGAAGACCGGAAGTATCATGCGTGCAATAAAAAACGTCACGTGGATTGAGTTTCTGTTTAGTATTTAACTTAAATACTGAACTTTTAATACAATTTATTTCTTTAATTATAATATATTTTTAAATTTAAGTTGTTAAAAGCCGTATTCAGTTTCGTAAATGTCCTTTTGAGATATAGATTTATTTTTGCGAAACACGTGTGGAGAAGTTAATTTGATTTTTCAATTTCAACTGAGAAGGGTACCTACAAGTATCGGTATCATCTTATGAAATTTATGATCTTATTTTTATATTAATCTGTTATGACATTTTTCCATAAATGAAATATCAAAATTAATAATAAAATTAATGGAAATACAAATAACACGGTAATATGTAATAAATGTACATAAAATGATTATTTTATGTACACGTCTTATGAAATTTAATCTCACTCTTAAGTCTTATTTTAATTTCTTTATAATATATTTTCCATAAAGCAACGTAAAGGTGAAAGCTAAGTACACAAAAATTAGAGCTCTGAAAGTTTTCCTTAATAATAACGAGGTAAATAATTTGTTCACGTAAATGTAAATTATTTCACTTTTCTCCTTCCGTAGAACAAATTATCCTCACGGAATTTGTCAATGTCATTCATCACCTGTCAAGTGACGCGAAAGTTTATGACCTGCTTTGTTTTATTTTCAAATTACATCCTTTCGGCGCAGAAACTAAGCTTTGTTCAAAATATTTTAAATAAACATAATTTCTGATTTTTTAAAAATAAGTTTTGAAAAAATAAGTGATATTTAAAAGAATTCAAAGTGAGATTTCCATTTTTTTTTTTTTTTTTTTTTTTTTTTTTTTTTTTAAATATATAAAGGCTTTTAGGCTTTTTTTTTCTCTTTCTTGCTGGTTCATAGTTTAACTTCATTATTTTTACCAAAATCTGCATTACAATAGTAAGTGATGTTTCAAGAAGTCGCCCATCCATTGTTCTCCACAGCTTCCTATTGTTGCTTTCTATATTTGTTTTTTCTTTATAGCACCCGTTCCTCTATCCATTTGCAAAAACGTGTCATGTAGATTGCTTATTGCTTTTTTCGGTATCTCTCTTCATCTATAGCCTTCGATGTATCTTGTGAGAATTAAATTCTCCAAACCTTCTTTTCTCATTGCCTCCAAAATTTAAATTGCCTTTCAAATACTCTGAGTTCATTCAGCTCTTATTCTCCTGAAACCCCCCTCTCTTTCATATTGGCATTAACATTTTTCTGCTTCTATGCAATTTATATATGATGTGTGCTAAATTTCCAGAGTCTCCAGTTAATTTAAAGAAAAAGGTTTTCTATTACGTACTCTATTACTTTTTTTTTTCTAAGGAAAAAGATGCTGAGAACTTATTCACATATTCTAGAATATATGGAAGGCCATGTGAGTCAATGTGCATTGATCGCAATAGTTCATGGTTTTACTACTTCACCATTCCCGATCTTTCGCATCATCTATCTCTCAAAACAAATGTTACAAAAAATGTTCTAGTCTAAGATTACTAAGCCTTAAATATTTACCTTCATTCGATATGTAATAGTCATATTTACGTTTACACACTTAAACTAAACATACAAAAATAATAATCTTCTTACAGTCAGTGTCTCCGCCAACCTATCACTAAAGGCTGCACTCACGATTCGTTGATCCCATACCAAAAACAAAAATATTTAAGCTGATATAAAAACGACTCCATCTTCCTTTTTCTCTTTGTTTGCTTTCACACTGGATAAATCTAATATTCCTTGCACCTTGTCAACTAGATTTGTTAAATCTCACTTTTCATATACTCCCCTATATGGACTTTTCTTTCTAGTTATCCTTTTTTTCCTTTTAGATGATAGTTTTCCTTTCTTTTTTCTTTTAGATGATAGTTTTCCTTCTTTTTTTTTCTTTTAGATGATAGTTTTCCTTCTTTTTTTTTTCTTTTAGATGATAGTTTTCCTTCTTTTTTTTTCTTTTAGATGATAGTTTTCCTTTTTTTTCTTTTAGATGATAGTTTTCCTTTTTTTTCTTTTAGATGATAGTTTTCCTTTTTTTTCTTTTAGATGATAGTTTTCCTTTTTTTTCTTTTAGATGATAGTTTTCCTTTTTTTCTTTTTTGATAGTTTTTAGATTTTTTTTTTTTAGATTTTTTCCTTTTTTTTTTTTTTTTTTCTTTTTAGATGATAGTTTTCCTTTTTTTCTTTTTAGATTAGTTTTCCTTTTTTTTCTTTTTTAATGATAGTTTTTTTTTGACAATTTTTTTTTTTTTTTTTTTTTCTTTTTGATAGTTTTCCTTTTTTTTTTTAGATGATAGTTTCATTTTTTTTTTTCAGATTTTTTCCTTTTTTTTTTTAGATGATAGTTTTTTTTTCTTTTAGATTTTTTTTTTTTTTCTTTTTAGATGATAGTTTTTTCTCAATTTTTCTTTTAGATGATTTTTCCTTCTTTTTTTTTCTTTTTGATTTTTTTTTTTTTTTTGATTTTTCCTTTTTTTCTTTTAAATGATATTTTTTTTTTTTCTTTTTTATGATAGTTTTCTTTTTTTTTCTTTTTAGATGATATTTTTTTGTTTTTTTTTTTTTTTTTTTTTTAGATTTCCTTTTTTCGTTGCAGTTTCATTTTTGCTTTTCAACTTTTTTGCCTTTTTTTTTCTTTGGTTACATTTTTTTTTCTCTAATTTTTCTTTGGTTTTTTTTTTTTTTTTTTTTTTTTAACTATCTATCTAAACTATTTTGTTTTTTCCTTTTTATTGGTCTTTTTTTTTATTCTTGTTTTTTTTTTTTTTTTTTTTCTTTCTAAAGATTTCTTTTCCGCTTTTGTTTTTTAAATTCAAATTTGTTTTTATTTTTTTTTTTTTTTTTTTTTTCGGCTTCATCTTTTCTCTTTATTCATTCATTGATTGTTTTTGACTAGGTATCTCCACTATTTCGGCTTAAATTTTCTATATTTAAGTTTAAAATGAATTTTTTTACAACGAAAAAACATTCTTGAAGATTTTATTTTAGCTTTAAAAAAAAGTTTAATCATTAAATTTATGATTTCCATTAATTAAACAATTATTTCAGATAGAAACTATATACATTTGATTTTCAAATTTAATTTCAAATTTTTAAATTTTCTTAAAATCGGCCATTTTCTTAATTTTAAGAAATTTGTAAACAAACACAAATTTATCAATTTTGAAAATATTTAAAATTTCTGACACGTTATTTTAGTAAAATTAAAAAATTTAAAGTAATCTGATTTGAAAAATCTTTCTTACTTATAGCATAAAAAATAATATACAACCAATTATTAACGATCGATCCTTTTCATCTGATCAAACTATTAATGGATTGTTGAATGACGAACCGATGACAGCTACTACTGATGACCATAAATGACATAATTTTTAAGTTTTTAAAAATATTATTCTATTTGAGTATGACACACACACTAATGGAAATACAATACATAAAATAAAATTATTTAGTGAAATAGTAAATGAAAAAAAGAAAAATTACTTTAAAATTTAAAGTTTACACTTTTAAAGCTGAACGGAAAATACAACCTTTATTCATCTGAAAAAAATTATTTCTTCAGACTTCTTCCTTATTTACAAAAGCAATTAAAAGCTTTTCTAATTAAGTAATATCATAGTTTTATTGGATTCATTATTTTTCAATTCAGGGCAGATTTTCAGTTAGATAGCTCAAATTTGAAAAAAAAAAAAGTAGGTTATTTACCATCTTCGACGACTCCTCCTACCTTTAACAGAAAAAAAAAATTCAAGAACCAAAAAGGTTTTGGGCGAAATTTCATTAAGTAAATGTGGGGTAACATATTTTAAAAAATTATATTTTTTACCAAAATTTTCTAAAAAAAAAAAAAATTTCAAAAATAATTTCATTTGTGAATAAGTTCTGAAAATTTCATTAAAATCGGACAATTACTTGATTTTTACAAGAATTTCCAAATTAATGTTTTCAACGGAAAAAAATCGCAAAAAAAGTTATTTTCTGTGACGCCGCGATGACGTAAACAAAAGAATTTAACCAAAATTTCGAACGTGTTAGAAAGGATTAAAAAATTTCAAAAAATAATTAAAAAATACTTTGATCTTTCATCTTAATAACAACATAAGCATTTTGACGATAAAACTTTATTTTAGTTAAGTTTGTGGCATTTTTCATTACGCTATATGCTGTTTTCCCGCGAAAACAGTGAACATGCTTACTTTTGACTGCGAGAATTCTTTCTCTTTCACCGTTAATGATTTATTAGACACGCGTTATATTCTTTCATTCCATGCCTTGGTCACTTCATTTGAAAAATGAATTCCTTGTCTTTATTTCTATTTTCGACTGCGTATCACCTTCATTTATTTTTAATTTCTAATGACATAATTTGCAAAATATTCACTTTCGTCAAATATTTCAAGATTGGTTTCATTATTGCTTGAGTTTTCATACAAACACCCGATGGATCTCCAAGACTCAAGCTACAACTATTATCATGAAATCTCTATTTTGATCGATTTCAATTAAACTGTTTTCTGAATAGTTTAAATTCTTCAACCTGATTATTCTAATTCTCTAATCTTTTTTCCAAAGATCTTCGGGACAATTCAAATTGTGTCGATAATGATGGGTACAATCTTCACCTTTCATATTCCATTTTCTTAATTTTTTTTTAATACCTGCAGGCCCTTTGTGGAATATATTAAAAGCTGCTGCAACTACACCAAGTGATACCATTGCTGTTTCTATAGTAAAAGAATTTTTCAACAGATGTCCAAAATGAACTATCTTACAGATCTAGAGTCCCAACTTCTTACTTTAAATGCGATATTAATTATAGCTGTAATCGTCATTAAGTGTATTCAATAATCAACTTAGTAAACTAAGCTTTTCATTTTAATGTTTATACTTCTCTCATTTTATCTTTTAATTCTCTTGGTATATTTTGTACATCTTTCATCATTAAAATCCACATTCATTTTCTTTATTCTATTTTTCGTCTATTCATGTGCCCCCCCCCCCAACTTTTTCGTCCTTGCATTTCTTGCTTTTGTCTTTCTCTTCTCTTTATATGGCTAGAAAGATTATTATACTAATCCACCCCGTTCCTTTTTCGTTTCAATTTCTCCTATTTCCATAATTCTGTAATATAAAATGTCGCTTCCCTTTGAAAGCGAAACCAAGTTCTTACCCACCTGAACAAGATGATTCAACAATTTTCACTTTCCTTCATATTTTTTTTTATATACATAAAAATAATTTTACAAAGCTTAGTCTTCACTTTCTCTCATAATTATAACGGGTTTCAAACAGTATTATCAGGCTGAGGAACAAGCCAGGAAATGGATTACGATTGAAAGGTCTCACCAAATTTGGAACTGATGTAAGGAAATTTAGTCTTAGGATCTAATAATCCTAATTTTGGAATCGTCATCAGCTACTAGAGACTAAATTTGCTTTGTCTTGTTCATCCAAACAAATAGACAACCTTTTACCAGTCCTGTGCTAAATTGTTGTAATTTTCCTTACAAAAAATGTAATTAACGTTTTCCTTTTACTTTCAGTTTTCGAGTCGAAAGATATAAGCTTTCAGAAGTAAAATTCAACTCTAGAGTAATATGAAGTTCAAGCTCTGCGCTCAGTATTTACTAAATATTTCCCGAATAGTTTCATTTAGGTGTAAATCTACAAGCTTAATTTGAAAATAACAAAGAAATTTTGATAAAAATCTACTGTTTTGGAGTTATCGACAATAAAAGTTCGGACTCATTCGCGTCGCGGTGGATGAAGTTGAAATTAATTTTGCACCTTTTTCAGAATGAGTTGAAAGTTGTTTTTTTTTTTTTTTTTTTTTTGTTATATATATATATATATCTCTCCATGCATTTTATATGTCGACAGTATGTTTTTAAAATTAGGATATAGGATCCGACAAAGTTTTAAATTTCCGCTTTTGGATCTGATGAAGCCTTAAAGAGTGAAATGCATGATGGGATATATTTCGAAACAAATATACTTTCATAAACGTTTTCCAATTGATTGATATATAAACTCGAATCATATTTAAAAATACGCAAACTGGTTGCTAGATTTAAGTGAAAATTGTTTTATTTCCAAAGTCTTTTAACGGTACTGCGCTACGACGTGCTATTTTTTTTGTCTATTATGGTAATACAGAAATCTGATCACTAATATCGAGCTCGCTCTGGTTCACTAACACAAATGAAAGGCGTCTAAAAAAAAAAAAAAAAAAAAAAAAAAGGCCAGATCTAACGAAATTTGCGAGTAAGTTCTCCACAAGTTTTCCCTCCAGAACACGCCCTTTAAGCTTAAATTTAACGATAGTCGAACTCACTACAGTACTGGATTTCATCGAATTCGCAACATTAATGGTCTACGATATTAACCTTGCTAACTAATTTATGGTGAACCACCAATCTTTCTTAGAATTGCCTTTTAGGATTTTTACGTCTTACTCGTCATCACATTTGCTTTTTTCTCTTTTCTTTTTAGCAGTTCAGCTTCAGAATCCACTATCGTCTTTCTCGTATTGTTTCTCCCGATCCGACACAATAATTACCAGTATCATCATTTGTGTTAATAATTAACTCTATTATCATTAACTGTAGTCAAGGTGTTAAATATTATCCTCGTTTCATACGGCTTCTCATCCGAGATCTTTTTCACACCCCAACCCCATCTTGAATATCGATTCCACTATATTTCTTTTCTTAACCTGAACACTTTTTACAAAGTGCACAAAAACAAAATTATCTAAAAAAAGAAAACGCACACAGCAAAACCCACAGAAGCCCATAATATGCACACGTACGCATGCGCAAAAAAAGAAAGCTTTGTCGCGATTTTAAAAATAACTAAAATGTAGAAATTTGAAACGACTAAGGCGTCGTCAACCTACTGACTCGTGCGCGCCATTTCGAGCTAGTTAAAACTATCTTTGTAATTGAAGAATTCCAACCGGAAGTTTAATTCGGTGTGGAGCGCGTTGATGACATCACAAAATCTGCGCTTTAAGTGTGAACCAATGGGACTTGAGTACTTTCAGCTCGAGCGTTGCATTAAAGACTCGGGTTGTTGAGTTTCCTGAGTTGCCAATTTCAGTAGGTGTCAAGTTGTCGGACGATCGGGGTAATGGGTGGCAGTCTGGTTGGATCGCGTAAGCAATAATGGAGAAAGACTAGTTAGACATGTTTGAAATGCCTAAGTTGATTAAGGCTGCAGTGTTTGGTGAGAAAGAACGGGGAGTTGAAACTGAATGAAGTTTCTAAGGTAAAGAAAAATATGAATGAGGCTGGTGAATCTGACGATGAGAAAAAGCTACAATTGTAAATGAAGTATCTAAAATGAAAGACTGACAAAACCGGAGTATTTAAGGAAAAATGAAACTGTCAATGAAATATCCAAGATGGCGAAAATAAGGCGAAGAGTTTGACGAAGAAGGGGTGGTAAAGCCAAAATTGTGAATGGAGTGTGTAAAAGAAAGAAATATGAACAAGTTTTGCGAACTTGGTTAAGGGGAAAAAGAAAAATTTGAAAAATTAAATGTGAACGAATTTCTTTTGACCAGGTGCTGTAAGGAAAGAAAGCGGTGTTCGAATTCCAGTCGAGTTCGTTACATTCATTTACGCGCAAATATAATTGAGTGAGACACGATCACCCAAGTGTGTCACATCCGCCCCTACCAACACTCATTGGGTCAGCGCGGTAGGGTAATGGCCTCCTTCTCGACACCCCCCCCCACCGAATCTTGAGGAGGCCTACATCCAACAAAGGATTTTTACGGGGTGAGAAGTGATGTTGAACAAGCTACTCTCAGTCTCTTACTAATGCGTTCAATCTACTGTTGGGGCAATATTCCGGCCTTGTCCCAGACGAAGCTAATTTTATGTTTGGGAAAATTTCGTTATAAACAATGAAAATAGTGCTGGGCGGCTATGTAATCTGACGCAGTGAATGCGAGACACTCGGAAACCAGTCGTTCCCAAGCAGGTGTATTTTAGAACATGCAATCGAAAAGTAAAGCAAAAATATTAACAGGAAATGTTCGTTAGAAAGAAAAAATAAGTGCTGAACTGTTATGTAATATCAATTCTCCTATACGGCAAGCTCATCGATTACCTAGAAAAGTAAAATCTCTTCAGCGACGAGCAGTACAGTTTTCAGTCGGCCCGATCCACTGCCGACGTCCTAACTACCAACACTCACAGAATCGGTGAGGTTCTTGACGACACACTCCGAGGACCATAGCATTAAATATCTCAAAGATTTTCAACAAAGGTTTACTACACAAGCTCTCCAGTTATGGAATCACTGGAAGTGTCTTCCTAGCAGGTAGGTCCTTGAAGGTAGTTATTAATGGCCTGTCTTCCGGAGCCCTAGCGGTCAACGCAGGCATCCCCCCCCCCAGAGGTCACTTCTCTGACCAACCTTCTTTTTGATCTACATAATCTGCCTAAGAATATACCGATGAAACTACTATATACCGGCGCACCTCTAAAACTCTTGATAGTTAGATTGGCGACATCTCTCTTCCGATCTTGCACAAAGTTCCCAATGGAGTACAAACTAGCTGGTTACATTCAATGCCTCGAAGATTAGGCTAGTTACATTCTATCATCGCCGATCTGACCCGGAACTACCACCAATCAAGATGAACGGAAGTCTTCTCGGAAGCAGCGTTCCTTGAAAGACTGTTGGGCTTCAAACTCTATCTCAAGTGGAACTCGTACATACTATCCATTACTAAGGATGCGGGTAAAATGGTTGGCTCCCTATACTGCTCCAGTAAGTATTCGACTCCTCCTGCTATCGTCTACCTTTTGCACGAGCCAGGTCAGGCCTAAAATGGAATACTGTTGTCATACTTGGGCGGGAGCTACCCAGACCTCAGTCTTCAGTCTTGATAGTTCAAAAGCGTCTCCGAACCATTGTGGATGACTGATTATTCTCCACCCTCTCTACCACAAGCGGAAAGCCTCCCGCTGCTCTACCGCTACTTCCACGGAAAGTGCTCGGACGAACTACATACCCTGGTCCCGCCAAATCTAACCTTCACGGCATGATCTCACCATACCACTTACATAGTAGAAAATGAGACCTATTCCCGGCCGTATTCAATCGGTAAGTTCCACCTGAGTAGCTTCTTCCCGCGAGCGACTGCCCCGTGGAACCGACTCCCATCAGGATGTTACCCCGATCACTACAATCTTAACCTGTTCAATGCTAAGGTTAACCATTATCTTCCACTGCTATACACACAAATGGACTCCTAACGTAACCCTCTACCCCCCCCCAACTGTGGCCCTTGTAAAGGGGGAAAACTTTACTGTAAAAACAAATCTCCTCGCAGATGAAAAGCTTATGGCCACGTCACGTTAAAACACCGGTTCCCGTACAATCACCGAAGTTAAGCAACGTCGAGCTTAGTCAGCACCTAAATGGGTGACCGCTTAAGATTACCAGGTGTTGTAAGCTTGGATTTTCGGATGGTGTTAATGGCTCCGAATTTTTAATCGGAGAGAGGAGTTCCAATTCCTGTGGAGTTTGTTATATTCACTTACGCGCAAATATTTTTGGGAAAGGTCAGAATCAACTATTCCTTCAGCTATGGTTTAATTAATGAGATGATTATCACTAAGCTATTATCTCCATCCTGCCAAATAAAGCAAAAAAATTATTAGAATCTCTAAAAATATTTTCTTTTTAAATATTTGCTTTAAATAAGCAGCAAACGGTTAAGCCACAGAAAACAAATCAAGCAAATGAATACTCCCAGATAAAAAAAAAAAATAAACTCGCAGCAACAAAATGGAGTTTTGAAGAAAGATGTTGAGAATACCATAGACTTAATGTTATTCCATAGTACCTATTCTATTGTAATGGACTCTCCCATAGATAAGTAGTAGCAGTGGCAAGTCTGGCAGAATGGTGTTGAGCGCGTCAGTCGAGATTCGGACATTTGAAGTACCAACCATCACAACTAGATTACTGCGCCATTGATTCTTATTTTCCAAGTTCCTAACGTTTTGTACGTCAGACCTAATTTAGGACGACTTATTAGAAATACAAGCCTCCACTGTGAAAATACTCCAACATTTTGGCGACGAGGTGTTCGGACTCATACGTGGGAAAAGAAAAACTTTTCGTTCGCCTAACCACAACACTTAAACACATCAGTAATTAGGGAGTTCTAAGAAAAATGAAAACAAAGGATAGTTATACTCAGAATCAGAAAGACACTGTTGAAATTTCTTGGATACATAAAAATTGGACTGTCTATATTTCTGAAATAAGGAATTATGTACACTATATACATTATTATATTGTCCCCATCTTTGTCGCCATATTTATTACGTTTCGGCCGTTGTACGCTCCGGCCTTCTTCAGGTGGTTGGAATATCGAACTGAACCCTTTATCTCGCTCACTGGGGTAGACTGTTCTAGTTCCACGTGCCATGTCAGTTATCTCTTGTTAATTCCCCCCTTCAAGTTCTCCACTGCCTTAACCGGGTATTGAACTCACACTCTTTCGATCCTGTCACTGGATCTAACTAACGCCTTTATCCCCTGTGCCATGTGTCCTTGAGGTGACAGAACCCAAAGAGTGTGAGTTCAATACCCGGTACTGCGAGAAAGGGATTGTAGAGTGGAAAATAATTCGTCGCCCACAAGGACGCGGAGACGCTTTTGGACATGGAAAGTGAAGACTGGGTAGCTTCCGCCCATGTATAACAGCAGTACTTCATTTTCGGTCTGATCTGGCTCTTCTAAATGTAGAGAAGAGCAAGATAAGTCCAGTGCTTGCTGGAGTGGTACAGGGATACGATCATTTTTTTCCAGCATGTTTATCGATGGATCGCATGTATGCGTACCACTTGAGGTCTGGGTTTAGTTTGTCCCAATAGGCGCTCAAGGCAGGGAGCCTCCCTAAGGAATCATCCGTCGCAATTGGTGACCGTACTGGGTTCGATCGGCGATGATATGGCAGCAGAGATACGAATATTTTTTTTCCAGTATGTTTATCGATGTATCGTATGTACGGGTATAACTTGAGGTCTGGGTTTAGTTTAGGTCCCAATTGGCGCCGAGCCTCGCTGAGGAAACAGTCGTTCATGACAATCGGCAAAAGTTATGGGTTCGCTTCAAGCGAAAGATGTGGTTCTGCTAGTAAATGCTAATACCGTGGACAGAAGTTTTAATAAGAACTTAATAGTGTTTAACTCTGATATTTAAGCTGTATGGTAACGTTTTTGTCTTTTTTTCATTTCTTTTTGATTTTTTTTTTTTTTTAAGCGTTTCATCTCAAGGCGGGAAGCCACTAGCAGGCAATGGGTTACAGAAAGTTGGGCCTAGAGCAAAGAGGAGTAATAGAGGAAAGGATGAAGAGAAGGATAGGGGATAGATCTGGAGACGTCGATTGACATTACATTTGAATAGTTGGAGATTATAGCTATCAGGCACACAGGAAAAGAGGGAGTTCCACAGGTGAAAAGTGCGAGACATGAAGCTATTGAAGTAGAAGAGACGGCTACATTTAACAGTTTCGACAGTTAAAGAGTGAGAGCGAGATGCCAGCCTAGTTGAACGCTTAAATTCATGAAGCAGCTCATCGGAGCAGTTACCATGAAAGAATTTGTAAAAAAAAAAAAAAAAGACAGAGGGAGGCAACGGCACGTCTGTGAGAGAGCGGCTGCAGACGAGATGCCAGATCAGGGCCAATTACATTGCATATCCGTCTCTGGATTTTATCAAGGACCTTTAGACAAACAGGGGCTCCAGATCATATATGGCAGCAATACTCCATGCAAGGGCGAATTGTTGATATGTAGATTTGAAGGATCGACTCCGGCGAGAAAAATTTCCTGACTCGGCACAGGGAGCCAACTTTCCTTGCGGTGGACAAAGCTATTGACTCGGTGTATTTGTTCCATCTCAGGTCAGCAGACAATGTGAGACCGAGCTCGTGGAGTTAAGCGTCAGACATTCTAGGGGGGGGCAGGGATGGTTCTTTGTGGTGAGTAATAGAGCAGTTTTAATTTTTTTTTTTTTTTTCTCAGATGTAAAAAGCATGAAACCACAGATTTGATTCTACCAACGAATGCTGGGAATAACATAGGCAGTGCATGTGAGAAACGTGGAAGATTTCAAGGAAAATAGGAACTGCAGAGAAAATTATACTTAAAATCAAAAATACATATTTCTGGGACACACGAGGACAGAACCTGGGGAATCTAACACTTTCGAATGGACAAGGCAAAAAACGAGGGGAGACAGCCAGTAATCTATTCCATTTATTTGCGTAATTGGATGGTAGAACCAAGTGATGGTAAAGTGTCAATGAAAAACGAAGTCCTGGAGAGGCATAGCCGAGTACTTCCTGAAAGGACGTGACATAAAAGAAAAACCTTATGAATAGCAAGAATGTATTATGTACAAATATTACGTCGTAAGAAAATGTTTTATATGCTTGTCGAAGAAACTATTCACTGGAAGTCTGGCACAAGGCTAAATAAAATTTGTCAAATATCTGTAAATGCTGCAATGTTCAGTAATGATTATCGTTGTATTTTTAAGTCCTTTTACCACCAAGCAAGGCAATAAAGCCACTAAGGCAAGGGGTTACTGACTGTGAGAGAATAAGAAAAATAAAATCTTAGAACAATAAAAGAACAGGAATTAAGAAAACGGAAGATAACGATTGACATTGCATGTAGCTTTTTGAAGATCAAAGTAGACTAGAAAGCAAGAAGTGCGTCAGAAGAGCTAGATGTAACCTTAAGGTGTATGCTGTCTTTGCTGAAACCTTCTCGCCAATTCAGTAATAAGCTTAAATTCATAAAATCTAGGTACCAAAAAGTTAAGCGATATTTATTTTTGTATGATACAAAAAAAACGTGGCTCATAGCCATGACGGGGGTGGGGTGAGGAAAAAGAGCTGGTTTTCATCTAAACTTTAGCAATCCATAATCACTGATCCAAAGATACCAAAATATCCCTTTCACCAAAACAACGCATTTTTACTTTCCCTCCTTACTACAGTCACCATAATACCACAATATCTCTATGAAGTCCTTGCTAATCCCCATATGTACGATTTGTCTGTAGGGAGAGGATAAAAATAACTTTTGAAAAATCTAATACCAATGTGTATTTACCATGTATAAAAGTTCTATTTACTAAACAAAACAAAATAGTTTTAGTAGTAAAATCCACCCGATCCTAAATTGTGGCAGAAACATCACTTAACCAGACGAAATTAATGTGGGACTAAATACCAAACACTCACTCAAACATAGAAATTGAGACACAACAATGTTTCCTCCCAGAGAGGAAAGCTCATCAGGACAATTATCGTGAAAATATTCATAGAAAAGACACAGGGAAACAGTGTTACGGCGGTGGGAACTTGCTGACTGTTAATATCAACAAGTCTAAAAAAAGGTAATTTCATAAAAGCAATAAGACAAATTAACTGGTCTGCATTGATGACTATGTTAAACACTAATATTATTAGATTAAATCATCTATGGCGCCTAACCATGGGTTATAGTCTAGTAGACTATTACTGATGTCTTGTGATATTTATTACTATGTGCAGCACACTTGTGGCTCTGGGTCAGACTAAGATAAGCTTTGCAGAAAAATATACATTGATGCAGGTACAGACTTGGGGAATTATCATTTGTTGTAGTTATTGCTATCATCTTACGAAAGAGAATCCGAGATTATGACAGAAACGTTAGATTATTGAACATAAGTTATGAGGTGCTTCTGTATCTATTTTAGAATGTTCAGAAACGATAATTCTGAAAGAATGTATTAAAAATCTTCCAAGCCGAAACACCCAAAACTCAGGTTTCAAAATATCTTCGTATGATCCGATAAAAAAAATACAATTGTAAGCACAACGAAACGGCGTGTTTAATCGCCGACTCGACTCCTCAGTTGTCATATCAAATACTTTGATACTTTAAATGAATAAAACAAGAACAATAAGAATAAGTAATATGTATTAAAAAATATCGAGGGGGAAAAGAATTTAAAAAAAAAAAAAAAAGCTGTCGGAAGAAAACCGAGATGAGTATTAATGGAAAATATATGAATGGGGAAATCTCTGAGTTAACATAAAAGAAATAAATATGGCGAATTTGAAAATGTCTCAAGGCGCAATCTCTTGTCTCTGAATGGCATTCGAGCAATTTTTGTTTCTTTTACTTTGACATAAGATATAATCCACTGAAAAAAAATGTCTATATAATAAAAATCTGAAAGACAGTGTTAAGTAGGATAGAATAGAATGATAATCCAATATATGAGGTACTAGTTTACGCTCGAAGCAAGCATAATATTGATATTTGACGTTATCCTTTGAGAGCAGCGCCATTACTCAGTGTGCTGGCTCACAAGGAAGGTTTCGATAGATTGATAACTGTTAGAATGGGTATTTTTTTCCAGAATTCTAGGTAGCAGCGCGAAAATGTAAACATACGTTGCTGACATAACTTTCTGCGTTTTGATTTATTATCAAACAAAATACAAGGGGTCCTCGACTTACGACAAAGTTCCGTTCCTACGATGCGTAGTAACGCGATTTTCCGTGTCAGTTGGAACATTCCCGCGATTTTCTGTGACTTAAACCAAGAAATCGGACAAAAAAATCTCCCTTCTCAGAGCATTTAACAATGTCTAATTTCAATTCCCCGATGAAAACTTTCCTCTTCTGCGAACACCGTCATCAGAAGAGGTTAAACTACACTTATAATTGCCATAATGAAGGGCAATAAATTTCCACAAACGAAAGAGTGTGAATGTGCAACAATTCAATATGGCGTATAACCCTGAACTGACCAACGCTGCTGACTTCACTCTAGCGCTGTATCCTTCCGCTGTGCCATTTGAATCGTATGTACGAGGCAAACAACATGTCGGAACAAGACTGGGGATTGCGTCGTAACCACATTGTCGTAAGTCGGGACTGTCGTAACCGGGGCCTTACTGTATAACACTACTTTAAAAAAAAAATGAACTAAAAACACTTAATTTTCTTTAAGTTTATTTTTCACCCCTGACGCATGTGGCTCGAATTTTGGACACCTCCTTGATTTCGGATACTTTGCATCAGCGGCAACCAAGTTTCTGGAAGATGATTCGCAGTTTTGGGGAATGGTTATCGATCCATTTATTTCTAAAAATTAATGGATTTTTTTTTATAATCCTTCATTACTTTAAACGTTAGAGGAGACGCGTGTTTAAGTAGATATCACTGTCTTTAAATAGTATAAATCTAACAGCCTATGTATTCTAGTATCTATATATTAAAAAAAAAAACTTATTTCGTACACTAGGCGTAAGCAGTTATGTATAAGGATTTTATTTATAATCCAACATTGCCGTATAAAAAAAAAATTAAAAAATAAATATAGAAATAATTATAAATATAAAAAATAATATAAAATAATAAAGTATGAAAATATTTATTTTTATATTTACTTTATTAAATATAAAATAATAAAAGGTAAAAGTAATATATATATATATATATATATATATATATATATATATATATATATATATATATATATATATATATATGTATATTTATAAATATGAATAAATAAATAAACGGGATGTTTACTCAAAACACGGGTATCCAAGAGATATAACGTTTAAATTTATATGTAAAATCTCAGTAATTTAAATTCACATTCCTTTTGGCGGTCGACATTAATCTATTCCAAACTTGGGAACCCGCAATTAGCAGAAAACTTTCATAAAATGAAATTCAAGCATCTGTTATAAATAACAAAAAATTAGTTGCCTGATTTCGCTTCACATTCTCAGAGCAGACAAATTAATATCTGATGCTTTTCATGTTATTTAAGGAATTGAAGCAACACATAGACACATTCTTGCAGAGACTGTTGTCAACTAAGACCTTCCTTTGATTCTGAAAGCTCTTACACTGAACATTTTGATATGATTATATGAATATTTGGATTGAATTAGTTTTCATGAAATATAAAGTTTTATATATAATGTGTGTGTACATATAAAAGTGGACACTGAGGTCGATACAAAGTGGTAAGTCTGTTTCATGCTTGAATGCGAACTTCAAGAATATTATGTTCAAGCATCAACTGAGGTCAACACAAAGGACGACACAGATTCGAATCCTGCTGGAGAACAGATATTTGTCTTTAATAAGATTTCCCGAAACTTCAGGCAGTTGTATATCTATATCTATATATTATATATTGTTTAATAAATAAACGGGCGATCTACGCAAATAAGTTTCCAATACAAATGAAGACTAAAAGTTTCAGGTTTTCTTATTCGTTAATATCCGCACACTGAATTTTCCGTTGTATTGAAATAACGCGATTGGCAGTTGTAAGTGTAAAATATTTAAACTTTAACATTTAGAACACATAAATAACCATTTACAAAATTAAATATACATTCTGTAATAATTTAGGTACTTCCAAGAGAAGGCGATACCTAAATTTTAAAATGAATATTTAAATGAAAAACCTTTTGAAATTTTTTTTGTTTTTTAATTTTAGTTTGTTTTTTGTTTTTGTTTTTTTTGTTTGTTTTTTTTTTGTTTTTTTTGTTTTTTTTTTTTTTTTTTTTTTTTTTTTTGTGTGTGTGTTTTGGTTTTTTTTTTGCTTTTTTTTTTTGTTTTGTTTTTTGTGTTCTTTTTTTTGTTTGTTTTTTTTTTTGTTCTTTTGGTTTTAACTGCATGCTAATAAGTTAAATTTAATATTCTAATAAGCAAAATACTTAGGTGTATTTCAAACAAAATTTAAACTGATTGGAATCTTTTTCTTTTACAATATAATTTTTATTAATAAAATTTTTCAACATATAATTTTCTGAAACGTTGATAAAAAATTAGTCGATTTAAAGTTTTAATTATGAATTGAAACAAATATTGTTTACTTTTAGATTAAAATATCGCAGAAAAGCTTTCTTCTTTTTTTTTTTTTTTTTTTTTTTTTTTAAGTAGTTTTTTTTTTACGTGAGTTTTATTGGCAACCTGATGCTTGGGGAAATTAAAATAAGGGTGAAAATAAGTAGAAAAATTAATGAAACATGAAGGCCTTCTTTTTTCATAGATTTTTTTTTTTTTTTTAACTACACAGTAACCCTAATTTTAAGTATTCTAATATTTTATTGAATTTTAGTCTTTTAGTCTTACTTACGAAGACACGTAATTAAAATCCGCTCTAATTAATGTCTTACCTTGTTTGTTTGTTTGTTTGTTTTTTGTTGTTGTTTTTTTTTTTTTTTTTTTTTTTTTTTTTTATTTATTTATTTATTTATATTCTCCGCGGGCTTGTCCTTATAACAAATAAATATTAAACAATGCAAATAAGAATTTCCGAAATTTTATAAAATTAAGTAGATGGGTAAAGAATGTTAAACGTTTTACAAAGATATTCTAAAATCATTTCAAAAGTAACTTCATTCAATTGGGAACAAGTCCTGAAAGTTTCATTAAAATCTGACAATTACCTGTTTTTTGCAAGAACTTACAAATCTGTTTTTTTTTTTTTTTTTTTTTTTTTTGTTTTGTGTTTTGTTTTTTGTGTTTTGTTCAATGCAAAAACACGCTCAACTATTCCAGACCAAATTTTATGGTTCCGCGTTAATGCCAAAAACAAGATATTTAACCAAAATTTCCAAGGTTCTAAAACTGAAAGACAATATTTTGATTATAAAACTTTGGGCTTTTTTCTTTCCTCATGCATTCTCTTAACTAATGCAATCATTCTTATCTGGGTCCTAATGAATGAAATACCCTGAATCTCAGAGTCGATATCCGATAACAATTGCAAACTTTAAATTGCTTCTGCTACAACAATTCTTATTCTAGATAACTATTGAGCACTTGTCAGAAAATTGGGTCGACTTGACATACGATGAGTTATATACTTTTACGTATATTACTTAAACACACACACATATATATATATATATATATATATATATATATGTGTGTGTGTGGCTAGACATCCGATTGCCTCAAGCAAGGATCGGAACCAATTGATTTGGCATCAGTCGGAGATTTTTCCTCTAATCAGAAAAGGAAGGTGAATTTTTACGTATTTATTTTAGAATCAACACGCTAGTGACTCGGAGTGCTCAATTCGTAGAGCTTTGCAGTTTACAAAATCTCGTTTACAAAATCTCGTTTTCCTTCTAAAAAATTCTCGACCGAATTTTTTTTTTTTTTTTTTTTTTTTTCGGGGATGGAAGCTGTTGGGTGTCTCAGTTTTTAAATAGACCTACACCAAATAGATCTTTTTTTTTTTTTTTTTCTTCCTCTCTACTAGCTCGTAAACCGCATTGTGCTAGCATTTGCGATGATTACTGAAATAACGTATGGTCCTGGTCTCAGATTTACTGTTGAGAACTGCGATATTAGTGCATCTTCAATGCCTTTGCTTCTCCGTGAATTCTGTTCTCTTTTGATCCTATTTTTTTTTTTTTTTTTTTTTTTTCGGTGTATTACGGTGAACCGCCAGTGTGTTTAGTTTGTTGTCAGTTAAAATATCTCTGCGTGTCCATGTAATCTTTTCGAGATGTTTCGCAGATGTACAATAATGGCCATATTGTGCAGTGCACTTTTGTATGTTCCTGCCTCTGCTCTATTGTTGTTGCCATCACGTTTTATGCTAATAATCTCTTATTGCTTTAGAGTCGTTGATGAATTTTATATCAAGGTTGGTTGTTATGGAGTTAGTAGGTAAGGTTGTTTTTATTTTTATGGGTGTTTGGATTGTTATGGAGAATTTTGTATTTTGCTGATATGGACTTTGTAGGCTTTACGTTTGGCATTGAGCCGGATACCCGAATCATTTCCTGCAAAATGGCGAGACCTAGTAGTACACTTAAATTCCTGCAGCCGAGGTATGAAAGAACCGCTCATCAGAAGAATTGCCATAAAAAATATTTTAGAATAGACATAGGGAAGTTACGTCGGTGAGAAAGTGACTGAAGTTGAGGTGCCAGGTCAGGATTAATTGCACTAGGGAATGGAAACAAATGGCTCTTTTAGTCTTAATATATTTAATCTAAATAATATTTCTCACATTATAGATATCAAAATCTCATCCGTTTTTCAAACTGTTAATCCCTGGGCCATAAAATTAATTAAATTTCGAGATTTAGAGGAAAAGAAACACTTCAGTTAGTAAACTAATCGGCTATAGAATAGAGCCTTACTGAATTGACGCTCTCTGTAGCCAAATAGTAAAGCACGTCAGATCAAACGGCGAATTCCCATACAAAGTGCTTGAAATTAAATAAAAAAAGGTGTCTATTTTAAATACTCGTATACGCTATAGAGGTTGACGTAATAAAAAAAAAATGTGTTATTAAAATAAATCCATTAGTTCTTTTAAAATATATAAAATCGCTTCAGCCCAAGTAAAACGATAATACCACTACAAGGGAGGGGGTTACAGGGGGTGAGAGAGAATGAAAGCAAGAAATCGACAGTTCCACAGGCAGAAAGTGCGAGAAAAGAAACCGTTAGAAGTGGCAGTTGCATCTAGCTTGTTCAACAGTCAAACGATAGGATCCAGTAGCCAATCTAGTAGCACGCTTAAATTCACGTACTTAAGCTCCCCTTATCCCTGGTGCCTTATCAGAACTCTGTGCGTGTTTTACTTACACACCTTGATTCAAGTTTGAGCCCAATATTCAGGCCATTCGCATAAGCTCTATCCCTAATATTGAGCACTTCTATCCATAAATATAGCATACCTTAAAATTTTTTTTCCGAAAGGAAAATGACAACTGAATGCAGTGTACACACGTGCATAGATACCTACAAGCATGAATAAATGTATATACATGAACTATTCTGAGCACATGTCCGTGGAAGCGTACGCGCGTTAGCTATTCAATGTCAATCCATACTGAAGACGAAGAATTTACGCCTCGTCGAACTTCAATAGATAATGTCGCACTAAATTGTCGGATTATGCTGTTTATTCAACGAAAGAGAAGGTGGGGACAGATCCAGGAATCTACGTATAACTTTATTTTTTTTTTTTTTTTTTTTTTTTTTTTTAATGTTTATCCCTCCTCCTTGGGCTCTGCCCATCATTTGTGTGTGGTTTGTCACCCGTAGGGACATTATCCCCCCTTTTTTCTGTATTTTTACTGACACGTAAGCGAAACAGTTGTCCTCGGGGGGAAAAGACTAGCTAATGGCTGGAGGTTTTGGAAATAGCGACTGTGCATTACCAATGGGAATAGATCTGATTGCGTGGTGGAGGCGTTATTTTTACTTATTTTTTTAAAATGAGAACACCTGACAAGCTTAGAAATTTAGTTACTTATTACTTTTAACTATGCATTCAGACATACCTGAGGTACTACTAAATGGTCCAGGGAATGATCCTGAAAAATTTAGTTACCTTTCTTTTATGCTTTTTTTTTTTTTTTTTTTTTTTTTCAGGCCGTAAGTGATCATGGCTCGCCATAGCACATTTCCACCGTCTCCTTCGAAATACTTCCTTTACTTATCGTTTTCACACTCACAAAAAAAATAAATACAGTGTAACCCGGATATAAGAGACCTGGTATAAGAGAGATTTTCTCTGGTCCCAAATTAGAGCCTGTGTTAATGTATATAAATTAGACCAAACCCGGATATAAGACTTCTTTTCCGGTCCCGACAACTCTCTTATATCCGGGTTACACTGTAAATGAGCCTGGATCTATGTCCATAGGCTTAAATTTTGTCTGAATTTCTAGAATGATGAGTTATTAGATTATATATATTCGGACTATTACCCTCGTCTTTATCACGTTTCAGCCAATGTATCCTGCAGACTTCATCAGGTATATATCAACCCTTGTAACAAACGGGAAATTCTGACTTATTTTTAGTACTGCTCAGTTATTTCTCGCTCTGTTTCCACAGTCCAAGCACACAGTACTCGGCCAAAGAATTGAAGTCACGATTGCTATGTCACCATATTCACAAACCAACGTTTTAATCCAATAGATTATTGTCCCGTAGGATAATCCTCTGTACCTGGACTCTGTGAAAACGGGGTAAGCAATAACGGATCAGTAAAACCACCTCCATAAAGACAAAAAAAAAAATGAGTTCAGCAGATATACAAAAATAGAAACAGGCGTAGGGCAAGGGTGAATCTTCTCACTGGACTTATTCAACCTCTACAGTGAAGCAATTCTGGTAGAATTGTAAATCCTACCAGGATTCATCATTGGCGGCTCCAATCGTAACATAAGATACGCAGATGACACGGTGTTGATAGCAGACACAGAAAGGAAACTACAAAACCTCCTCCTGGAGGTAGCTAAGGAGAGCGAGGACTAAGCATAAACTACAAAACAGAATGCATGGTCATCAGTAAAAAGATGAGCCAGAAATGCGATTTACAGGTTGATCACACTAAAATCAAGCAGGTGCGGAAATTGAAATATCTGGGAAGTGTTCTGACAGAGAAGGGTCAGTTTCGTAGACGGAATGTCCAGCAATCCCTCTTAATTTTCATACAATAGCTATTGCTCTAGATTACTATATTGACTTGAATTCTGTAATTTTACGTATATCAATCGGTGTTTATTTATATATATATGTGTGTGTGTCACTTAGCTGATTGATATTTCCTTCAGCATCCCAATTCCAGAGTTTCGTAGTTGGACTCTCCAGAAATGGCTTTCTCCAATCTTCTAACTTCTTCCTTCAACAAATAGCTGGGCTAAAGTTAGTTTTTTGTTTTGTTTGTGATGGTATTGAAGGGTCAAAATCCCTAATATTGAATTCTATATAACTATATTCTTTTTTTTTTTTTTTTTTTTTTTTTTTTTTTTTTCAATGAATAGATTCACATTGATTAATTGCTATATATTTTTTTTTTTCATTGATTTACTTCTCTGTCTGTCAGTTCGTTTACTATATTTTTTCTGATAGCTTCTTGCTTATTCTACATATTTGGTTTTTCGTCGGCTCCGTGAACTTATATTGAGGTCGATCTTTAAACAAGATCGTAAAGCCACTTTCAATGTTATCACTGCTTGCTTTTGTTTCGTTTTTTTTCTTTCTTTCTTCAAACACGCTTATCAATTTTTTTTTTGTTTTGTTTTTTTACACATCGGCGCTTCCCTATTTATTTTTTCTTTCTATTTCTTTGTTTTTTTTATTTAGTTATTTATTTTAACCATTGCATATTTATAAGCTCAAATCTATTTAATATATATGCGACGATCTGAACGGTTTTTTTTCTCTCCTCACCACCTTTTTGGTTATTTAAAGACGTTTTGTTAGCTGTACTCTTTTCCTCTTAATCGTTTGAAGACCGCGAGCAACGTAAAACTATCAGTTTTCGTCGATGACTCTTGTCGCTTTCCTGGTTGTTATGGTTCCGTCTTAGTTCCTCATTTTGGATTTCTCGATTCTATAGACAATGAGAACTAAATTACATTCACTTATGCACAAATAACCTTATAACATAATCCATCACCCCAGTCAGTGGTCAAAACACTAGGAAAGTGTAGAAATTGGTTTTAATACCGGAAATATTTTGAAAAAAAAATATTGCCAGCAATGCATTATTGAAAACCAAATGTTGCCACCAGTGCATTTTTGAAAAACAAAAATATTACTAGCAATATATTTTTGAGAAAAGAAATGTGGGGGGGGGGATAAATATATATTAGCAGCGATACATTTTTGAAAGAAAATTATTACCAGAAATAGAATTTTTGAAGGAAAAATATTACCACAAATAGATCTAAAAAAAATATTACCAACCATAAAAATTTTGTCGGCATTAAATAACCCATTGAGGTTGATATGCCGTAAAACCAAACCCCAGTTAGACTAGTTGCCAACCAAGTCCCTAAGAGAAGGACAACTCTGAATTCAAAATCTAAGGACGGTCGTTAGGAGACCTTGTGGCACACTGTGCACCATTTCTCTGGATTTGGTTCTGCACAAGCCTTCACCATTATAATCAAAGGTTTGCCTATAGTCCGATTCACCCCACTTCTTGGTCTTTTGACCAAGAGTAAAGATATCTCTTATTTTCCTGTATCGGATTGGGTTTTCATTTCCTTCTAAAGTCTTATCTTTCACACTCAGTAGCTCCTTGCGTCTTAGTGGCATTATCGCCTTGCTTGGGGTGAATTGATTTTTTTTAAAAAAGCGCATGGGTAGTCTGGATGTTTAGTTCTAAGAACTGGGCTACTATACATTTTTCGTGGGTACACGAGTTTGAGTTGACACCCGGCTTCTTTTTTCTTAAACAGTAAAATTAATATCAATAAATAGAAAACCAAGATTGAGAATGTCCCACGAAAGAAAAGTGAGCCTCACGACAGGAACTAACCCAGTATCTCTTTTTTTTTTTTTCTTTTTTTTTTTTTTTTTAATTTCCATCGGGGAATCCCCTCCTGTAGCTGAAGCAAACTATTACCAATTTGGTCACGGGAAGCCATAAGGCAAAGTTCAGTTACCTATTTAATAAATACTCATCACTTCTTGGTCTTTCTTCGAATCTTGATCATAATCGTCCGGAAATCGTGAGTAACGTGAAATCCAGTTAGATCGCCGTCTCTAGACGCATTCCTGATTGCTTTTGTTACAGCTCTGACTTCGGTTCGTTTCTCATTTGGGATTTCTTGATACGAAAACCAAACTACTGACGTTCCATTATCGAGCAGACCTTGAATTTTCGCCTATCAAGATGAGCAGGTTCCTCGTGGAGGCCAGTGTCTTTGCGACTTAAGCTCAACCCAGACTTCAAATGATACTCGTGCATACGATCCATCGCTGAAGACACTAGAAAAAACAGGGTCGGTTCACTGTACCATTCCAATAAGTACCCGACTTCTACTATCCTCTAACCCACCAGATCTGACCGAAAATGAAGTACTGCTTGAACGATATGGCCAGGAGTTGATCAGTCTTCTGTTTCCACTACCGACAGTCCAAAATCGTCTCCGCGTCCTTGTGGGTGATTATTTTCCATCCTAGAACTATTCTCCCACAGACGAAATGTTGCAAGCTTTCCATGGAAAGTGCTCAGACGAGCTACATTTTTTAGTTCCACCAGTTTTAACCTTCACGACTAAAACCCGATATGTTACGCATTTTGTAGACTAGCCACCGCCATACCGCCATTTTTCTATTAATGAGATGTAAACTACTTCTCCCCATGAACCGTTGTTTTTTGGGAACCACCTCCCGATCACTACAATCTTAATCTGTTCAAGTCTAAGGTTAACCGTTATCTTACACACACACACACACACATCACTATTAACTTTGCCTCATATTTTTAATCCTCTACCTTGAGTGGCTCTTGGATTTGTACAGGGATTGGTATTACAGTGTGGACATAGCAATCAACACTGCATTTAAGTGATTATCAGAACATGGTCTGATGATCACTTAAGACGAGAAACTGCTAGTCGCCATGCAGTGTTCATATCTATAAACGCTCAATCTCCTATAACGAGCACTTCCCTCTGTAGGTGTAGAAGATTTTAAATATAATCATATGCCAGTCAGTTATATGCCATGCGTGATACCCGCTGAGGAGTTCATGTATCTTGCGATGTATGACTGAGGAGGCACTTCTTTCTACGGTAGACCAGTTGCCATCCAAGGCTATAGAACCAGATCTGTCCTGTTATTCCCCATAACTAAGGGGAGAAGAGGATTCATATCTTTCCCAAGGGTATTAGCACGTAAGTGAATGTAATGGATTCGACTGGAATTCGAACTCTGATGTCCGATTCCACAATCCAAACCGCTCTCCATTACTCCAGCGTAATCATGTGTTAAAAAGTTCCCAGTGTTAGTTATCCAAGAGAAACATTTTTAAAATATTAAGAAACAAAAAAAAAATATCGTTAGAAAGAGTACTGGACCGTTATGTAATATCACTCTTTCTATATGGTAATCTGATTACATTTTGATAGCGCATTGATAAACACATATCGGTTTGAAATACCTTCAAAAAGCTAAGCAAAGTATTAAGAAACAGAAGCATTTAGTTAGAAAAAAGTACTGAACTGTTACGTATCGAAATCTCGTCACAGATGAAGAGACTTGAATCAACAGAAATGTGGTTCTACAGAAGGATGCTGAGAATACCATGGACAGAACATATGAGCAGCGGCGAAGCTTTAGGGAAATGAAAACAAAGGACACGTATAAGAAAAAGCCAGTTGACATTTCTAGTACGCATAAGGAAAGAGTTTTGGAATTCTTACATAACGAACTGAAGGAAAAAGTGACAAAGATGACACATAACCTTCTAAGAGAGCTTGTGTAAATGGATGGCAGAGCAAGCTTTAAGAGAAATAACAAAAATAGATTTATTGAGCTACAAAGGACAGGAAATTGTGGGGAGCCATGATTGCCGATGTCTATATACACACTGCTATTATGTTCTCGCTCGCTTCCGTTGTTTATAGTGGTGCTTGAAAGGAAAATGTGTAGTGTGGTTGTCTCCCCCCACACCACAAACGTGCCATCAGTGACCATAGCTTTATAGTAGTTTTTGGCCAACAACAGCATTCCCCAGCTCTGACAACCACCATATTTCCCAGATCTCGCCCACTTGCGACTTTTTCCTCTTCAAAAATCAAATCCACTTAAAGAAAAAAGATTTCAAGATATCGGAGAAATCCAAGAGAATGTGACGTTATCACGTTGCTCGTTGTCCCAAAAAGAGTTCCCGGAATGCTTCCATCAATGAAAACGACGCTGGATAAAGTATGTGTGAAGGGTACTATTTCGAAGGAGATTAAATGCCGCATTGATATGCGTTGTAGTTTTCCTTTTATAGCATCAGTCCAGATATTTTTATCAGACTTCGCATATTTCATTACAGTGACGTACCTTAATTTAAGAACGCAAGTATATTGACTTAAAAAAAATTATTTTCTCTTATTTCATTTATATATATTTTCTAAACTGTACATAGATGAAAGCACTTCTTTGTCCGTTTGATGTCTTTTCAATTGACTGATTTAGATAGTGAAATATAATGTTAATGTCAAATACGTCTTCTAGAGAGGTTTAGGAAGCCATTAATTATCTACCATTTTTATTAAATAACAGGTATGCACAAGCAAGTAAATGAATAGGCACTAACACTGAGGCACAAGTAACAAAAAATGTTTAATAAAACATCACATCTATAGGACACCAAAGCAATTATAGTCATTACTGTTTCTACTGGAATTTTTTTCCAACATTCTACCATATTATTATAGAGATCGGTGTTTCTTTTGATAAGGATGTTCCTTCGTTCAGATCCTTTGTCATAAATTTTCAGTGGGGTTGGGTTCCGACCCAGAGAGCAGGTAAATGCTGCGCCTCACTAAGTGGTCAATATAGGCTCCGCTGGCTGCGTATTTCGGGTGACTATCATGCTAAAAAGAAACCCATGTCCAACCCATATGATTTGGAGTGTATGGTAACATAACCTCATCCATAATTCTCTTAATTCGATACTAGGAACTGTCGCCATTTCTATACATACAATCCCATACCATAAAATCCTTCCTCTGTGTTTATTTGTTGATTTCATACCGTGTTTGATAATCTTTTTGTCTAATGTACCTCCGATCGTCAGACTCGATTGTTGATGGCTGGTAATCTGCATCGTGGTGTTTTTTTGTTTAGTTTTTTTTTGTTTTTTGTTTTTTTTTTGTCTTTTTGTTGTTGTTGTTTTTTGTTTTTTTTTTTTTGGGGGGGGGGGTTCTCGCTTTATTTTCTAGTTTTTTCCTCGCTCTCGTTTTCTTTTTCCACCTACATAGCACTTTACAGCATCTTCCAAAGATAAGGGCGAAAAAGACCGATTCTTCTGTGAATTGGACATATACTTGCATATTAACTTATTTTAATACACAGCCACAAGTAGACGGTACCCAGTGACGTTCGAACCTTAGATAAACGGTTGACCCTAGCCTTAACGAGGCTAAGATCTTAGTGATCGGGAAAGTACTTTTTCACAAAGCAGCAGTTTTAGAGAAGTTGTCATAGTGGAATCTCTCCCTTTAGCAATGGATTACGAAGGGAATGTCGAAGAGTCGAACTAATGTACTTAGCATGACGTGTCCTAGTTTTGAAGATTTCTCAAGACAGTTGCCATGGAAATAACTACAGAGTAACAAGAGGCTTGCAATGTTTCGTCTGTAGGAAAATGGTTTTAGAGTAGCCGTAAAGGGCCACGTAAGCGATTTTGAAATGTTGAAGTTGGAAAGTGGAGATTAGGAAGCTCCTGTCCAGATATGGCAGCAATATTCCATTTAATGGTTTGATCTAAGTCCTGTAGAGAGAGAATGCGGCAGGAGGTACTTTCTGAAGCGGTACAAAAAAAAGTACCATTTTTTTTTTTTTTTTTTTCAGCATCTTCGTTGCTGAACCGTTTATATATCATTTGAGGTCTGGAGCTAGCTTTAGTCCCAATAGATCAATGATTAGTGTCCACTTGGGGTAGAGGCAATAGGCAATGATTAGTGTCCACTTGAGGTAGAGGGTTAGAGTAAGAGGCATGTGGATAGGATAACGCTTAAACCTAGATAAGTGATCGGGGAAGTATCCTCTTGGGAGTCGGTTCCACAAAGCAGTGGTTCGTGGGAGTAATCTATGAGTGGTTTGCTACAATCTGAGTGGCATGACGGGTCCCAGCCGTGAAGTTAAGAACTGGCGGAAACAAGGAATGCAGTTCGTCCGAGAACTTTCCATTGGAGCAGCGATAGGGTAGTGAGTCTTGTCACATTTCGTCTGTGAGAGAGGGGTTACAGTGTGGAAAATAATTTGTCACCCACAAGGACGCGGAGACGCTTTTGGGAGTGTGGACTGGGGTTCTTGCCCAAATATTAGCTTTGATCTGACTCTTGTAAAGCACGAGACGTCGGGCACTTACTGGAGAGTTACTGGAAACCGACCATCTTTGCTACGTCTTCAGCAATGGATCGTATGTACGAGTTCCACTTGAGGTCTAGGGTGAGTTTAAGGCCTAATAGTCTATCAAGGCACGGAGACTCCCCCAAAGGTGGAAGGTTTGTGTAGCAAACCCCCTACGCCACCCCTTGAAAGGCGATCGTCCTCGTCATGAATTTATCGAACACTTTTGTGTTTCAGAAAAAAAAAAATTGTAACTTTCTTTTAGTCTTTAGAAACAAAAATACTTTAAGCGATTTTTTTTTTTTTTTTTTTTTTTTTTTTTAATTTAATGATTGGTGGTATATAGTAGCATAACCTTATTGAATATTCCTAGGTAAGATGTAGTAATTCAAATTTCAATAAATCGATATAATTGACTCACATCATTTCCGGAAATGCGTCACGACATGACACTTTCTCTCCTGTAAATGTTGCTCAAATGCAGTGGAGATGATAATGATAATTGCTGGCTCTTTATTAAATTTACATCCGACCATCAAATTCAAACATGTTAAATTCTTCACTTCATATTTGGTTTCCTTGGCTAGTACTGATTATTTGGTTTGTGAAGCATTTTGCAACTTTTATTTTTACTGTGTGTGTGTGTATATATATATATATATATATATATAGTCATCCACAGACAGTTTCGCTGCATCACAGCTCGACAGTGTGGCTAGACATCCGGTTGTCTCTAGCTAGGATTGAAACCCGGATATATATATATATATATATATATATATATATATAGCCATTTCTATATATGATATTAGCTTACTTAATGTGCTAACAAAAACACTTAGCTATAGTTCGATAATGAGTTTTTGTTTTTGTGTTTTTAATATTGGAACACTTATTTTAGCCCCGTAATGGCTCTCCATGGGCGCCATCTTTTATCCGGGGATCGCCATTCAAAACTGTATATAAACCAAAGGCTGCAAATACTATGCAGCTAAAGGAAAGAATCGTATGCATTGACTCAATGATCCCGACTACGATAACACCCTTCTAAATTAGGTGATCACACACACACACACGCACACACACAATCGGTCTCTGAAAAAGCGTTGGCCGAAACGTTTCCTAGGTCCTAACAAAAAAAAGTTTCTTACACGAGCGTTGCAATTAATTTAGTAGCGACAGAAAGAGCAACACGAAAACAGTAGTCATTTCCTTGTTTTATTCCAAAACTGCCCCGAGTGACACTCCCTCTCTCGGGGACTCGAAACAATAGCAACAAAAAGAAGGGGTGTAACTCATCAGTGATTACTGATGATACACCTCTCCGTCCAGATTCTTTTTTTTTTTTTTTCACACATAGTCCTTTAAGTATTTTGGTTTTAATGTTAACCGTCCTTTACTAGATCTTGTTTCTTGATTCACATTTTTAAATGGATCCTGCTTTCTTTTCTTTTCTTCTTTCTTGAACAATATTGTATTGTTTTTTTTCTACAATAGGCAGTAAATGGTTCCTCTTCCTTTTTCGGAATTCACCTAAATCTAACTTTACTGTATATGTCCTATTGTGCTTATTTGCTGCTATGACTGTACCCTTCTTTTCCCAAGTTTTCTCTTCATTCGTTTTCTCTCGGATTCTATCTCCCACTTTTAGTGGCTTTAGATCCTTACCTCCATGTCTTTTATCATAATTTATTTTACTTCTTGTTTTATAAGCTCAATATTTTTCTTTTTTCCTTTCCTAAAATTTGGCCATTTAGGTTTTAATTTATATGGGTGACTGGGTAAAGTTGTTTTAATTTTCTTGCCCATCAAAAGTTCTGCTGGGCTAACTCCAGTAGCCGTTATCGGTGTACTACGGTATGTCATTAATGCGAGAAATATGCCTGGTTGTCGTAATCTTTTTCGCAATTTTCACTGCATTTTCAGCGGTTCCATTTGCTTGTGTAAAATGAGGACTCACAGTTGTACATGTGAACGCATATTATTATCATTATATATATATATATATATATATATATATATATATATATATATATATATTTTTTTTTTTTTTTTTTTTTAACAAATTCTCCGAAATGTGTGCTTGTGAATTATCTTCCGTTATCACTTCATCTGGTATTCCTCATCTCGCAAATATATTTTTTAATTTTCCAGTTACTGTTTTACTTGTTAGTGAACTTAATTTCACTATTTCAAAGTAACGGAAGAAATATTCGATTACGACTAAGTAATACTCTCCAATTTTTGAATGTCTGTTCTCACCTTCTGCCAATGCCTATCTGGCAAAGTGGCTGCTTTCAAGGTTTCGTGGGGACTTGCAGCGCGATGACAATTACAAAATTCACTTCTCTTGATGAAGTCTATTTGCCGTAATATTTTCGGCCACCATACATTTTTGCTCGTTCTCTGCATTTATTTAATCCAAGATGTCCTGTGTGTATTACTCGTATTTCTGCTCTGAGATTTTGTGGAATCACTATGCGATCTTGATAAAACAGAATGCTTTGATGTATCGATAGATCATTCTTAAAGTTAAAGTAGGACTTAACTCCCTCCTTTAATCTATCTTCCTTCTTAGGCCAACCATTTAATGTGAGATTAATAACTTCCTGTAGAATGGAGTCCTTAGATGTAGCATTGATAATTTTTCTGCTAGAAGCTGATCTAGTCCTTACTATGCTGTTTATGTATGTTTCAACATCTTCCTCAGTAGTGCCATTGATTTGATATATTGGATTTCTGGACAGTGCATCTGATACTAGTAAGGGTTTTCCAGGGATTTATTCAGCTACAGGATTATATCTTCTAAGTCTCATTAACAGTCTTTGGCATCTCAAAGAAGTGTTATTTAAATCATGAGTATTGATTAACGGTACCAAATGTCAATGACCCGTCAATAGGCGAAACTGTCTAGTCCAGCAATATATCGGTCAAACTTCTCACAGGCCCATACGCTTGCTAAACATTCTTTCTATACTTGAGCGTAAATTTCTGTGTCAGTGTACGAGAGCCATAAGCTATGACTCTCAAATTTTTATCTTCCTCTTGAAAAATGGCTCCACCTATCCCAAAGCTGCTTGCATCTGCACTAATCATTATAGGCTTTCCAGGATCATAGGTTTATATTGCTGCCTATGTTAAGTTTTTTTTTTTTTTTTTTTTTTTTTTTTGACTCTCTGAAATGCCTTTTCTTGTGGTTCGTTCCAGGCCTAAACTGTATCTTTCTTTAATAATTTCAACATTGGTTGCAATGTTTCTGCTAGATTGGGCACGTATTTGCCTAAATATTGTCATTCCAAGAATCCTCCTTAAATCAGCTCCTGAGGAAGGTGCTGGTAGCTTTAATATAGCCTCAATCTTTTACTTACTAGGTTGTATCCCTTTATCTGATATTACGTGGAAAATATCGAATTTATCTGCATTCAATGTTATTCTTGATTTTTCTATTACTTCTAATGTTTCTCTACGTCTTCTGTCATGTTCTTCCATAGTTTTACCCTGAATTAGTATATCCTCTATTATTACGTGTACCCCTTCAATTTTTTTTTCTAGTAATTCTGTCATTATTCGTTGAAAAATTTCTGGAGTTGAGGAATTTCCAAAAGGAAGTCTCTTAAAACAAAATCTTCTGAATGGTGTTATAAAAGTCGTAAGCAAGCGACTTTCTTTACCTAACGGTATCTGGTGGAATCCGCTAGCTGCATCCAGTTTTGGAAAGATTTTTGAACCCCTTAATTTGGGTGCTATATCCTTCAAATTTGTTAGCATAAAATGTCCCCTTTTTACCGCTGAATTTAATCCTTTATGGTCTACACATATTCTGACCTCGCCATTTTTTCTGGAACTATGGGTGAGCACCAGTCTGTTGGTTGAATAACTTTTTGTATTATATCTTCTTCCAAGTGTTAAAGCTTCTTTTTTACTTTGTGTAAAATTGGGAAAGGTATACATCTAGCATTTGGTGTGCAATATAGTATTGCATCACATCTTGGTGTAATTTTTACTGGTTCTCCTTTTATACATCCAGTTAATTTCCCACCGTTCTTAATGTTTATTACGTCAACAAGTCCCATTCAAATTGTCCGTATTATTATCTATTACATAAATGTCAAATGTATACGACTTGTCTTTATATCTCGTATTAACTGTGAATTTTCATTTACAGGTTAATGAACCGTCAGGATTTTTATAAATGCCATATACTGCCAAATTTGTTTTTTGTTGTTTTTGGCTGTTTTTCTTTTTTGCTGTTTTTCTTGTTTTTTGTTGTTCTTTGGTTGTTTTTTGGCTGTTTTTTTTGTTCTTTGGTTGTTTCATTTATGGTTTTTGGTTGTTTTATTTGTTTTTTGGTTGGTTTTTTGGTTGTTTTTTGGCTTTTTTTTTTTTTTTTTTTTTTTTTTTTTTTGTTTTTTTTTGTTTTATTTTTGTTTGTTTGGTTGTTTTTACTTTTGTTTTTTGGTTGTTTTTGTTTTTTCAATGTTCGAAACGTCTTAGAACTAATAACGCTGATATCTTCCCCGGTATCAATTTTAAAAACAATAGGTATTTCACCTACCTTTTTAGTTTTACATGCCAAGGATCTATTAATTTTTCTCTTAGTTCTTTTTTTATATATTGATCCAAGGAAGTATTCCTCTGATGGCTGTTTTCTTATTTCACGTACATTTGCAGACTTTGACCTGCAACATATTACAAAGTGGTTCATTTTATCACACCTTTCGGCAGGTTTTCCCTTTTGCCGGGCAATTGTCAAACTTGTGAAATCTGTTGCACTTCTTCCCTCTGGATGGAGGCACATTCTCTGGATTTTGAGGATAATTTTTCCCTCCTGGCTGGTTCGTCTTTTGAGTTCTCCTCGTTACTACTGAGTTTTCATTAATTTCTTCCATTTCGTTTTTAACTTGTTCATAGCTACGGCCTATCTCAATAGCTTTTTTCTAAACTCGTGGTTTCTTATCTGGTCACCTTTTACGAAAATCACAATATTCTACCAGTTCGTACAATCCTCTGATAAATTTCTCTATCGGTTCGCCACGCTTCTGCGTCCTCGTGTAAAATTTTGCTCGTTCGTGGATTTTTTTTTTTTTTTTTTTTTTCGGCGTGAAATAGATATATTTGCTCAATATGATGTCGAAATTTTTCTCATCTTCCTTTTTCCTGAAAGAAAATGACCTGTATATTTGTTCGGTTTCTGGTCCCATACAATATATTAACGTACTAGCTTTAGTTTCTACTGATTCTTCAGTTAACTTCGAAGCTGTTCTAAAGTGCTGGAATCTCTGTTGTCATGCTGTCCATCTTCCAGGGTCTGTGAAGTCAGAATCTTCTGGAAGCTGTAATTTAAACTTTTTTTTTTTTTTTTTTTTTTAATTAAAGTTCCTTTCACTATATTATGTTTATATTATTGTGTTTTTAATCCCACTTCTGACACCATGTTTCATACACAAACATTGCAATTAATTTAGTAACGACAGAAAAAGCAACACGAAAACCATAGTAGTCATTTCCTCATTTTATTCCAAAACTGCCCCGAGCGACACTCCCTCTCTCGGGGACTCAAAACAATAACAGCAAAAACAAGGGGTGTAACTAATAAGTGATGATTGATGATACAGAAAGAATCTAAAATTGTGTTTATTCAAAAGAGAGAGAGTTGTTCATGTTTCTATCACTTTTGTTATCAAATATACCATGTTGTAATAAATCCCCCATGAAAGCGTAATAATTTCGCCGTAAATTTACTGCGAATGATCTAGCTATTAAAGCACTTTTCGTCTCGGGGGAATTGCTTTATTTTAATTAGATTAGCATTAAGTCAAAATTATGGGCACTCATTACGCTGAGCTACTAATGCAACGTTTTGTTAAAAAAAATCCTCTGTGTTAAATGCCTTGATGTTTCACCTATGTATTCCTTGCGACAATTATAAGTGATAGTATATTCAATACTAAGTTTTAGCTTATTTTGTTTTGTATCAAGTCATTGTTTTAGAAGTAGTTGTAACAAATTACATATTAAGCTTAGATAAATTCCTTTCAATTTTAGTTGATAGTTGGTCGCTAGAACAATATTTTTATTTCTTTTTTTTCAGGAAGGTCCAGTTTTTCTTTTTTTTTTTTTTTTTTTTTTTTTTTTTTTTTTTTTACTTTTTTTAAATAAATTAATATGTCGACTAGACTCTAATGTAAGGGAAGTAAGTCTTCTAAAAGTTATCTCCCTTTTGTGTATGTATTTGGCTAACAGTTGCCCTTGGTTACTAAATATGGCAGACGGTCGAAACACGGACACGTACGAAGGTACGACGCCTCGAAAAAGTGTTTCCGATGCGGACAAGAGCGTGTTACCAACCGTCACTGAAGAGGGCAAGGTCGCTGCTGCGGAGATCACATGCAAAGAAAACAATTGGAAATGTAAGCCGCCTGACGCCAAGCAACGCCGCAGATTGCGAGAAAGATCCGGGAAAGAAGCAGACATCAAGTCTCCGGAAATGGTCGAAAGAAGAGAAGAAATCACAAATAATGTCGTTTGTCATGATAAGGATATTGTCGTGAGGTATGTGACGCCAGAGGAAAATCCTTATGACAAAGCCATGAGCTATCTACACAAACACAGTTTGCCGTCTCTTTTCCAGGTAAGGAGATAAAACAAACAACTAAAACACACACACACACACATATATATATATATATATATATATATATATATATATATATATATATATATATTATTAAGACTGGCCTCATCTTTTTCGCCATTTTTATTACAACGTTTCGGCCGTTGTACGCTCCGGACTTCTTCAGGTGGTTGGAATGTCGAACTGAACCCTTTATTTCGCTCACTGTTCTGGTTCCACGTGCCATGTTTAATGGATGTCAGTTATCTCCTGTTAATTTCCCTCTGAAAGTTCTCCACTGCCTTAATCGGGTATTGAACTCACGCTATTTGGGTCCTGTCACTGGATCTAACTAACGCCTTTATCCACTGTGCCATGTGTCCTTATATAGACAAATAGTATCCAAGACAAATTGGAAAATTGATTAACGACGCGTGTCACTGAAAGTGTCTGCTTCCGTAGGTTAGAATGAAAGACAAAAAAAAACCCAAGAAAAATCCCTTGGGTTCTCTGAGAATAAGTGATGTCAACCATAAATAAAACTAAATTAGATTACCTTTTCACCTTCAATGTCCAAAGTAAAGAGTCTCTGTCCGCCTGTTTGTCTAGATCTACATCATTCGTTTGGTGGTGTTGGATTTTTATAACCACAACAAACAGTTCTAATATAGTGAAAACAGGCCCAACAGACACTTGAGTCTGGATATTGGAGGTGATAAATTTTATTTGGCCCCCCATCACTTATCCTCAGATCCCAAAGCAATTTTCTTTACATAGTTTACTTCTTTATTTTAATCTGAGGAAGCCAAAGATAGCGGATGTTCCCGGCGAAACTCGTTAATAAATTTTATACTTTGTCTTTTATATCTCCCCATAAAAAAGCGACACCTAATGATTAAAATTCATTTTTAAAAATCTTTCTTGAAGCTTTTCTTTTAGTTTCGATTTCAAGCTAATAGATTAAAATTAATAATTTCGAATAAGCAAAATACTTTTCTGTATTTCAAACCGAAATTAAATTAACTGGAACTATTTTTTTTTAATCGCTAAAATCGGTCATATTGACAAATCTGTCGACACAACATAATTCTCTTTATTAAAAAAAAAAAAAAAAACCTTTCAAAAGTAAAATATACTGTTCTGAGACTCTAATTTGAAGATTAAATGATTTAAAAAATTTTAAAAATATCATTTACTTTTAATTTGAAATATCGCAAAAAAGTATTTAACACTAAGGTGGGTGTTTTCATGGAATGTTTTCACTTTTATTGATAACTTGATGTTTACGATATATATATGCATACATACATACAGTGGGTAGCAAAAGTATTTAACACGTCGGTTTTTTTATAAATTTCACAATAAAAAATTGTTCAATTTGAATGATACTTCAAATATTTTAATGAACATTGTCTAACTAAACATAAAGGAAAATAAACATTGTTTTTTTTTTATGTATTACCAATTTTCGTATTTGATTGTGTAAAAATATTTAACACCTACAAAAATTATACGGTAAAAATGGTATATTAAAACTATTTTCAGTTATTTTGATATGGTTTGTACTTCAACCAATCACAGGTTGTCCTCAATATATGTATTAAACAAGCATGTCACTCAATCGGCACATAGTGATAACAGGTCTGATACAGTACAGACTGTCCCGCTATCTAAACTCATAAAAAAAGAATTGTCAAATGATATGTGACAGAAGATTATAAAGCTGTACAAAGATGGTAAGGGACATCGAAAAATTGATCAAGATTAAAATTTGCTTGTGTGTAGAGTGGGTGATGTTGTTCGAAAGTGGAAAAAATATGATACTACTGAAAATATTCAGAAGAGTAGTCGTCCACGTAAATTTAACGAGGCTACTTAACGATATAGTGACTTTCCAAGCGTTGCTTAGATGTGGCACAAGGCCGAAAGTATGGGGCACCCAGTGAGGATCGAACTCGCTACTAAGTCGTAATTGTTTTAGCGAGACAAGTTTGCTAACCATTACACCGCCTCGAGGTGCCTATACTGAACGCTGTATAGCCCGGAATGTGAAGAAACAACCATTTTTGACTCCAAGAGAAATTCAGAACGAATTCTGAAAAATGCCGAAATTGAAGTAAATATACAATTAAGAGATCACTGAATCGTACAGGCCTGTATTCTAGATCACCAAGAAAAACTCCACTATTAAAACGTAAACATGTGAAAGGCCTATTGAAATTTGTTAAAAATTATGAACTTTAAATCGAATGGATTCTGGAAGAAAGTTTTTTGGTCAGATGGGCCGAAAAGTGAGCTTTTCGGGAGAAACACGTGCACCCGAGTATAGAGGAAAAAGGAAGTGATGTAGAGGGCCGTGGCTGTTATGTTGTCGATTACGGTTTGTTGAGAGAAGTCAGACGTGGACGAAACGCCTGTATGGTTCAGATACTCCTGCTCGCCGGGCCCAACTACATAAAAAGGTTGGACTTTGATTAAGTCCAAAGAAGGAAAAGAAAGCAAACAACACAAGACCGATAATATATGTATACACAACAAATATATATTCATAACAAGTTACAATACAAGAAAACAGTACAAAGGACAAAGTGTGTGGGAATATTCCGTGTGTGCGAGCGTGTGTGTATTGTGCTTAGCGTGATTTCACGCTATTTCTTGTTAGGGACTACATTTTGAGGTTGATAGTTGAAATCCTCTAGGAAGAAAAGAAATTTACCTCGGTGCGTTAGTGCACAAGCCTGAAAAGTCAAAAGAGAGATCGAAGCGAAGGGTCATTGGCTATTTATAGCCAGGAAAGAGAGACCTCTGGTGAAAGGGTTACAAACTGAAGGAGGAGGTAACTCCGACAGTGAATACAACCCAGTAAACACCATCCCAACAATCAAATATGGTGGGTGGAAGTGCAATGATTTGGGGTTCTTCTTCGTATAAGAGAGGAGAAATAGAAGTCATAGAAGGAAGAATGAATGCAGCAAAATACAAGAAAGTCTTAACCTATCTATTAAGAAGTGCAACAGGGCTTGACCGAGATTTTGTATAAACCAACAGGACAACGATCCAAAGCACATTGCTAAAAGTTAAAACAACTCAACACTGATTCAATGAAAATGGAATTGATGTTCTGGAATGGTCTTGCCAATCACCAGATCTCGGTCCAATAGAAAATTTATGGAAAAAGTTGAGACTATGTATAAGAGATCAAAAAAAAATATCAAGGAACTGAAAGTCTGAAGAATGGATGAAACTGCTAAAATCTTCAAGCAAGAAGCTCGTTGAAAACTACAGAATACGATTAAAGGCAGTAAGGCAGGACATGCTACTAAATATTAACAAATAGTGTGAAATATTTTTACACACAGTCAAATTCGAAAATTGGCAATAAAAGTACATAAAAACAATGTTTTTTTTAATTTTCCTTTATATTTAAATTAAATATTCAGATTGAACAATTTTTTATTGTGAAATTTATAAAAAAAAAATTTAAAAAAATAAAAAGTGTTACATACTTTTGCTACCCACTGTATAGGTACCTCCCCCTTCCAAAGATTCGCTAAAAAAACGAGAATACATAATGAAAAAAAAACACCAAATTTAGTAAAGTTTTATTCTCAAAATCTTTGTCATTAAGAGGAATGACCAAGAGATTTTTTTGTATTAATTTTTTTTAAATTCTTTTTAGAACCGTCAATACTTTGGCTAAAAATCTTTTTTTTTTTTTTTTTTTTCAGACGTCAACGGTTAATCATAAATTAGGTTAAAATTGAGCGTCTTTTTTGCCTCGAAAACACATTTTACATCTGTTCCCGCCCAATCCGCCACTTAATTAATTTTATGAAATGTTGATAATTTTTATTAATGCTTATATATATATATATATATATATATATATATATATATATATATATATATATATATATATTATTATTATTATTATTATTATTTGTCAAAAAGGACACCCCGAATTACAGAAAATCTGTTCTGAATCGTAAAATAAACCCAAGACATTATTTATTTAGAAAATCCTTTAATTACGTTTATGAATAAAATATATTAAGGATACTATTCTTATAAAAACTGTTTCTTTTTATTCGATGAATAACTTAATTTTTACAAGATTTCTTCTTTTTTTCTTTTTTTTTTTTTATTATTCTCAAATTAGAATAATTTATAAACGGGGTGCGTGTATAAACATGCTGATTTTTGTAAACATGGGCGTCCATATGACATTATCAGAATTAGTGCAATAACTACAGTAAACCTGAAATTTATTGATAATTTTCTATCACTTCCTCAACAAGCGTCTTCGTAAGTATGACTATAAAGCCAGACTACCTAAAATTCAATAAAATATTAGAATGTTTAAAGATTACTGAATAGTTAAAACAAAAATTATAAAAAGCGTTTACGTTGTATTTATGTAATTTTATAATTATCGCCAACTTAGATAAATTTCCCAAACAGGAGGTTAGTAATAAGTATCAACACCATATAAAACACCCGACATTGTTAAAATAAAAACCGTTTTTCTGTGATATTTTAATCTAAAAGTAATATTTTCATTTTTTTTTTTTTTGGAAGCACGGTGGTGTAATGGATAGTGGCTCGAATTGAGGAATTGGAGAGCAGAGTTCGAATTCAGTCGAAGCCATATTAAGTTGCGTGCTAATACCTTTGAGGAAAGGTATAGTTCCTCTTCTTCGATAGCCATTGGTAAATAGCAGGACAGGCCGTGTTCTATAGCTTTGGATGGCAACTGGTCTATCGCAGAAAGAAATAGCAACATACTGCGGGGAAAAAAATCTACCTAGTCAGTCATGTATCGAAAGATACATGACCGCCTAAGCGTGTATCATATTTCAGAAAAGTATTTTTTTTTTTTTTTTTTTTTTTGCACGTTTCAGAAAAGTATATTTTTTTAATAAAGATAATTATGTTGACAGATTTATAAATATGGGCAATTTTACTGGTAATTAAAAACTCATTCCAATCAATCTAAAATACAGCAATGTATTTTACTTATTGGAAATATTAAATTATCTATTTTTCAATTAAAACTAAAAGCTTCAAGAAAGACTTTCCAAAGTTCATTTTATACCTTAAGTATCGCACACACATTATATAAAATAGACATGTGAATATTTACAGAAAAACACAGGGAAGCTATGTTTTTTAATGAAGCCGAGATGCCAGGTCAGGGTGCATAACATTACAGACCTTTCTTTGGATTTTGTCGAATCTTGAAATATATTAACAAGTAAAGTATTAACAGGAAAATTGTTTAGCAAGAAAAGGCTACTGAACTGTTACGCTATATCAGTCCTCCTATATGACAGTAAATGCTGGGCATATCTCATCAGATGAAGAGATATGAAACAAATGATGATACAGAAGGATGGTGAGAATATCATAGACTGAATATGGCGAGCACCGACGAACTTTAGAGAAAATGGAGACAAATTGACTCTTAGACTTAACATCAGTTGAAATTTCTAGAGCACATAAGGAAAGAAGGCTCCGAAAATTTGATACTCAAAGGATAAATTGAACGCAGTAGGTACTTAGAAAAAAAAACATACCTAGCGAACTTGAGTAAATGGATAGAACAAGGTTTAGGAAAGATAAACTTTATTAAGAGCTACAAAGGACAGGAAATTGTGGAGCCATGATCGCGAATGCCCTGAAGGGACACGGAACATAGATCTATAGTTAATTACGAAACCCTTTTTGCACAAGTTTTATTCCGTCAGTAATGCATGTATTAATTCCTTATCACAGATAATTCCTATCTTCTTTATATTCAAACGTATTCCTATAGTAAATCATACTTATTATAAAACCCAGGTTGTGTGTGTCTACGTTCATATATTGGATCGGATTTCCTACATTTTTCAACCGATTTCAACAAAACTTCACAGGACTACGTAAAACTACCTTGCGGTGGTTCTGACAGCGCCAAAAATTGGAAAAACAATTATTTTTTGCACAAAATCAATTTGAAAACACGATTAAGAGGCATCGCGAAAATGAAAGGGGAATAACTCATATCGAGTTTTACTTATTATAAAAACCCAGGTTGTTTGTGTGTGTGTGTTCGTTTATATATGGGATCGGATTTCCTACATTTTTCTACCGATTTCAACAAAACTTCACTTTTTTTTTTTTTTTTTTTTTTTTGGCAGGTAGTGTTTCTTATTGTCTTGCACTTTTTTTTTTTTTTTTACATTCAGAATGCTTTAAAAATTCCATTTACAAGACAATTGTTTATAATAAAATTCTATTCAATCGGTAGACTCATAACGATTGAAAACAATGTTTTTGTTTGGGTTTGACCAATTCGTAAAAAAAAAACAAAAAAACTAATTAAGACATGTGTGTCCGTCAACCTTAAACAATAATCTTTGTCAATTTTATTTTGCAGTCTTTATGATGGTCAATACTGGATCTATCTCCTACTGTTACATCCCCGGGCAACGCTGGGCTCTACTGCTAGTTTGTTAATAACTTTATTTAGTTAGAAATTACTGCATGAGATTGCCTTCTTGATCATCAGTACATTTACATTCCTCTTGTATGTACCATATCTCTTCAGGACATAGGCAATCATGGTCCTCCACATCTTTCTGTCCCTTGTAGCTCATAAGTTTTCTTTTGGCTATTTCTCCCAAACCCCATTCTACCATACAATTACTCGACCCCATCAAGTACTTTACGCGCTGGTTTTCCTCTGTCCCTCAATCTGTCCTGTGCGTATCAGATTTTACAAACCTTTTTTCCCCATTACGAGTCCGAGAAATTTCAAGCGCCTCTTCCTGATAAGTATAAATTTCCTACGTTTCCATTTTTCGCTAAAACATTATCGTTGCTCATGTTCGGTCCATGGTATCTTCAGCATCTTTCTGCAGAACGACATTTGTGTTGTTTCAAGTCCCCTTATCTTTTGAGGAGATTGTCCAGCATTTGCTGCCATATAGGACAGATTCGTAAAATAATTTGTGTGGGTTTTTTTTTTTTGGTTTTTTTTTTGGTTTTTTGTTTTTTTGAGAGACATGAGAGCATGTATAGTTTTAAATGTTCAAGAATATACAAAGAAATATTAATTGATTTTCCGAACCGCGTCGAAAAAAATAAAGCGTGACTATTTGTAGAATACTTTCTCCAGTACTCGGATGTGTAATGACTCAATACAAAACAGAAGCCAGTAGAGGGTCAGTGGCGGTAATTGAAGGACAGTATCCTCACAGACGAAGAGGAGACTTGAAGTAATAGATGTGGGTCTACAGAAGGATGCTGAGAATACTACGGAAAGCCTGTGAGCAATGAAGAAATTTTAAGTAAAATGGAAACAAAGGACACTTGAGTGCCAAATTCTCCAAGCTCTCTTTCCTCATGTGTCCTAGAAATTTCAACTGTCTATTTGAGATCTTAAAATCAGAAAGACTTTTTAAATTTCTAAAACTCGTATTGAGGGCTTGGATAATTTGGTGCTCCTAGGACATACTGAAGACAAAAAACGGCGAGTAACCTACTTTAACAAGCTTGTGTAGGTGGATTGCAAAACAAGGAGAATGGATAGTAAAAAAATAAAATAAAATGAACATTAAGAGCAACAAATAATAGGAAGTTGTGGAAAGCCATGACCACCCACGTCCTGAAAAGACAACTTAAAAGAATATGTACAACGCAAAGGTATTGTTAATGTCTTTACTAGAGAAGAGCATGTTTGTGGCAAACGATTTTACTGTAGAAATGCATTGAAAAAGGAGTATTTTGTCAATGGTCAGAAAATAATGCAAATTTACTAACAGAACTATTAAGAAATATTGAGAATCAAATAAAGGAAATGTTTGTGGCCAGAAACACTAGAGGTTTCTCTAGTTTCTTGTTTAGGACTCGATTTCCGGTTCCTTCTAAAAATCTTCAACTCTGAAATCCCATTTTCCTCGATAGGAGCAGATAAGTTTTCCTATCGCCCGGTTCACACTCCTCTCCGGTCTCTTGAACATGGGTTTACGATTTGATTTCAGCTTCCTAAAGTTTTCTCATTCTCTTTAAATCCTAGTAGCCCTTTGTGTCTTAGTCGCATTATCACATTACTTGGAGTGAATTGATTAAAAGAATGAATGCAAGTGTTCCTGTCAGATAAAATAATGCTATTATACTTATCATGAATAATCTCCTTTACGAAGCAATTTTTTTTTCTTGAAAATATTTCGCTTACTTTCAATGCATACTTTTATTTTGCTATATATTCATATACTTGGAGATAATTTCAATGGCTGTCAAATTGAATGTGAAAAATCCTTTTTCTATATTAAATTTCTTGTTTATTTCTTAATATCCTGCTGTCTCTGTGGGATATCTCAAGCAGCATAACAATCGTTAAAATTGTTTGCATAACATTTATAGACAAGTTTCAGTAGTCGTATATCTACCGCACCCATTTGAAAGGTGTCGGTGAGATATATATATATATATCTCCAAGTATAGGTTTGGTGTATACGGAATAAATTCCAATAACCAAAAATACTATTCTTAAGAGTGCTCATTACAGAGTAGAGCAAATAAAATTTATTTGAAAATTATAACATAAATGTGTTATAAAATCACTACAAAAATAGCCATTTTGTTTCAACATTTCTGGTGTCTTATCAAGTGATGGTGTTAAATGTAGAATAGATTTAAAAGGTTCAAATCGACCAAACACAGGCCGATAAGGGAATTGCTGTTACATAAGCTGCAATGACCAATCAAAATACAAGTATATGAGAATTCAAAAAACTTGACAACGAACCTTAATTATAATTATTAATGCCTTAATGTTAGTGTTGGACTAAAATAGAAATCATTCTAATTAACTAATATTAAATTTTACTATAAAATTGAAAATTAAAAATTACCAATTTTAAATTTAATCTGTATTAAGTTTAAAATATTATAAAATTATTTAAAGAAACTAGGGAAAAAAATGCATATTTTATTTTGTTTTAGTTGAAAAGCCATAAACTCGGAATAAACGTTGATCTAATGGGGATGTAAAGCTTCGTTACATCTTAGATACATTTGAAGTGGTGATATGGGCAGGGAAGGATGGAATCTTGCAAAAGACATACACATTCAGATTATAATACACAAACACGTAGACATATTTAGATATATAAACACGCAAAAACACAAACGAAACAGGAAATAGATGTCCACGACCCTAAAAAAGGAGACAACATACATACAATGAAAGGCATCTATAAGCGATCATACACACATACATTAATAAAGAAACACACATATACACACCTACAAATATTCAAATTTGAAAGTGTTGGTAAACGAATTCAAACAGACTATTAAAATATGATTTACATGGGCAAAGATATATAGATAAAAAAATAGATAAAATTTAAGAGGGATAGAATAGAAAAACAAATTCGTCAATGAACAACGCAAAGGAAAAAAGACAATAAAATATGTAGAAATGGATAGAAAAAAAATAAATATATACGCACACACACACACACACACACACACACTCACTCCAAATTCAAATGTCCAGGTAAAAGTAACACTTAAAATAAAACCAACTAATATATAAAAAAGAAAGCACATAAACAAATATATATGCAACGCATGAGTACACACGAGTTATTTTCCAAGCGTAGCTTAGATGTGGCACAAGGCCGAAAGTATGGGGCATCTAGTGAGGATCGAACTCACTTTTCAGTTGTAACTGATCTAGCGAGACAAGTTTGATAACCATTACACTATATATATATATATATATATATATATATATATATATATATATATTTTCCTGTAACTCTTATGGACTGTCTCCTTGTTTAAGCTGGTGAATGCTGCCATCATTCTTAACTTCAGTCCATATTTGTTGGTCTCTCGCTCAACTGCGCCCCGCACGTAATGATGAAGAGGTTGCTGTCGAAGGAGTTAGGTAGCAAAAATTGTCTGACAGCCATGACTGGTTTCTCCTTGTGTGGCATGACGCAGTCCTGTTGCCAGACATGGGACTTTCCAGCAGCCACCCTCTTGACCTTGGGTAGCACTACCTCTTCAAGGCACTTGACGTAAGCCTCAGTGTTGAGTCTGAGGACCTCACCAACAAATTCGGGAGTTCTTATCAAAACAATCAGTGAATTTTCTAACACTTTTCGAATCTTCTGTATTGTCCTCAGATTTGACAGCCAAACACTCTGAAATGTTCGCATTGGAGATTGACACGAATGTCAAACGGTACAGCATGCCGTTTCCAAAATTCTGGCGGAGTGAATTGCGTTATGATGTTCTTTGTCTCAGACAGTTCCCAACTGACCGTACTATCCTGGGCAGTCGAAAAAAAAAAAAGAACGCACATACACGAAATTAAAAAATATAAAATGGCGGCAATTTACCCATCGCACCCTATATATATATATATATATATATATATATAATGTGTGTGAGAGAGAAAGAAAATAAGTTTAGAAACGCACCTAATGTTTTTATATATTCATATGTAATATTTATAATAATTGTTGACGGATATTAAAATCGTTTTACTTACATGTGGGTTTTCAGAAAAAATCGTTTTACTTTTAAAGGGACTATTTATATATTCTGGTCATTGGTGCATTATGGGTAGCAAGGTCAGGTATCCGTAATATACCCCTGACCTGCATATATACAGAATATCTTACATATTTATAAATCTCTCATTCGTCCTTGTGTTGAATATTGCTGCCACAAAATCCAAAAAATCGGCAATGTTATCGGTCCTGATCTGGCATCTCTGCTTCAGTCACTTTCTCCACTGCCATAATGTAGCTTCCCTTTGCCTTTTCTATAAATACTTTCATGGTTTTATGACTTTAAGCGCAATATTAGATTGGAGGAAAAGTCTCATTAATTTCCAGTGGAAACGGTTAAGATTTAACCGTAAGTTCTATGCTAACTGTTTCTTTTCTTGTATTTCTCGTAGAACTCTCTTCTAGCTTCTTGTTTCCCCAGTCAACTTTGATCTTCAAAAATTTAAATGCAATGTCAACCATTATCTTTTGTCTTAAGTGTTATTCTTTTGTTCTCTTTCCTTAATAGCTTTTCTCATTTTCCCACATTCAGCAACCTCTCGCGTCCTCGGGAACTTATTACCTTGCTTGGGGTGGAGTGATTTAAAAGAAAAAAAAAAGTCGAAAAATTGCCTGAAGATTGCATTCAAGCATGCATAAAAATAGGTAAAAAAGATGTGAACATCACCGAAGATATGCAAACAGGGATATATATTATCGTTTTCTCTTGTGCACACCTTCACACGGACATATCTTTGCTATATACAAGGTGCGATAGGTAAATTGTTGCCATTTTATATTAATTTCGCGTATGTGCGTTTTTTTGTTGTCGGCTGCACAGGATAGTAGTCAGTTGGGCACCGTCTGTGAGAGAGCACCATGATGCAATTCTGCCAGAAATTTGGAAATGTCATGCTGTACTGTTTGGGATTCGCACTGGAAGCTCCATTATGAACATTTCAGTGTTTGGCTGTCAATCTGAAGATGCAGAGGATTCAAAAAGAGTTAGATGAGTCTAATGGTGATTATGATTGTACAGCAGCTCCGAAAATCATATTTAAACGTGATCATATTTAAACGGAACGCTGATCTTATATAAAAATTTCAGTTATCTGTTTGGATTAGTTGTGCTCTTATGTCCATCGTCTTTTTCATGTTGAGTTTTATATGTTCTAATGTTAATTATGTTTTATGAATATGTCCTGATGATGGTCTAAAATAGACCGAAACGTCCGAGGTTGACTTTATATTAACATTAATACAGCATAATTGCATATTAAGATTTTTGTTTGTTTGTTTGTTTTTTTTTTCCCTGTATATTTTTCTTCATACTGTCGGATCTATATCCATATATTTGCTTATATATATATATATATATATATATATATATATATATATATGGTTAGCGGCTCGGATTAAGGAATCGAAGAGCCGAGTTCGAATTCCAGTCGAATCCATTACATTCACTTACGTGCTTGGGAAAGAGATGAATTCTCTTTTCACCTCGGTTATGGGTAAATAGCCTTGCATGCCAACTGGTCTAGGAGAAGGACAACTCTAATTTCAAAACCTGTGTAGGGTCGTTTGGGACACGTAGCGCACCAGGTCTCTAATCGGCCATTCAAAAAGTGTGGTTGGTTCTGCACAAAACATTCACCACTATAATCAAATCCTATGTGCTGGTTTTCTGGCTGTCGGTTCCCAGGAACTGAGTGGCCTGACCCTCAAACGTCATAAAAAAAATCCCTGATCAACGACAGGAGTCATATATATATATATATATATATATATATATATATATATATATATATATATATATATATATATATACACACACACACTTTGACGTGCTCTCTCACACTCAGTAATAATAGTCGAATCATTTTGTGTATTTAAAAACAAGCTTTGAAATAAAACTTTTTCATATACCCTAATAAACGAGTAGAATAAAACAGTTACCCGCGTACTAACATAAAACTCTTGTTAAACTCCATATACACCCATGACACATTAAAAAGGCTACTTTCGTTAAAATCTACTTTGAAAATCTAATCTGTATGTTCGACATTGAATATTGTTGATAATGCTTAAACTAACATAATCATAGTTAAATGCTTTCATATTAGGCAGTAACTCGAGTACTTGTATTTGACCTTCGAACGAAGTGTACAAGATCTTTAGTACATTAAACAAAATAAGTAAAAAAAACAAAAAAAAGTTAATAGTAATATGAGTAGTATCGTTAGGGTTGGACAATGTAGTCAATTTATAGCTACTTGCCTTAAGTGACGTTAAACAATCTTAGAAGTCCTGATTCCTAGATTATTCATTCAAAGCGTTTCCCTTTTGACTGGTTATTTGTCGATAAGTAATTTCTTTTTTTTCTTTTTTTTTTTTTTAAATAGTCAATTCAAGAAAGGTTTCAATCGATTTTATGTCTGAACAACTTTTGCATTTTTTTTTTTTTTTTTTTTTTTCGTCTTTTTGTTTAATTTTAACTGAACTATTTCAGCTCTTGTCTCAAAAACAGCAGAAAAAGGTAGTCCTGTATATATTAACAGGAGAAGCCCATTTGTTGCCACTAGGAACACGTGCGAATCCCTTTCGTAACGCGTGAAGGTTACTTCTCAACACCCAGGATGTGTTGATATCTCTAACCTGATATGCGCTGCCTCTTTCAAATTTCTGTTCCCTTTTAATTATGTAAGACTTCTCATTACGTATATGATCTGTCACACAAGATTCTTGTACCTTCTCTCTATGGCCTATTAGAAAAAGCCTGTTGCGCCCTTTTCTCTTTTTCACGGGTTTATTTGGCGTTTTATTTCTTTATTAGCCGCTAATAAAGAACGAATGAAAAATAACAGGTCTTCGACAGCAGCAGCAACTGTAACAAAAATCTTCGGTTTGTGTAATGAAGCATAGCGAGCAGCAGTGGCACTCATCAGCAGACAGATGAGGTTTAAGGCTCAAAGTTCTCCACGCATTTGTCCCACGAGACAAATAACTTAGTGGATTTAAACGTTAGTGACACAGTAATTCTTTGTACTTGGATTCTATTCGAACAATCACTGAGCCGTACTAAATGAACTATGGCGAGATATAGACATGGGCAGTGGAATGAGAAAAATGTACCCCCCCCCGTAGATTATTATCGGGATCGACCTACACATGAAGGCCGAAAGGTTGTAATAGTAATAACAAAGATGCAGACAATAGTCTGCATGTAAACAACTCGTCAGAGAAACAGAAGAAAGCAGCGTGTAGCCTACATACCGAACTAGTGTAAAAAGATGACAGAACAGGAGTTGTGAGGAGTAGAGAAAAGGCAAATATTACTAAGCTAGAAAGGATAGGGAGTTGTGGTGAACCATGATCGACCACGTCCTGTAGAGAAATGACACCTAAATCTACGTCCAGTCTAGCGTCCACTGCCAGCTTTCATCTAGAAATTCTTTCCCTTCATCCTCAGAAACAGCCAATGTGGTGTAATCATTAAAAATTCTGGTTGGATGAAAAAATAGGTGATCCGGGTTAGAAAAAAAATCTGGTTGGATGAAGAAATAGGTGATCCGGGTTCGAATTCCAGCCGTTCTTTATATCCACGTAGGTGCAAATACCATTGCCATATCTGGGCTGGAGCTGTAAAGTCCTCATTTTGTAGTCGTGATACTTAAAACTTTTACGCAGCTTTGTGGGTGATGAATTATTTTTCCACTCCGCGACCCCTTTTCCCACAGGCCAAACGTCGCTAGCCTTTCGCAACTCTGTTGCTATTTTCATGACAAATGTCAAGAGTTGCTTGAACAGAACCATCTATACTATGCCCACGAGGTCGAATCCTCCTCTTTCGCTTCATATTCAGTTGGCAAGAAGTTTCACGCAGACAGCTACTTCCCTACCACCAAAACTGTTACTTTGTGGGATAGACTTCCTAGATCTCTCATTCAGTAACTATCTATTTTGAGGGATTCTCGAGCCTTGTATTGGTTGAACGACAGTATATAAAAATATCAACTATAATAGGAATTTTAAATATCCCAGACTTTGTAAATTCTCTCTCTCTCTCTCGTTTCTTTCTCTCTCTCTCTCTCGTTTCTTTCTCTCTCTCTCTCTCGTTTCTTTCTCTCTCTCTCTCTCGTTTCTTTCTCTCTCTCTCTCTCGTTTCTTTCTCTCTCTCTCTCTCTTTCTTTCTTTCTCTCTCTCTTTTCTTTTTTCTCTTTCTCTCTTCTTTCTTTCTCTCTCTCTCTCTTTCTCTCTCTCTTTTCTTTCTTTCTCTCTCATTTCTTTCTCTCTCTTCTTTCTTTTTTCTTTCTCTCTCTCTCTTTTCTTTCTCTTTTCTTTCTTTCTTTTCTTTTTCTTCTCTCTTTCTTTCTTTCTCTCTTTCTTTTCTTTTTCTTTCTTTCTTTCTCTTTCTTTCTTTCTCTCTCTTTCTTTTCTTTCTCTTTTCTTTCTTTCTCTTTTCTTTTCTTCTTTCTCTTTCTTTCTTCTCTTTTTTTCTTCCTCTCTTTCTTTTCTTCTTTCTTTCTTTTTTTCTTTCTTTTCTTTCTTTTCTTTTCTTTTTTTTTCTTTTCTTTTCTTTTTTTCTTTCTCTTTTTTCTTTCTTTTTCTTTTTTCTTTTCTTTCTTCTTTCTTTTCTTTCTCTTTTTCTTCCTCTTTCTTTTCTTCCTTTTTTTCTTTTTTTTTTTTTCTTCCTCTTTTTTTCTTCTTTCTTTTTTCTTTTCTTTTTTCTTCCTTTCTTTCTTTTCTTTCTTTCTTCTTTTTTTCTTCTCTCTTTTTTTTCTTTTTTTTATTCTCTTTTCTTTTCTTTCTCTCTTTCTCTTTCTTTTCTTCACTCTCTTTCTTTTCTTCACTCTCTTTCTTTTCTTCACTCTCTTTCTTTTCTTCACTCTCTTTCTTTTCTTCACTCTCTTTCTTTTCTTCACTCTCTTTCTTTTCTTCACTCTCTTTCTTTTCTTCACTCTCTTTCTTTTCTTCCTCTCTTTCTTTCTTTCTTCTTTCTTTTTTCACTTTTTTCTTCACTCTCTTTCTTTTCTTTTTCTTTCTTTCTTTTTCTTTTTCTTCTCTCTTTCTTTTCTTCACTCTCTTTCTTTTCTTCACTCTCTTTCTTTTCTTCACTCTCTTTCTTTTCTTCACTCTCTGACACTTTTTACACGTTTCATTCTTCTTTCATTTGTATTCTTTGTCCTTTTCTCGGTATGTTCACACAAATATCTGTGTATTTGTGGTTTTCGGTCAACGACCCATGGGTAGCTTAAAGGAGGGTGAGAAAGTCAAGCCTGAGAGACGATTATTTGAGACGAACAATCAACAAGTGAAGAAAGCACATTGGAATCTTTTTAATTGAAAAATAAATAAAATCGTCCATTGCAAGAATGCAAAGTTACTTTGACAAAGAGTCACTGCCTAAATTGAACATTACAGACCACAGATGTTTAGGAACGTATACATACAATGACTGCCTATATCCGGGTACATAACTTGAATGTATGCAAACGCCTATATTCATAATATATACTAGCAAAGGTGCATGACGTTGCTCGTGGTCTTAATCATAGCGCCACTTGTTAGAAGTGGCAGTTTAAAGATAAACCCTAAAAAAAAAAATTGAATAGTAGTAGCCCTAAAAAGAGTATGACAGCGTTCTTTGAGAGTTTAACAATCAAATTATGGTAGCCTTAAACAAAAGGCTGGAATACGTTCCTTGAGAGTGTTACAGTTTAGAAGTGATAGTATACCGGAGTCATGGTAACGACTTCTCGTGAAATGGACGCGGAATCTAATGCCGACAAAAGAGAAAGAGAAACAGTCAGTAAGAGTTAAACAAAAGGAAAAATATATAAAGTGCATCACTCACCTAAATTATGCGTGGAAACAAGCAAACCGGATGGACTGAAGTGTTACAGAATTTTATGACTACAAATGGACAAGTAAATAGCCTACAACACCTATCTGTAGACAACATTTTTTAGTTTTTCCATTTGCTTCCCACCTTAGAAGAACCAACATATATCTGTCCATGGGAGAATCATGGCTCGCGCTCTGGAGAGCGTTTGTCCTTGAGATTTGTTGATTGATATCGCGATATCTTAGTGAAAATTGAAGTCTGTGCAGAACAGTGGCCTAAATAACATGTGGCAGCAGTTTCTTAAGCACAATGCGGGTTCCGTTGCAGAACCTTGGCGGTTCCAGGTTCCTCAGCAACATTACGGTTCCGATTTTGAGGCGCAAAGCATGGGGGAGGTAGTCCGGAGGAGTTCAGAGTTTAGAAACTCTACTGGTTCGTGAATCATCTCTTGTGTATCACCAATGGTGTCAATTGACTTGTAAGTCTGAAAGCTTCTTGGTAGGCATTTCAGGAGTTCTTCATTGATTTTAGCAACACTAGTGTTTTTTAGGAGACAATATTGCTCTTTTGCACAACCAACTGAGGTTTCCAAAATTGTTAGCCTGATCTGTAAAGACAGCAGCTTTGAGATCGTGAACATTATTTAGAACGGAGCATATTTGTGAAACAGATCTCTCCAGCTTCATCCGATGGCACGTTGCCGTCACCGATTTCTAGAAGGTCTTTTGAAAATTGCGTTGATATTTGGTCCTCGAACAGTTCATCTCTCAAGTCAAAATTTTAACCTGTTGCCACAGAGACGATGACTTAATGCATGCTTTCACAGTATCCGCCCTTGTGCTTTGCGAAACAACGGGGAGAGTTTACCTGAAAACACCTGATAGGACAGGTACTCCCCCCCACCCCGCTTGGATGTTGACAATCCCTTATGACTCGCAAAGTCCTATCAAGGGCTTCGAGAGCTCCTTTGTGGGCCATCGTGCACTCATCCCACACAATGAGCTCACACCTTTTCAGGACGTCAGCTTTATCAGAACCCTCGTTGATGTTGCAAGTCGCTGAATCAAACGATGCCAAATTAATTGGCATCTTGAAGGTGGAGTGCGCTGTTCTACCACCGGGCAGAAAGGTTGCAGCAATTCTGGAGGATGCCACAGCCAAGGCGATCCCCGTTCTTTTGCCGTACTTTTGCGAGGAGTGGTTGTCCCTCCAGGTGCATCCAAGAAGAACAAACCACCTTTCCGAAGGCGAACAGTCGAAAATGATATTGTAAGACAACAACTGGTCCTTAAACAACTTTGGCTCGTTTTCGCTGACATACCGTTCAAGAGCTTCGACATCGTAGGAAGTTTCCTGAATTATGCCTGCCGAAAGAGTATTTGAACTCATTCGGCGAAACTGGGGTAGGCCGCAATGAATTTCCGCCCATAGAAACAATCCTATCTTCGATGTCAATAAGCGCCCTGTTTATAAATTCGTCACTGAATCCTGCGTTAAAGCTACAAAGCATTAATTGTCAATGATCTTTGAAGTCTTCAAAAAGGTCCTCTTTGTATTTCTCCCATAAAGATACAGGATCGCTGAGCTCACATGTGTGCAATAACAAGCGCTATCGGAAACTTTTGTTGTTCGCATTGCAGCAGCTTCCAAGAGAGTTTCCTCCCACTAAGCACCATCTTCCAGTACACCGTGTTTAAAGCGGGTCTCATGATATATTCTGAAAACGTATCCATTAAGCCTTTTTTAAGTCGTCAAAACACATTGGACCTCTTAACTCATGTAATAGAAACTGAAGGTAAAACCACTCCTTTTGGCTGGGGTGGATTTTATATACTCTGCCGAGGCAATGGTCAAACTTGATGCCATCAACAGTTTCTCTTACCTTTCTTCATGTCCATCTGTTGTCTTTCCAAGTGTAGTATGATTGTACTTAAGGGTATTGAGGGATTTGAACCAATGAAATTTTGTCAAAGAATTGACTGGATAATTAGTAGTGTTCATGCGAACAGATCAAAGGTCATGTTCGCAGTTCACCCCCTTATTGTCAGGTTATGTGCATAGAGAGGGTAAATGAGTAAACACTAAGGACCTGGTATAGGCAGACCTTCACACGAATTAAGGGGGTGAAAGGCTGCATTATTAATGTTTACGCGCACAGGTCAAAGCTTGTGCTTGCAGTCATCCCCCTGTCAGACAATGCGCAAAAGGTTTTAAGGAATATGGTAGTGAAAAGCGGGGCATTATGATCGTAGGCGTAAACAATAAGGGCGCGGTTAAAGTAGTTTACTCCAAATAAGACGCTGAAAGGGGGTGGGGGCGCATTAATAGCGTTCACGACCATGTGTCAAAGATCATGCTTGCAGTTCACCGTATGTTATCACACCATGAAAGGAGTAAAATTTAATCAATTTAATTAAATATCAGTTTACTCCATTTAAGCGAGTTAACTTGATACAAAATTAGTTCGAAACATTCGTTGAAGCATAAGTAATGTTTGTGCAAAATTTTGAACGAATCTGCTGGAAACTGCTGAAGTTAATAGCAAAAAAAGAATTTCACAGTTATTAGCAGATTTTTCGCGATTAACGCAAATAACCTTAAATTCAATCAAAACAATTGTCATAAGTAATAATAGTGTCAAATTTTGAGAAGATTGTTTGAAATGTCAAGAAGTTATGGGCAAAAAACTGGTTTTCTAAACAGTTTTTCGTTATACGCGGGGATCCGGAAAAAAAAAACGTTGGTCTTTACCACCATTGGAGCATAAGCTGTAAGTGTGTCAAGTTTGAACGAAATAGGTTAAAAAGTGTGGAAATGGATAACGAACAAGCATACATAGGCATCTTCTGTTATATATATATATATATATCTTAATACTTTGCTTAGCTTTTGGAACGCATTTTTGGCTATCCCAATGCGCCTTCGTGTTTCAATATCAATTTCTGTCCTCTGTTAAAACACTTTCCAGATATTTACATTTTTGTACTTGTTTGATATTGGTATCTCCGATTTGTAATTAGCATTTTGGGGTCCTTCTTATTGCAGGTATTTTTACCTCCCTTAAGATTCTCATATGACATATGGGAAGTATTTTTTTCTTTATAAAAATTTTGAAAAATGGATCTATTTGAGTCTTCCGTTATCTCGTCACTGTCGTGTATCACATTTATTTAGTAATCTTGTCTTTCGAAATCTTGATAGAATAGCATGACTACAGCCAGAGCGGTGATGATACGGCATCACTGGACAAAAGGGCTTCTTAGAACTGATGTCAACGCCCACAAGCAGGGAGTTCAAATACCAGGAGCAGCAAAATACCGCCCACATGATAACATTAGCTAGACGAAGATACCATTGCCATTAATGTCATACAATTATGTGTAAGATATTTCTGCCTCTCTCATATATATATATATATATATATATATTTTTTTTTTTTTTTTTTTTTTTTTTTTTTTTTTAAGCATTACGCTCCGAGCAAGGCAGGAAGCCACTAGGGTGCAGAAGATTTGGAGCGAGAGCAGATAGGAGTGATAGAAGAAAGGATGAGGAGAAGGATAGTGGATAGATCAAGGTAACTGGAGATGTCGATTGACATTACATTTGAATAGTTAGAGATTATAGTTATCAGGAAAACAGTAATAGGAAAGGGTGTTCCACAGGCGAGAGGTGTGAGATATGAAGCTATTGGAATAGAAGAGACGGCTACATTTAAGTTTCTACAGTGAAAGGGTGAGAGCGTGATGCCAGCCTCGTAGGGCGCTTGAATTCACGAAGTCTGGGAACCAGCTAAAGCAGCTCATCAGAGCCAATTATATTACATATCCGCCTCCGGATATTATGAAATGGAAAAAGTCCGGGAATTATTTTAAGACATTTTTATGTTTATACTTTCTTTTTAAAGATACAAATGCTCTGTTTATAATAAACAGTATTAAATATTTACCGGCCTGAATGTGAAAATTTCTCGGACATTCAGGCCGGTAAATGTTATTAATACTGTTTATTATAAAAAAGCATTTACTTAAATATTTGTATGTATAAACATAAAATGTCTTATATATATATATATATATATATATATATATATATATATATATATATATATATGAGAGAGAGAGAGCGTATGGATAGGAATCCGACAAAATGATAGATTAAGATAGGTTAAAAGAACAAGTAGGAAACAGATCTAACATGTTTTACTTCATTAAATCTTCGTCAAAGATCAAGATATAAATGATGATCTTCATCACATATATATAATCTATATGCAAAAATGTCGATATATATATATATATATATATATATAAATGTGTGGTGTCTGGTCATCATTTTACAAAGATGAGATGCAGCATGAAGCCATTTTCTGCTTATGAACCCTCGCAAGTGTGCGGGAATAAATCCAAAACTTCGTCATTTTTCAGTCGCAAATCATGCATCTTAGCGCAATATGATCGAGCTGCTTTGTAAATGAATATCCCGGAACACTTATGTTCACCCAATACAATTCCCAAGAGTCACTCAAGTTAGAGAATGAGGTGCGTGATATGAACGTAAGGCAGATTAGGAAGTGAAGACAGATATGGCGGATAGATAAGATTTGTTCCAAGACTTGCAGAGATTAAGACAACAGTTCGAGGAAGTATCCACACGAGAATATACCCCATAAAGTAGTGGTTCTTGGACATAAGCTTTCTGAGCAGAAAACCATTCTTACCAATGAAATACGAAGGAACTAATGATGATTCAACTCTGGAAGAAGCAAGACGGGTCTGAGCTGTAAAGTTCTGAACTGGTGACACTAAAGAATGGAGTTTCATCTGAAACATTTTCCATGGAAATAGCGATAGGCTTACGACGTTGTGTATATAGGAAAGGGGTTGTCGGGAGGAAATAATCCATCACCCACAAAGCAGCGTAAATCGATTTTGAACTTTGCCAAACGAGGACTGTCGTATCTCGTCCGAGGACGGGAACAAGTCTGACAGAAAAACAAATCCGTGAAGGATTGACCAAATAGGAATTAAATGTGGGTCTTGGTTATAACCTTCACTTTCAAATTTCTCCATGGTCGATTTGTCAGTAAGATGATTTTGTTACCAATGACCCCATAGTGCAGTACCGTTTGAAAGTGACTGAAGTCATTATCACATTTTGACCCAGGCTTGTTGAAACTGTTGATCTCGCCAGATAATGCGTTCTCTCCTAGAGACTATAACTACGATCCGATCAGCATAGTTCCAGTGCAAAGTACAGGTGGGCGCTATACATGCTGAACAAACACAAATATATTTGAGTAGAAACAGGAATTGGGTAGCCGCTATGGCAGACCTGTGACCTCGGAAGCTACTTGCCGGCCAGTGTGTATATGTACGCATTAATGCGCGCATAGGCTACGTATATGGACTGTAGACGTAGATTGACACAGGGCAATAATGAGAAATGCGAATATCGTCTACTTAGCACAGGTTACTCGTGCTAATTGCAAACTTGCTATCCGCTCATCTACCATGGATGTTTGTAAATCAACACATACATTAGGCTGAAATACACAACTAAATAAATAGGAATGAGTTCTTTCATTTTCACACACGCATATATATATATATATATATATATATATATATATATATATAAGCGCGAATTTGTAAACAGTGACTGCTACTGCTGATGCAAAGCTCTTCTATGAATTGAGCACTCTGAGTCACTAGCGTGTTTTATTCAAAAATGAATACGTAAAAATTCACCTTCCTCTCTGCTGGGAGCTGATGGCTTAGGGGGAAATTTCCCACTGATGCCAAGCCATCAGTTGAGTTTCGATCCTGGCTTGAGGCAATCAGTCTAAATACACTGATGGGCTGTGATACAGGGAAACAGTCTGTTTTTGGATAACATTAATGCTTTTAATTTAATTATATAATTAAATTTGAAGTTTTTAGCTTCGGTTTTTGAAACATGTTAATTCCAGTGTAGCGAAAGAACCATATTTAAATCAGTTAATTTATAATATTTATGTTCCGTAAATTTCCATTGAGCACTGTTTTGTAAAAATATCAATAACACCTTATTATATATCTTATTGTTTCTTTTTTTTTTTTTTTTTTAAATATATATATATATAGATAGAGAGAGAGAGACGAGTGTAAAACTATACTTAGTTTTAGCCGACACTTTTTGTCATCGACTGAGTATAGTTTTCCTCTTTTTATTCATTTTGTCTCTTCTACAGATATACTCCACCTTAGAATATTCTCTCACACACACACACACACACACACACACACACACACACACACACACACACACACGTGTGTGCGCGCGCGCATGAATGGAGAGATCTCTAACACACATTAGTTCAGCACTGCCGTTTTAACAGTAAAACCTTTAGACTCACACGCTATTAGTCTAAGGCCGGGTAGTTATTTTGAAAGTTGTCACCTGAGCAGATTGTTAGGTGGGGTTTGGGGGTTTCGCTGGAGTTTAACGGTACTGATTAAAGACTGAAAACTGCCGACCTTCGAATTTTAGTGACATTCGTCTTTTGCCCACCCTCTTCTCCTTCGGGTAAAACATTTACTTATTTGGGTTTTTAGTTTATTTATTTTATCGTCATGGGCGATTACCTTACCGGAAAGCGAACAAAAGACTGCTTTCTTGAGTAAATTTGTCTTTTATCGTAATTTTCATTTGCTCCTTTTTTTTTTTTTTACTCTGCTTCTCTCGTGTATTAGATAACTAGGTAGGTAGACAAATAACGCAACTAGTTGAGAATATTTGTATAAATATTTTGGCTATGTGCTAAAGTCTCCAGCGCTACTTTTGTCGAAACTAGTTTGAAAACAAGTTTTGAAACTGCCTGCGTCTCTCGCTTCGTGCGCATGTACAGACGTTGCAACGTCAACAATGCTCCGACTGATGAAATATTAACGGATAAAAAAAAAAAAAAAAAACTTTCAAGTTTGTCATATTTTTCTAAATACTGTTTGTTGATATATAAAACTATACAAAATTACATACCGTTATATCAATACACAGTTGAAAATCATTTTTCTTTTGCACATACCTGCATTTAGACACTATATTCTACCACTTCGTCCTCAACCTCCAGCGTCTTCCTCTTTGGGTTGAGGTGTCCACTCGGTCCGAACCGAACTTAGGGATAACTGGCCGTACGCTCCCTGAGTACCCGTAGATTATTTCGACCGGTCAACTGGTCAAGTCCTGCTCATTGCCCACGCTGTGTTAGTTTTTAGATCCAGTAAGCGGGGTGTTGTCCATACGTTCACCGTCGACTGGGGATGTGGACACGGCTGTGAGAGTTGGCGCTAGGAAGTTTTAGAATGTGGCAAAATAAAACAAGAAATAATATCTGCAGAAGCCAGACAACAATGGGGGAAATATTGACGTCTTTTATATAAGATAACATCAGAACAGAGGTTACAGGGAGAATAAAAACATTTAACATAAATGAAAAAAGAAAAAGACAAAATGCATCCAGCGAATTCCCAACATAGGGGGTTTGTGTGTGATAAACGCGTATTGAATCGCCTGGGGTAGGTTTATGACTAATAGTCCAGTCTCATACAGACTTCTCAGAACAGGGGGCAGTCTTCTTTCTCTCCTCCAAAATTCTCCCGCAAATCTCTCGACTCAATACGACGATAGTCTCGTGACTCTCTCGACTACAGTCTCTTTCCCCGTCTCTTTATTAGCAAAATCTCGAGTTAATATAGAAAAAGGATCAGCTGATCACAATTGACCCTCGGCCCGGCACGCAGCTACCACGAGTGCCAAAAACTATCCATTGACATGTAAACCGATTTTCCAATTATTTACCTTATCTCAATCACGAGTTCTTCTCACTTCACCAAAATTATACTTTGGGATATCTAAACATTGATTTAACCTTTTAATCAAAACAAATACTGTTAAACAAAACCAAGTATCTCACCCATCTCCATTGTTAACTAGTGACCCAGGTTTAAAACATCGCCTCCTGTCCTGAGATCGTGTTTCTCATCGGTAAACACACATCTTACCCCAAATTGTACTTTGATATATAAACACCGTTTCCATTTCCAGTCAATAAAAGTTATATTTGCGTGTGTGCGTTCATGTGGTGTGTATACCTCTCCCTGTTATAATATACAGAAACTACCTCACTTGGAGATTTTCAACGTGTCACTCTATTTCAAACAAAAAGTTAAGGGAGGTTTAAAATTAAAAACAAATCTTGATTTCTTCAGTATTGGGGATAGTGTTTTTGTAGACATAAAGTAATCAACACCGTATGACTCTTAGCTTATCAGACCATCGTTAAACGCTATTCATTTGAATCTAAAATAGTTTATAATATTGAAACAAATTCTCTCTCCATTTACACAAGGTGAGTTCATTTACTATATGTTGTTGTATATCCAATATAATTATTTACAAATTTAGATTGGTTAGGAACGCATCTCCTTAAGGGACATATAAAATTGTAAATAATATTGGTTCTGTCGGAGTTAGCTCCTCCTTAGTTCCTTAATCCTTCACCAGGGGTCTCTCTTGCCTTGCTATAAATACTGGGTGACCTTTTGCCTCGATCTCTCTTTCCCCTCAGGACTTGGGCCGTATCCCACCTCGCGTGGAGGTGAGGTAATTCTTTCTCCATTTCAGCTAATACCAATATGTGAGCTCTCACCAATACAGCGTTTCCCAAATTCTGGGAACATGCTAAAAACAATACCAATACACGTACGTACGAACACTCACAACAATACACACACATAATATCCCCCTGGGCACCTCGGCGTGGTGTAATGGTTAGCAAGCTTGTCTTGCTAGATCAGTTACTACTGAAAAGTGAGTTCGATCCTCACTGGGTGCCCCTTACTTTCGGCCTTGTGCCACATCTATGCTACGCTTAGAAAATCTCCACACATAATATTCCCCACACAAACTCAATGTAACTGTCCATTTGCTTGTAACTTGTTAATACATTGTTTATATATGGTTATCAGTCTTGTTTGTTTTCTTTGTCTTCATTGGACTTAAAGTCCAACATTCTCATGTAGCTGAACTGGTTAGCAGGAAATTTTAACCTACGCGTGTTCTTTACATCTTCACCCCACGGTCTCCTACAGTTCTCTGTAATGTAGATCTTGCAGTTGAATTATCATTTTTGACGATAATTTAATTTTTTAATAATTTAATTTTCTTGTTTTTGTCGACTAAAATTGTGTATTTCTTCATGATGTTTCTAAGTGAAGATATCGTCTTGCTTATAGTTACTATACATTTTAAATTCTAATTTATTATTGTTACGTATTAATGTGATATCAAGGAAAAGTAGTTTCAAATTCGTGTGTGAATTCGATGGTGGGTTCAACTTTGAGACTAGCTATTACGTTTAAAAGGTTAGTAGATTGGGGATCAAATAAGAGGGAGTCATCAATATATCTTAGAATTCACCACATTTAGATATATCATACCTAACAGCTCTACTTACCTAAGAATTCAATAAAGGCAAGCAAGAACACCCCTGACAGTAGACCCTATGGGTAAAACCAAATTTTTGTTTGTAGAATATTAAGGTTTAGCGTAAACCCACTAACAAAAATGATCTTACCAATTTCTATTCCCACCACAACCGGAGAATAAAATCTGGAATAATTATAGGATTATACAAAATTCATGATCCTACCCTCCAATTAAACTCGCAAATGAATTATTCATCTCTAATACGTGCATTGTTGCAACCACCAACGAAAACTATCTGATATCTAATCCGGATGAAAAATAAAATAAACTCCAGTATTTGAACTTTTTATCAAATAAAATGTCTACAGTTCAATAACATGTATATTGGGGAGACTTCCCGTGATCAGGAACACAAAAGATTTGTGTTTAGATAAACATTTAAATTCTCTCGTATTACACCGCAACAACGTCGGACATGACTTTAATTCCACCAATACCAGCGTTATCAAAAAAAGAACAACTCTTTAAAGAGAAAATATTATGAAAATATAATAACAACATTACCAACTATTAACACACGTTTAAAAAAAAAAAACTACATTACATCACCATTTTATATAGATCCATTATTTATGAATCTAACTTATCTCTTCCGAATATATATATATATATATATAAAACGCACGAGATATACTTTAATGAAAAATTGCTCAAAACATCCTGCAGCGTCACACTAACCTTTTATACACTTTAACATCCAGAATGTTTTCTTACACTTATTCGGATATTATCTGTTACTTCATTACACGTGACACATATCTAACCAATAATACAACATACCATTAATCTGCGTCTCTGTTTTTATCACTTTTTTATAATTTCTTGATATTTGAAGCTTTAAAGTGAAAGATGTCAGATTAAGATCTATTTCCTACTTGTTCTTTATATATATATATATATATATATATATATATATATATATATATTTTTCAGTAACATACGACAGACAAAATTGCTTTGATTTAGTTTTTTTTATACAATTTTTCATGCGATTTAATTTTTTTTTTTTTTTCAGATGATAAATTATATAAAAACTGTCCGAATGTTCGTTTTGTTTTTGTTTTTTTTTTTGTTTTTTTAAATTAAATATTTTAACTGTTAAATAGTTTGCATGTATTTATATAATTGTGTCCATGTTCATAGTTGATATTAAGTGTTGGTTTTTTTTTTCTTTTATTAATAAGGCTTCCGTTATTTCTTATTTAACAGTTAAAATATTTAATCCTTGAAAATGGCTAAATATATAGCCGAACGCGCTCGGAAAAAGAACATTCGGACAGTTTATATATATATATATATATATATATATATATATATATATATATATATATATATATATAATTTTTATTTAAAAATGATTCCAACTCGCGAGTTTGAATCATATTTTTAAATAAATAATTATATGTATGCTCTACTTTTGTATCGAGCACTTTTTTTTTTTTTTAAATAACGAAAATACTAAGGAACTTTGGATTATTTACCTAACCAGTTCCTTCCTATTTTCTATATATTTTCACATATATATATATATATATATATAAAATTTCAGTTTGATTATATATTAATATATGATTCAAATCATTGAATTGAAATTGATTCCATCAGATTCGTTATATACATTTAAAATTAAAAACATTAGGAATATTTTAAATTTTACTGCTTTTTGGTTACGTTGTCCCAGGTTTAAATTTTCTCAGGCTCCTCATTTCATTTTAGCTTTAGATCCATATTTTTCTCTTTTCAGTATATCACGTCCCCAAGTTTTTTCTGCCATTCTCAACTAAATTCTACCTCAAATCCCCGTCCAGTCGTCATTTGCAAAAAAAATAACATCCATTCAAATGAATTCAACAATGTTGATCATTTTTTTATTATTTTGAATATCATGCTTTATACTTGTAAAAATTCATTTCTCTTGCACCTGTTAACGTAATATTGGCTGTTGTTATAGGTGGTTTTATTGAATGAATCATGTCCCAATACTTGTTCCATGGGGAATAGATCTGGTGATCGTACGGGTCAGGGGAAGTTATAATTTTCTTGAAAAACAGTCTGTTGATGGAAATTGTCATCGTGAACAAGATTTATCCTTAGCTTTTACAACACATCTTGTTGCAGGAATGACAGCAGAACGGACTGAATAAATATTCTGGACATACATGACGCTGTTCAATATTCACTTCACAAATACCAAGGCCAAAGATTTGTAATTTCTGGTAAATATTATGTAGGTTTTTAATCAGTTCAACCTCACATTGGTGAGAATACTCAATGTCTTCCGCTGCTCTGCATATCTTTACAAATTATTGTCTTTGGAGCGTTAAAAAAGAAATATATGTAAATAAGTTTCCCAGCATTAAGTTAGAGAGAACTTTTCGTTTTAAAAATCTGTCTATTTTCAGATGGATGCCTCACAGTCTACCATTATTTTTTTTTTCATCGATTTCCTGCAAAACGTCAGACTATGCTAAACAGTAAATACGGTGGAGTAATGGATAACGGCTCGGGTTGAGGAATCGGAGAGCAGAGTTCAAATTCCAGTCGAATCCATTGCATTCATTTTCGTGCTAATATCTTTATGAAAGGTATGAATCCTCTTCTTCCTCCAGCCATGGGTAAATAGCAGGACAGACCGGGTTCCATAGCCTTGGATGGCAACTAGTCTACCGCAGAAAGAAATGGCAACCTACTGCGGGTAAAAAAATCTGCTTCGTCAGTCATGTATCGAAAGATACATGAACGCCGAAAAAGTTTGATGTATCACAAATCGCACATAAATCAAATCAAATCAATTTTAACTGTTGATCTCAAAGATGTAATTTAATGCCTGTTAATTTCAATAAAGACTGGGATCCCATACGAAAATGCATCTGGGGGTTATTGAAGTTTTAACATTTCCCGTTCATCAATAGAACAAACAGCCATATAAATCACAAACACTGCATGATCGAGCTGTTAGCAATGTAACTAATACGTTCATCAGGACTAAATTGCCACTTGTGATTAGCGTTGTCCTCAACGGTTTTTCTCTCCAGAAGCCGAAAGGTTGGTGATAAGTTTAGGATTTAATTACGTTCTGTGAATTTTGTAGTTTTTTTATTTTGCGGGCGGGTGGCGCGCAGTTTCTTAAAGATTTCTTCATATGAAACACTGCGCTGCATCTAGAATTCAAAATAAGTTTTGTCTGGTCAATTCCTACATAAACTTTAGTCCTTGTTTCATTTAGAACCCTTAGCAAGTCTTTTTATTTTGCGAATACACGAAGCTCAAGCGCTCTCTCTCTCTCTCTCTCTAATACCCCAACACGTCTCTCTCTCTCTCTCTCTCTAATACCCCAACACGTCTCTCTCTCTCCTCTTTTTTTCTGAATGCACGAACCCTCAACAAGTTTTTTTTCTCTTGCAGTATATCACTATAAATCTTGCCTACCAACGACCAGAGGATCCAATAGACTTCATGATTGACGAGGTAAAAGAAAGGAGTCGTGGACAATACGAGGAAAAAAAACATTTTCAAAAAACTACGTCCGCTAAAATCTTTTTTTTTCTCCCGACAATTGGATAGATATGACAAATATAGGAATGTACAAATTCAGTTTCTCACAAAATATACATTCATAAACGAAAGAACGTGTTTTGATTTTCAGGTTTTTCCTCCTTAAAAAAAAAAGATTTTCCTTGTTAGTATCCTGTAAAATTAGTAGTCAAGATTATGAATTAAAAAGGTTTTACATAATTCAATTCTCTTATGATCCTGATCTCACTATCCTTCAAATGATTTTCTAGTAATTCTTTCATTTCAATTCATGGTAAACAGCGTTCAATTTCAATAAAAGTATTAAAAAATCTTTACACTGACCCCCATAATTACAAAATGGAGATATTAAAATCAAACAAGAACAATTTAAATATCTGGGAAATGTTTTAACAGAAGACTGAAAGTGCGACACTGAAATGCGAAGGCACATTGGCTTAGCGGAAGAAGCCTTCCAAAAACTTAGCAAAGTATTAAGAAATATATAAAAATTTCATTACAAACAAGAGAATAATGAACATACATAATATCAGTCCTCCTATATGGCAGCTGGTAATAATTTTTTTCAAAAAGGGACTTAAAAAAATTTAAATTCTAAAGATGGCTGCTGAGAATACCATGACTGAAACAGTGAGCAATTAAGAAGTTTAGAGAAAATGGAAACAAAATAAAACTTTATACTTAACAGGAAGAAGAGACGATGAAACGTCTGGGCACAAAATGAAAAAAAAGGCTTGGAAAATTTGATACTCACAGGACAGATTGAAGACAAGAAAGTAAGAAAACAACGCATGAACGACCTAACGAGCTTGAGTGTATGAACAGCAAAACAGGGTTTAGGAGAGACAACACAGACGATTTATTAAGAGTTACAAAGGACAAGAAATTATGGAGAGTGTCCTGAAGGAACATGGCCCATAGGACATCATCATCATAACTGGTTTCACGTTGGCATATTTTCTTTAGCGTAAAAATTCTTATTTTATTCTGAGAATACAGAGTAAAGAGTCTATCTCTGGTCTATGCTGCTTGCAAAATGAGGCACGGTGGAGTAGTGGATAGCAGCTTGGAGTGAGGAATCTGAGAGCCGAGTTCGCATTCCAGTCGAATCCATTACATTCACTTACGTGCTAATACCCTTAGAAAAATAAAATCCTTTTTCTCCCTCCAGCTGTGGGTGAAATATCAGGACAGGCTGGGTCCTATTGGATGACAACTGGTCTAAGAGAAGGACAACTGTAGATTCAAAATCTGTTGAGGGTCGTTTGAGGACCTTCAAAAAATCTGCAGATTGGTTCTTTCACAAGAAGTCCTTCTCCAAAATTTGGACCCATATTAACAAATCATTTAATAGTCCATTTTATCCTGTTCAGCCCATAGCTTGGGAATACAAGATATGTTCATACCCCTTGAAGGGTATTAGTAGAAGGTGAATGTAAAAAGTAAAAAATCCCAGAAAAATGTTGGCATCCATTAAAAATAAAGGAAGGACAGAGGGGGAAGAATTGGGGTTATTTTATTTCAATTTATTGTGAAATCGGAAAATTTGAGTTCAAATTCCAGTCAGTCCATTACTATTCACTTACGTGCTAATAACCTTGGGAAAAAACTGTTCAGAAAGTTTTCCTCCAGCTAAAGTAAAATAGAAAGGACAGACTTGGTTCTATTAAAACATCGATGGTCTAAAAGGAAACTCTGAATTCAAAACGGGCAAAGGGTCGTTTGGGGACCTTGTTCACCAATGGATTCGTCCCTTCAAAAAATTGTAAGATTGGATGTGCGGGTGGTGTAATTAATAATGACTTGAATTGTTAATCAAAGAAGAGTTGCAATTCTATTTGTTTTGTTATATATATATTACGATATAAATTTGTTATGAAAGGTCCCATGACCACCGCTTAATCTCCCAGCTATGGATTACTTAAAAAACTTATATCACTAAATCATAGTAATTTAAAAAAAAAATCAATTCTTGCAAATTAAAAAATATTTTCATTTCAAATAACCTGAAAAACCCGTTTAAAAACCAACCAAAGTTCTTTTTCTGGAAATCCACATTACACCCCAATAAAATTTTAAGTAGAATAAAAAAAAAAAAAAAAAAACTTCATAGATGGTTTTTAAAACTGTTAAAATGATTTATATATTATTACTATATGCACTTCATTTTTAAATTATTCAAGATGACGGTTTTTATTACTCGAACGAAAAGGTTTACCAGGCAAATGTGTTCAGTCAAGATTCATTTGTTCCGTATAATGTACATATTTTTAATTTGTTGTTGGATAGTGCACGGCCATCTGCGGTTTTTGCTACATTCTTTGAGGTAGTTAATCATTTATATACACTTTGCCATCTCTTCCTTTCGTTGGAAGACATTATTGTTCACTAGTATGAAAGCATAGTTGATCTGTTATGTGCCATGCGTGATGCACGCTTAGGCGATCATGTATCATTCGATACATGACTAACGAAGCAGATTTTTCCCCGCAGTAGGTTGCCATTTCTTTTGCGGTAGACCAGTTGCCATCCAGGGTTATAGAACCCGATCTGTCCTGCTATTTACCCAGAGCTGGGGGTGAGAAGAGGATTCATACATTTCCAAAGGGTTTAAATGTAAGGAATGCATTGGATTCGTTATGATTCGAACTCTATCTATTCCTATATATGATATATAATCTCTATCTATAAAAGTGTGTGTGTGTGACGAATGCACGGCCGCAATTTTCGACGGATTTGCACCAAAATTATATGCACATGCTGCAAGTTAGCGGGAAGGCCAAGACCGACTTTGCACTTTCCAACTCCCATAGATAGTGGAAATAGATTTTTTTCATGCTTCTACGGCAGTTTTTATGTAGTTTGCGGCCATTTTCTACTGGCCAGAGTGAGAGCCAATAGCTGGCTGCCACGAATAGGCAGGAAGATTCTATTGGCCAGCGTGAGAGCCAACAGCTGACTGACACGAATGTTAACTAGCATGCTAGCATGCAAAAAATATCGATAGCTGCATTCGTCACAAGTTGGAAAAATTTAAATCTGCATGGCACTTTACTCCAATTGGCTCATTCGCTTGCTTACTCAACGTTGATTCTGATTCCGCAGAACTGGGTTGGGTGTGGAAAAAGTATTTGTTGTTAACATTCTTTTTTCCAGTTATGTGTCCTTTTTCAAAGCTGATCGTTTTGTTTTCATTTTGTTTAGTTCTTTTTTCGTAACAGATTTAATGTTTAATATAGAGCTTAGAAAAAAAATCGCAGTGTGAGATAGGCAAGAAGTAAGGCATGTAGCAACATCAGCACGCCAAAGGGAACTCCTTTAAAAGCAAGGAAGGGCAAAAATATTTTAAGTCAAGTGATAGCGTTTGCTGTATGAGTCGTACGATTTTTGAATCAAGCACCGGCAACGCCGGTTCATGCTGCTAGTATAAGTTAGAAATCTCAAATCACTGCTGTCAAACCCTTGCGCTATCACTCTTTACAATCTTTTCACCTCAAGCAAGATGGTAATTCCACTAAGACATAAGTGAATGAGAAGATTTTAGTGAAGAGGAAGGACAATAAAAGAACAGACGGGGAGTATTGCATTTTATTGTTTGAGGTGGCAAAGAAGCGAGAAGTGAAATTATTAAAATAGAACTTATGGTTACATCTAGCGAATTCAACATTAAACTGATGCCAGTCTAGTACCCCGCTGAAATGCGGGAGTTCGAGGCAGCAAGAAAAGATCACCAGAACAATTGCCATGAAAATATGTATAGAAAAGACGGTTCTAGGAACATTCGCCGTAAACACTTTTACCGTAGGAAAACTCGCTTCAGGAATTTTCACTGTAGAAAACTTTGCCATATAGGATTTTTGACGTAAAACAATTTCACCCCATTTTGTTTTTTTTTTGTTTTTTTAATATGCGAAGTACCTTGTTATCAACTATATCTGGCTCACACTGTTGTTACTTCGATTTAAACATTTTAATAAGCAAAGTTATAGGATCAAAATCCTACATCATTCATACTCGTCAGTGAGAAGCGCAAATAATTTCAACTTGACACTAGAACCTACGTCACGCAATTTCATATTTCAGACTTAACGTTAAACTATCTGTTAACATAATGTCAGTCTGCCAATAATCCTCACTCAAGTAATATATATTATTTCAAGCAAACTTACGACTTGAATACGCAACCAACTTCAATATAAAATATCTGATCAAAGAAAGATTCCAAACTCTCAGTAAGTCTTTTGAAATTTACACAAATTATTTGCAAACATAAACTGTTTTAAATTCACTATAAATACTTAAATAGTGAAATATACTTTCTTGTATTTGAACATCAACACACTATCTTTTTGACCCAAAGTATAATTGACATTCGATACATCAATATTTTTCAATATGCGAATTACCTTGTTATCAAGTTTATATGGCTCACACTATTGTTACTTCGATTAAAACATTTTAATAAGTGAAGTTATACTACAATGCACCCAAATTTGTGGAAACTAATTGCGTATTTGAAAAAGAGACATAAGCAAAAAAAAAAAAAAATGTAATATGGATTGAGGAGATGCAGTGCAAATGAAGAAAATATATTTTGATAATCAATGCAAGATTTCAGCGGAAAATACTTCATTACAGACCAACGCAAAAAACACATTTACGAAACATTGCTTGAAAATTGCACACATTTTAAATTATTTCTTTGTTAATTTGACATTTTTCGTCTTTTATTTTTTAAATAAATGTTTAATATATTTTTTCTGGTGTCTAACCCTGTAAAAAAAGACATCGATATATACTTGATAACCAGTTACTTCGCATATTAAATTGAACAATACTCCAAAGGGACGTTCAAGATAAGGGTTTCGAAAAAAAAATGCGTCGAAATTTCTTACGGCAAAAATGTTTAAGGCGAATGTTCCAGATACGAGAAAAGACCGAGGGCGGTGGGAAAGTGAGTGAAGTCGAGATGCCAGGTCAGGATCGATTACATTGAAGATCCTTCTTTAGATTTTGTCGAGAATTCGAGATACGCAGCAGAAGTATCAGGCTAGATATGGCAGCAATGCACAGACGAATGGTAGATTTATAAATGTCCAAAATGGCTTCTGGGGAGAAAAATTGTCTGGCAAGAACGACTAAATCAATATCCCTGTTGAACTTTGGTTATTTTCAGAACTTTATGCTTACCAACATTACTTGCTACGTTGTTTTGTTTCCGGTAGACAAAGCCGTTACAATATTCTGATATTGCTGGGATTTAAGTAATTTGCTGGGTGGTGTCTTGTTTTTTTGTTTGTTTGTTTTTTTAAACTATAGCTGTATAGGTAAAATAAGTCTGGTGCGAAGACGCATCATTGCTCTACATCCCTTTTTATTTTCGTGTACTTACTTAAGTGAATTATTTATATTGTTCGAACTGTTGTTCGAAACGTCGTGAATATGGTAATAAAGATTAAGGACAACAATGTAAATAATTACAATACCTCATCTAAGAAATATAGACGGATGTTACTCAGTACAGTTTCTGTGGAGGGGAAGAGAGCCATCTCGCTTTGGGTAGAATCAATTCACGAGAATAAAGTGACGTCAGTTTGTGCAGAGGGTGACAAAACCTCTGTTATTTAGTACGCGTAGAGGCAAGACATGTCTGCTCTCGCCAGTTGCTGATTAGACCGCAGATGAGAAAGAATTTTTTTTTTTCCCACGGCAGTTCAGAAAGCAAAATGGAAACCACACGCTCACGCCAAATATGATAAAAAGCAACACCGGCCAGGAAATAAGTAAGACTTTCTCGATTATCTCCCTTTCACGCTACCTGTATTCA